>CM053767.1:15987659-16058984 GCA_028658305.1 Pachyuromys duprasi
AAGGAGGTCCTCCCCTGTTGGTGGACTTGGAGGGGGCGGGGAGGAGGGAGATGAGGGAGGGGGCTAAGCCTGGGATTCAAAGTACCTAACCTGTGATTGAGATAAAATAAATAAATTTAATAAAAAAATAAATAAATAAAAGTGAAAAAAAAGAAGATATCAGAAGATATCTCTCATGCTCATGGCTTGGCAGGATTAACATATTAAAAATGACTGTCTTACCAAAAGCAATCTACAGTTTCAATGCAATTCCCATCAAAATACCAACACAATTCTTTATAGACCTGGAAAGAAAAATTCTCAACTTCATATGGAACAACAAGAAACCCAGAATCGCTAAAACAATCTTCTACAATAAAAGATCATCTGGAGGTATCTCCATTCCTGATCTTGAGCTGTACTATAGAGCAACAGTAAGAAAAACTGCACGGTGCTGACATAGAAACAGATTGGTGGTTTAATGGAATCGAATAGAAGACCTAGAAGTAAACCCAAAGTCTGGAAAACCAAAGACAAAAAACCTTAAAAGCAGGAAGGGCAACATTTATGTGACACCAACCTGGAAACATTGTTTCTTCAAAACCACAGTTGCAGCCACAGTCTAAGTCAACAACTGCACTCTGCAACATTTACCCCAGAAAGGAATGGACAAGGAGACACCCAAACCATACTCTACTGTTTACAGCAACTTTCCTCTCAATAGCTGAAAGAGAGGCACAATCCAATGTCCTTCAGTGCATGGAGAATCAAATATTGTGGACACCTGCCCCATAAAATACCTCTTAGCAACAGCATTAAAAGAACTATTGACTTATACAACAAGTTGAATGAATTTCGATAGAATTGTGCTTTTGAAAAAGGCCAATTCCAAAATTTCAGATCATTTATATTAATTAAGTTTTTTAAAATTTATGTTTCCTCTGTTTAGCACTTTATCACATTTTTAAATTGGATTACTTGATTTCTTGCTGTTAAACTTCTTGAGTTCTTTATACATACTGGATATTAGTCATCTGTCAGATAAAGGGTTGGTGAAGATCCTTTCCCAATCTGTAGGCTGTCATTTTGTTCTGACAACCGAGTCCTTTGCTTTACAGAAGCTTTTCAGTTTCATGGGTACAGAGCTAAACAAAGAATTCTCAATAGAGGAATATTGAATGGCTGAAAAACACTTAAAGAAATGCTCACTGTCCTTAGTCATCAGGGGATTGCAAATCGAAATGACCCTGAGATTTCACCTGACATCCATCAGAATGGCTAAGATCAAAAGCTCAAATGACAATACATGCTGGAGAGGTTGTGGAAAAAGGGGAACCCTTCTCCACTGCTGGTGGGAATGTAAACTTATACAACCATTCTGGAAATCAAGCTGGTGCTTTCTCAGACAACTAGGAATAGCACTTCTTCAAGATCCAGCTGTACAACTCCTAGGCATATATCCAAAAGCTGCTCAAGTACACAACAAGGACATTTGCTCAACCATGTTTGTAGCAGCTTTATTTGTAATAGCCAGAAGCTGGAATTAACCCAGATGTCCCTCAGCTGAGGAATGGATACAGAAATTATGGTACATTTACACAATGGAATATTACTCAGCAATAAAAAGCAAGGAAATCATGAAATTTGCAGGTAAATGATGGGAATTGGAAAAGATCATCCTGAGTGAGGTATCCCAGAAGCAGAAAGACACCCCGGGTATATACTCACGTATAAGTGGATATTAGACATACAATATAGGACAAACCTACTAAAATCTGTACACCTAAAGAAACTAATCAAGACGGAGAACTCTGGATAAAATGCTCTATCCCCATTCAGAAAGGCAAAGAGGATGGACATCAGAAGAGGGAGAAAACAGGGAACAGGGCAGGAGCCTACCACAGAAGGCCTCTGAAAGGCTTTATCCTGCAGCGTATCAAAGCAGATGCTGAGACTTACGGCCAACCTTTGGGCAGAGTGCAGGGAATCTTATGAAAGAAGTGGGAAAGAGGACAGGAGCTCCACAAAGAGAGCAAGAAAATAAAAAAATCTGGGCACAGGGGTATTTTCTGAGACTGATACTCCAACCATTGATAGAGATAACCTAGAACCCCTGCACAGATGTAGCCCATGGCAGTTCAGTGTCCAGGTGGGTTCCATAGTAATGGGAACGGGGACTGTCTCTGACATGAACTGATTGGCCTGCTCTTTGATCACCTCACCCTGAGTGGGGAGCAGCCTTACCAGGCCACAGAGGAAGACAATGCAGCTACTCCTGATGAGACCTGATAGACTAGGATCAGAAGGAAGGAAAGGAAGACCTTCCCTATCAGTGGACTTGGGGAGGGGCATGTGTGGAGAAGTGGGGGGGAGGGTGGAACTGGGAGGGGGGGGGAGGGAGCTACAGTGGGGATACAAAATGAATAAACTGTAATTAATGAAAATTAAAATAAAAAAGAATACATTAAAAAATTTATGTTTAAGTGTGCATGCATGTGAGAGCAGTTGCTTTGCCTGCCCAGGTCAGAAGATATCAGATTCCCTGAACTACGGTTACAAGTGTTTCTGAGTCATCCTCCATGGGTGCTGGGAACTGAACTCTGGTCCTGTCGTTGAGCAGCAAATGCTCTTTACCTATGAGCCATCTTTAGCTTCAAAAAATTATATATTACTTAGTTCGACCTATGTAACATATTTTGTTTGTTTGCTTGACTTGAAACACATAGTCTTCGTGTATGGACTAGGCTGACCTAGAATGCTAGGTCTTCTGCTACCTGAGTGGTAGAACTTTGCCTTGTATTACCATACCTAGACTGTACTACTTGTAACCTGATAAAATTACACAAATCTAGGACAAACTAGTAGTTGCTAAGGGCAAAGAGGTGGGGATCAGAGGGAAGTGGATATGACTATAAAAAGTAACACACAAGGAAAATTTCATTGGTGGGAGGGTTCCTGCACCTATAGCCCATCAATAGGAATAATAATATCCAAACAGCAATCTTTTTTTAAAAGAATAAACATAATTAGGCCTCATTGTGGCAATTTTTAAACAAACTTTGTTTTTGTTGATGGTCCCCTCTTTTTCTATCTCTTTTGCTGCCTGATCGAGTTAAATTTTTGTTGCTATTATAAATATCTTAATAAAAATCCACTTAGAGGAAATGAAGGAAGAACTTAAGCAATTAGCCACACCACACCCACAGCAAGAGCAAAGAAAATAAATGCATCTTTGCTTACTTGACTTTAGTGAGATTTTTTTTCTCTCTTACAATATTCAGGAGCCTCTGCGTAAGGAATGGTATTGCCCACACTATCTGGGTCTTCCTATATTAATTAACATTAAGACAATCGTCCCATAGACATGCTAGTAGGCTAGCCTGAACTAGATAATTTTTTACTGATAATTTCTCTTCCAAGGGGGGGGTATTGTAATTCTAGTTCAATTAGAAAAATCTATTTTAAAAGATTCTTTTTAAAAGTGATATTAGGTTATGTCAAGTTACTAGTTAAAACTAACCAGCACCATGCACCCCTTGTCAAACTGACTTACAAACACATCACTGTAAGGCTCAACTTTCCATTTCTTATCCCCAAACTCTCATGTTAATTTCATAATACAAAATACAGTCTAACTCTGCAAAGCTCTCCAAGCCTTCAACAATTCCACGACATCAAAAATCTGTGAAATTCAAAATCTCTTGACTGTGGGTGTCTATAAAATAAGAAAAGTACATACTTGCGAATTCTTGTTCCAAAGGGGAAAAACCAGGGTGTAAACACAATCATGCCAAATGAAACTCAAATCCAGAAGTGGAAGTCAATGTCCAGCACCTGGGACTCACCCTTAGCATAGTTTCTGGAGTTTAAAGGGCTTGGGTAACCTCTCACCTCCCTAGCTTTGCCATCTGTAGACCAACCCAGCCTTTAGTCTCCAGTTGCATTCCACATCCGCAACGACCTTTGGTGGGCATCCTGATGGTCTTGTCAGCTCTGAAATCCTGGGATCTCAATTGCAACCAAGGCTTCACCTCCAACATTGGCCTCTGCAGGAATTTGGACCCTGCCACTAGGTTCCATGCCTCACCCTCGCAGCCTTGCAGTTTTCATGTTTTCAAAACCAGCACCACATGAAATATTCTTCTTTTTGTTTGTTTGTTTTGTTCTGTTTTGCAAGGCTGGGTTTCTGTAATTGCTTTTCAAAATACAATGACATACTTAGAGTCTTTAAGCCAATATGGAACTCCACAAGACTTTCTGATACTGGTATAATATGGAATCATTATTCAATCTTTTATTTTTGACTGTGGGTAGGGATGTGGGTGGTGGCAGGCAGTCTTTTACTATGTGCAGTTTTCTCATATTCTAAATGAGTTAGCACTGTTACAGTCAAATTAATCCCTTTCTGTTCTGAAGTCATAGTTTACCTGCTCTGAGCCTATAATCTGTATATCAGGTATTTGAACAGAAAGGATATTATGCACTCACAGAGTACACTTTTATATTGTTGATGGTTTTTACCCACTCTTACAAAAATGTATTCCATTTACATAACCTGAGTTTGCTTAAGCAAAGATTTCTAATGATTATATCAATGTTATTAATAAAGAGCCTTTAATGAGATATTTCATTGTGTGGGTTGGTATGCCATCTTGGCTGTCCATCAGATGAGTCTTATTTGACTGGTGGGACCGTTATGTTGCAGATTTTCCTTCTATGAATAACGCAGGTACTGTTATCAGCTTGCAATCATTTATGAAAGATTGCCTTAAGGGCTATTGTGAATGTTCACAGTCTCCTGGGCCTAAAAAGATTCTCCATCTATGAGAAACATATCTCGATAACAGCCTTTTGGCACTATGCTGCATCATCAAAAATGGCTGTATTAAATACATATGAAAAGATCAAATAAAAGTAGACACTCCTGCAAACTCGTCTCATCTTCCGAGGGGTGAGAAATGGGATGAACCAATTGCTAACGCTGCCTTAACTGATCATCTCTATTATAACTTCTCCAGAGCCTGGTCGATGTCTTCTTACCAGGAATGTACCCAATTTCAAACGGGTCTTATACATGATGAGTAAAGTTAACAGGGCAGGAGATATTCAGGCAGGGTGAAGGATGGCTGATAAAATCAAATGTCATCATGACCAAAATTTCTCTCAGAGCTGAAATATCAGATTAATTTAAAAATCGCAGTGGTTCAAACACACTGTATACACACCTTTTGGGAGGTGGTGAAAGAAAAGTCCAGCATATTGCCGAATGAGTCCTTTTCTGAAGCTGGTCACTGAAAATAATTGGGAAGTGTGAAAGATCTACGAACACCACCATAGTATTGCAACAACAAAGCTAGGTTTATAGCTGAGTCTCTGATTTGCTTCTGATGAATGATGTGTGGAAGAGAGCACCATTTAAAAAAATATCATGTGGAGTGTAAATAATCAACAGTGTCATCATTTCAGAGGGGACAAAAATCAGCACATAATGATTTTCTGAGAGGTGAGTGGTACAGGTTGACAAACTTCATCTCAGAGATAGTAGCAAACTTACAGCGAAGCTCCCAGGGTAAAAGTAAGGTGCTGACAAACATTAGGTTAGCTCATGCTTGACATCCTCACTTTTATAGACAAGGCTAAAAGTGACCAGTGTTTTCACAGAAGTAAGGGTGGCGTTCTGGTGATGGCAATAGGAATGCCAGGGCAATTGTTCTGATGGGAGTAGGACAGAGGAGGAATTGCCTTAGAATATTAGATGCCACAGTAGCTGGCATTAGGTATGTACCTTTGGGGAGAGAAAATGTCGAGACTGTTTGACATGTCTGCTTGATGGCTGAAGTAATGTATCAGGAGTTAAGGAGCATGGGTACACCTGGAACTTCAGGGTACAGTAAATTGTCTGTGAGCCAGGCGTGGTGGCATGTGTCTGTAATCCCAGCACTCGGGGAGGCAGAGGGAGGTGGATTTCTGTGAGTTGGAGGCCAGCCTGCTGTACAAATCGAGCCAAGGCTGCACAGAGAAACCCTGTCTCAAAAAAACAAAACAAAACAACCAACCCCCCCCCCAAACAAACCCCCAAACAAAAACAAAAAAGGAACTGTCAATGAGATGACATCATGATAATAGTGTAGAGATAGCATCCTGGTCTCACACCTGCTTAAAGATGCAGGCTCTAAAAAGAACGACAAGACAGAGACAGGTGTGAACCAGAAGGCAGTTTGAACAGGTATGCCTTAGTGGGGGGGGTCTCACCTTAAGTTCTATTTTGTTTGACATTTTACAACTTTTGAGACTAGTGCTCTAATGAACAAGTGGAATTATATGGCAGATCCTAACTGGTCCTGGGGGCCTGTATTAACTGAAGGGAATCTCTGTATCTAGAATAAAGGAGACAGACAGTCCTGTTTTCTCCTGGGCTTGCCAGTGATGCTATTTGTATAAATATGTTCAATGTTACTATAGTTAAATTGAGATATAACAGAGTTGTGACCACAGTGTGAAGGGAAGGGAAAAAGAAATATAGACCTAAGAGCTCATAATATACTCTTAGCAAACATGGATGGTGATGATGATGGGGAAGGTATTCCCTGTGAAAACTACTGTCTGACTGCTTCCTGAGAACACAATAAAGCCGAGCTGATTCCTTTGATCATTTCATATTTCTTAATATAAACATACTCACTGTTTACTAATAGTTTGGGAGTCAGATATGTAGGATGTATTCCATGCAAATAAATTGTTATGATAGCATTTGCTAAAGGACAGCATGAACACCTCTCCACACAACAGGTTAATAAATATCCTGCTCTTTATCCACATTAAGGGAATTTTAATGAAATGCAGCCAACTGGAATGGTGAACAGGATATTTTGTTTCATCTTGGGAGCTATCTAATATGTCTACAAATGGCACAGGTGTATGCATAAGGGCAATGCTTTTTGTACAGACAAAAGTTTTCCATTCCAGCTTCATTTGAGAACACGAAGTAGGTTAGAACTCCACCCACCCCCAACAATTTTGCTAGAAGTCTATCTAGGCTATACTGGCTCTCACCTTCTAGATTATGTTAAAGTCCAGTTTGGAGCCCACCCATTTATAGAAACAAGAACTGGGTAAGAAATGCAGGCTGGAAAATAGTGAATATCACCAGACAAACTACAAGTCTGATCTCACCGTTTCTGGCCCTGTATGTCTTGTCCTGGCCAGCAGGTTTGCTGCTTGGCTTTGTATCACATGCTGTCTTCTCACAGAACAGCATTCTTGACCTAGGCTGGCTGGTAAAACTTAGCATCATGCTACTCTAGTAATTTTTCCTAAAAAGCATTTCTGCTCTTCTTGTTCCCTGCCCTTTCACCTCCCTCCCCCATTTGCCCTACTTCTGATCCCCCCTTATTTCCTTCCCCATTTCCTCTCCTGCCCAGTTCTCTCTCTTCATCTACTTTGGCAGTCTATTCTATTTCCCCTTTCTGAGTGAAATTCTGCCACCTTCCCTTGGACCCTTCTTTGTTACTTAGCTTCTTTGGGTCTGTGGATTGTAGTATAGTTATCCTGTACTATTGGTCTAATATCCTCTTATAAGTAAGTACATACCATGTATGTCTTTTTGGGGCTGGGTTGCCTCACTTAGGATGATCTTTTCTAGTTCCATCCATTTGCTGCAAATTTCATATTTTGTTTTTAATAGCTGAATACTATTCCATGTGTAAGTTGGGGGAAATATGGAAATACCTAAGGGGACAGGCACCCCAAAAGGAGACCAACAGATCCCACTAACCCAGTCCCATGGGGGCTTACAGAGACTAAGACATCATGGAAGGAGCATGCATGGTCTGGACCTAGGCCCCCTGCACACATGTAGCTGATGGGCGGCTTGGTTTTGATCTGCCCAAGTGGAGGGGAAGGTGGTGGTTGTTTCTAACATGGACTCTATTGCCTGCTTTTGGAACACTTTCTCCTGGCAGGGGTGCTTCAGGGGATCAGGATAAGCTCAGTCCTGATGTGACACGATGTGCTGGGAGGGTTGAATCTGGGGCGGTTGGGGGAGCTCTCTCTTTCTGGGGGAAGAAGGGCAGGGGAAAAGAAGAGGGAATGGTGAGGGACTAGGAGGAGAGGAGGGAGCAGGCACCCTTGGGAAGTAAAGTAAATTAAAAGTGAAATTAAAGAAAAGAATAATCAAATCATGTCTTTTTTGACAAGATAATAGTATCAAAGACACGTTAAATGACAAACACAATTATAAAAAACAAGTTATGAGTTAAATAAAATGTAGGCAATCTGTTAATTATATAAATGTGACAGTAAGAATAGTGTTCCCGCTGTGCAGAGCAACAAAGCAAAAGATAAAAGAATTAGCTTGACATGTACCAGCTAGTACCTCAAGATGTTAGAGTAAACCCAAATGTATTATTAGAGGTTTAACAATCCAGCTAGTAGCAATCTTTGAGCAACTGGTTCCTTTTTCGTGACATCTGTGGGATCCAGCTCCAGCTTCATGCTCTATAGAAAGCATTGGTGCAGCGTTCAAGGAGGCTTTGAATGGCTGCAGACTGCCTCTACATTCTACGGCTGAGGGAGATGAGTGGCATGAAGGCAGTAGCATTGAAAAAGCCTCGGGACAATAAGATGCCAGCTCGGGTAGACACGAACTTGAAACCATTTTCTTTTAAAAGGCACAAGACTGAACTGAACTGCCATTTCCCAAGGCCCATCAACTTTACCCATGTATGACTTGGTTAGGCTGGGACACTGTGGAATCAGAACCTGGCTCTGACTGATGTTCTCCACTGAGCTCCTTTCCCTTTTCCTATCCTACATTTATTCTTTCTTTCCCTTCTTTCTGCTTCATTCCTCTCTCCTTTCCTTTCCAAGCCCCTTTTCTCTCACACTGCCAGAGTTGAACCAGGACCTCACACATTCTAGGCCCTGCCATTCCAACTCTTTCTCCATTTATTGTGCATTTTAGATTACCTTCAGTAATCCTAAGATTTATATAAAAGCGAAGCAAATTATGTAAAACACCTGGTTAGAGAGGAGTATTGCTAATTAACGATGGAATTATTGTTGTCGTTTAGGGATAAATATGCTAAGAGTAACTGCAACTATGTTTGCACATTTTCTTTTTATTAAGTTTTGGGCAGGGCTAGAGATTTAATTGAGGGCCTTGAACAGTCTAGTCAAGCATTCTACCACTGAGCCATAATTCAAACTTTTAAAAAATTATAAAATACGTAAACACCTGAACCAACAAATGATATAACTGAACCTTTATATCCTGGTGGATATCAGGAAAAAGATTAATATTCAAATATAGTAAAAGGCCTCATAATACACTGACTATATGCTAAAATCATTAGAGTTATTGTTCTAAACTAAAACCAACTCTTATCACTGTTCATGATTTATGAATAAGAAAACCAAAGCTTCGGAAAATTAACAGAAAGGTAGGATGGGATTTGACCCCATCTCTACAGAGCCAAAACTCAACTCCACTTTTTACTTCAACACAGCATTGTTAACCTAACCAATATGTGACACATAATCCAAGGAAAGAATAGCAGGGTGAATTCACCTAAGAAGCTAGGTTAAGTTCATGGATCCAGTTCATAAATTTCCAGTTTAGAAATTTGAATACAGAGGATAGAGGTGAGCTACGCAGTAGCAGAGCTTTGAATCCAGGGAGAAGCAAAATGGTTTAGGCTTCAGATAAACCACAGAGTAGCTTAATGGTGCTCAAGGGAGCGCTCAGGGGCCTGGGAAGGAGAATGCTCCTCCCACTCACTTAATTACTATCTCAGATGGCTTTCAGTGGTTCCAATTCATCGTGGTTTTACAGTCCTCTCCTGACTTGTTTGTGTATACTTGTACAGCCTAGGGCAGGCTTCTTATGTTAGAACTGTATTGGTGAGCTACTAATTACCTTCACCTTACAACTGAGGAGCAAGACAAGCCTCCTGTTATGTGGGTGGTCATAGGAGCGGCTCTGAGATCATGGAATCATATCGACTATTTTTTCTTGCTCACAGGAGTGGAGAGTAAAGTTTTCAAACCTAGCTTTTCATCCCCAACACTTGAAGCTCCTTTTTTTTTTCTATATTAAAATCCTGACAGTTCACCCAATACACATTTCCATAGTGTTTGAGACATTTCTTTTTCTGTGTAGTAAACAAATGTTAGCACCACGAAGTGAGCGTTATTGTGAAGATGATGATATTTCCAGGCTACCCCTCAGGAAGCATTTCCTAAACACCAAAAGGCACACACAGATGCTGCTTGTTATTCTGTGCCTTAATAGCACTCTGTCTGTCCACAATGAGGTGACAACTGGTGGAGTTCGTTCTGTCCTGCCATCAGACGGATTTCAGGGATCAAACTCAGGCATGTTTATGCCCCAGAGCCTTCTTGAAGCCCAGGAGTATTTACTCTATCTAAGATCATTCCCTATTGATTTTCCCTTGTCTCTATTCCCTGAAACCACATACCACCCACAAGCCTACTGTAACTACTCTTCTGATACTGATAACCAGAGAACAACTCTGCCTCTTGAACTACACAAAAACATAATCTCCCTGCTTTGTGCTTGACATCTTTCACTGGAAAAAAATATTTCAGGGAAGATTAATTTCCAAATGTTGAGGTGCCTATAACTGAATGCTTTATTTGAACTCTCCTTTCATAATGTGGCTGCACATGTATCAGTTAACATTTGTTACATAACAAAACACCCCAGAATTCAGTGATTTGAAATAGCAGCGATTCTTGTTTTCTTAATGTTCTGTGGATGACCAATAGGGCCAGAGTTTAGCAGGGCAACTCTTTTAGTGAAAGTGGTTGGGTTCACATGGGCATCTGTAATTAACTATGGATCACCTAGGCAGACTTTTCTGGGGAGACTGTTTCATGCTCAGGTGATGAGACAAAGGAAAACAATCACATGGTTTTCAATTCAGTAATCTGATCTTCCATTAGAAGAGTCTGGCTTGTCCACCTTTTGTGCTGCAGGGGTTATGCTCTGTAAGCGTTTTCTTTCAGACAATCTGCTCTAATACCGATATCGGCACCAATATGGAGAGAGAGCTCAGCAGTGGAAGGTGCTTCCAGTCCTTCTTCTTCTTTTCTCAAAAATATGTAAATTTATTTTTTAAATGGTAATAACAAATGGCAGGATGTACATGACAGGTTGACCTAATTTCCTGTTACATTTCACTATTATCATCCTTACTTTACAAATGTAGAAAATAGAGATGAATATAGGCTAAGTAATTATAGCCCGCTGATATTATTCTCATTGTTCAGATGTGGAAACTTAGGACCAAACAAGCTAACTTGTTTAATATCACTGTGCCGGTTAGTTTTTTTTTTGTCAACTTGACATAAGCTGGCATCATCTGGGGAGAAGGGATCTTAACTGTGAAAATGCCTACATATTATTGGCCTGTGGGCTGGTTTGTGGAGCATTTTCTTGATTAGTGATTAACACGAAATGGTCCAGGCCCCTGTGAGTGATGCCACAGGGTAGTTTAGGAAAGCAGGCTAAGCAAGCAACATTCCTCCTTGGTCTCTGCTTCAGTTCCTGCCTCCAGGTTCCTGTCTTGAGTTCCTGCCCTGACTTCCCTGGATAATGGACTACAAGCATAAGCTAAAATAAATCCTTTCTTCTCCAAGTGGCCATTAGTTAAGGTGTTTATTACAGCCTTGGAAGCCTAACTAAGTCACACAAGGATGTGGCAGGCTGGCATCAGGATGCATGCATGTGGTCTCAAACACCTCCACATTTCAAAGAGGTGCCACCCAGTGTCTCTAAGGAGCATCTGGGAGCCTTGTCCAAGGCATGGAGAGTTTCCCTTGATGAAATGATTCTGTACTTAGCCCCCAAAGCACTCTGCTCTGAAGCCTGGGCCCCACTTTCCTGAAGGCCATGTGCAGATAACCAGGCCATGGTCACCTTGTGCCCTGCACTCCTCAGCAAATGTTTCTCTTGGAATGAAACACAAATACTCACTGGCTCTGACCTCACTGTGCCCTAAATTGTTGGAACACTCTTGGTCTGTGAGGGAGGGCAACACAGATGTCCCACCAGCTGGGCAACCTGACTGTTCTTGCATCTTCTCTTGAAACTTATCAGCTACTAATGGGAAGGGATAAGGACCAGGGAATGGGTGAACAGTTGTCTAGCTACTAAAATAAATTGCTGTGGAGGATGCAAAGACTTCTGAGGACAGGAAAAAAAAAAAGGAGAGGAGAAAAAGAAAGAAATCCTCCAATGGGTGGGAAGATTCTCTGATGGGGAGGAAATGAGGGGCTGGGAGGAATTGTGCACCAGCAGAACCACCCCAAATTGCCAGGGTTTTGTCTGATTTTTTTATTTTAATTTTTATATTAATTACAGTTTATTCACTTTGTATCCCAGCCATAGCCCCCTCCCTCATTCCCTTCCAATCCTGCCCTCCCTCCCTCATCTCCTCCCTGCCTCCTCCCCTTCCATCTGATCCTAGTTTACCAGGTCTCATCAGGACTGGCTGCAATGTCCTCATCTGTGGCCTAGCAAGGCTGCTCCTCCCTCAGGGGTGGGGGAGGTCAAAGAGCCAGCCACTGGGTTCATGTCAGAGACAGTCCCTCTTCCCCTTACTATGGAAACCCACTTGGATGCTGAGCTACTATGTGTTATGTCTGAGCAGGGGTTCTAGGTTATATCCATGCATGGTCCTTGGTTGGAGAATCAGTCTCAGAAAAGACCCCTGTGCCCAGATATATTTGGTCCTTGTGGTGCTCCTGTCCTCTCCAGCTCTTACTAACTCCCCCTTCTTTCATATGATTCCTTGCACTCTGCCCAAGGTTTGGTTATGAGTCTCAGCATCTGCTTTGATACGCTGGTAAGTAGAGTCTTTCAGAGGCCCTCTATGGTAGGTTCCTGTCCTGTTTCTTGTTTTCTCCTACTTGCAATGTCCAGTCCTTCTAATGTTAACAAAAATTAGGGACCTTTACTTTGAAAATTTCCCATGATGCCTTGCCTTGTTATCTGTCCATCTGATAAAGGACATGACAATTGTTTCCAAATTAAGGTTACGATAAAAATGATACTGTCAACATTTTTCCAGGTCTCTTTTGTGAACATATGTCTTCACTTCTCTTTTAGAAATACTAGCTCTCTTGGTAGGACACGAGACTTTTAAGGAAACACCAACTACTGTGTGTGGGATATAAGGTAGAAGCCTGAAACTGTGAAAATGGGCTGGGCCTTTTGAAACAATTAGCAGGGTCTATCAGCAGTGGGTTCTTCAAGAATATTAGCTGCTGTTTTTCCAGGTTAGTTTTAATTTTATTTTTAGACATTTTGCATATTTATTACATAAAATGCCCTTCCCACCCTTCATTAAGTTAAAGATTTGCTGTCCACATTGTCTTATATGAGAAAAACTTAGGACCATAGCTATCATGGCGACACCAGACAAAGATGATCTGTAGGAACGCGACTGAGAATTCAGCTGGAAATAGAGCTCAATTCCACACCTTTCCAAGTCTGTTCTTCCTATAGTGTGCTTCATCTGTGTGTCTCAGAGTTCATCGATTGTTCAAAAACTCTGGGAGCCGTCTATTGTCTCTCCTCTATCCAAGCTAGTAGCAGATCTTAACTTTTCTTTAAAAATACCGCTTACCACCTGTCCCTGTCATTTACGGCATTCACCCAATACTGGTACACCTTAATCGATCCCCATCAATCATCTGCAGTCTGGTTTTCGCATCACCAACGGTAAGCCCAATTATACCCTTCCATCTCCCCAGTGAGTCCAGTTTATATATACGTGTTAGCTTAAAGTAGTTGGTCCTCACCTATTTCCTTCCTTACTGTGTCCCTCCCCGTCCCTATGCCGTAGCCTCACTGACATCTTTGCTGTTCTTCAAACATGCCCTGTAAGTAAGGTTTCTGAGCCTTTCCTCCTCCGTCCCCGGAGCTCACGGGGCTCTCTCCCCAGGAACGTGGCTTGTGCACTTTCTTTATAAATTCGCTTTGAAGTCCTGTGAGAAACATCCGGGCACTCATTCTTCTCAGCTCAGATGCCGCCACAGTCAGCCTCCACTGAGCCATGCCCACAAGGAGGGAGGAGGCAGGTTTTTAATTTTTTTTCCTACCTACTGTGTATTGATTGTCTCAAATTGTTTCTGTCTATTTTCCCCTTTCCATGAAATGTGCAGAGTTTGAGAACCGTGGGCCTTATTGGAAACACTCTCTAAATGACAAGTTTTAAACACAGTGCTTAGGGTTGTTTCTCTTCTCTTCTGGATTTTAAGTACTTTAAAATACATATTCATTATTTATAAATATTTGTTGCATTTCTGAGCTCTAATTTTCTAATATTTTTTGTCAAACTAAATTCCATCTGGGCCACCAGTTCTTATTTTTCTCCCTCTAATTACTAGATCACTAAGGTTTTCTCATTATACACTTTTCAAGAAATATCAAAGGGAGTACAACATTGATTGATTCCATTAAAGAAACAGCAGAGGGAGAGAGAAAAAGAGAGAACAGAAGGGTATGATAATTTGTAGAGATGTGAGGAACAACAAAAAGAAATACCAGAGAATGGTTTTGGTATGCATGAACTATTTTATAGCATTGTTTTAAAATTGAAACAAGATTCTATAAGACCATATTTTCAGTTCTTTAACTCGGCAGATTAGTGTGAACAGTGAATGGCTGTGGCCCTTTTCAATTCCAGGAAAGAAATCCAATGTCACATTGTATTTCTTATTATATTACACTAAAAAGATACAAAGGAATAAGCTTTGTGTAGGAACAGCATCAGCACTCTCAGGGAGAGAAAGCTGTCTACATTTCTTGCCCTGTCTTTTTGATGCCATCATTTAAACCGTTCTTCCAGAAGAGTGAGGTTGGATGACATCCTGTCTCCTCACTTCACCACAAAGACTTGGAAACCGTTGAGACCTCATTACTGGATGTCACCTTTGTATACAGGTGCGAATGTGGGTTCTATTAAGGCAGGAAATACTGAGTAAGAAACAGCGTTCTGCTGGTTTTCAAGATCTTTTCAGAAGCATGATTGAGTTCTTCCAAAATTAGCCTGTCTACTTGTGAAGATCAATTTTCTAAAATTAGAACTATTTAGACGATAGTCTTTAGACCTTCCTGTTATATTCCTCAAACCTCCCAACCCATTTTTGACCAGCTGCACACTCCTAAATTCTTTCCCCAGATACCCCTGATTCCTAGCTACTGTAGTGCCTGCTCTCACTAGCCTATGCCATACTCAAACCTGACAGCTCCCTCAAATGCAAGCAAACCTGCTCTTCCGCTCTGATGAATGCATTCAATCTCAGAGTGTTAGTGGGAAAAAATTGCTCACATTTCTATAGTACCCATTCTGTACGAGGCCGAATTTATTTGTAAAACCCTTTATGCCTCACAGCCACTTCATGAAATAGGTATAATCATGTTCTCCGTGGAGATGAGAGGTCTCTACATAGAGAAGTTAGAAGGCTTTGTCACAGTCACTTGCTAGTGAGTAGTAGTGCTCTGCCATGCATGAGTCAGGTTAACTTCACAGGCTATGCCCTGAACCTCTGTCCCACTCTGCTGATATGGTTTAGGACACAGAAGACTCTGCTATTTCAGACACTGTAGCTCTTCACCCTTTGAAGTGTCTCCTACGACATACAGCTAGTCAGGAAAGTATTTATGAGTGAAAACAGAAAGCATAGCTTCTTAGCTTTTACTAAAATTTATATTTGAAGGAGTAGATTCTCTTAAAAATCTGACCATTTAATGGTGTATACATTTGTTAATATTCTGTTACATAGGTAAACATTTCAGTCTTGCATCAAATATTTAAATTTATTCCTGACAATTTAATGGAACACCTAAGACTTTAACCTAAATTTTATATCTGTACCTACAGCTTAACAGAAATAAACATTACATAACATAATACACAGGTCCCTGGTAATAGGAACATTTTGCTAGAAGTAATTTAATTAAAAAAAAACCTATGTGGCACAAAATCCATGAATAGTGGCCAGTCTCAAGTGCTTATAACTTTAGACTTGACACTTCAGCTACTGCTGGAGATATAAAAAAGTAGACACTACAGTTTTATATTTGATATGGAATAATAGAAAAATGTGTTAAAATTGGAGGCATAGTAAGAGTAAGACTACATTAAGATAGAAATTTAGACAAATAAAAGGGCACAGAAGAAGTAAAATGCATTATCATATTTGGGAGGTAAGAGACATCCACTCTAGTCAGTTAGTTACTGAAGTGAGTGCACACACACACACACCACAAACACAGGCACATACAGACACTTATACAGAAACACACAGAAACACACAGACACAGAAACACACAGACACACACATACACATGCACACACACTACATATCTCTTGCAATCAGCTGGACTAGAAGCTGGAATGATGGTGCTCCCCTGAGGTTTTTTCCTGTGGATCTTGCTCCCCTCTCCTGCTGTGAAGAGCTGTATCGAGTGTTTGGTGTGAGGATGATAAAGTTCTTTTATAATTCATAATTCCATTCTCAGTTCTTCTAGCCCAGAAATTTTGCTCTTTTTTAAACTGAAAAAAATGTTGTCATCAGCAAAAAAAAGTACAGAGTTACAAGAACAACCAGAATGCTGTACTGTTCTGTAGGTGGCCAAGTTTTCTATAAAATCAGAACTGGTATTATTTAGATATAGTTTTGTATTTTTAAGCTATTCTGGCCCTCTAAGTGGGCTTAGTGTGTTAATGTATTTGCAGCCAAACCTGATGACCACCAATTCCCACAGAGAAGGAGAGAACTGACTTCCAAAAGTTTTTTTCTGACCCTCACATTTATGCCATTTCACACACACAAACATACATTCTTTCTCTCTTTCTGAATAAATATAAAAAAGGTAGTCTTGTATCAAATCGTTAGGTAAAATTATTAATGCATTTAGTGAAAATAGAAGTCTCTCCAAGGAGATCAAGACACTTTTCATCTTAGAATAGCTTCATATGGGGCCTCAGAATGGCTTGGCCACACCAGCCTGTTGGGAAAGTGGGGGGGGGGTGCAGGAAATTCACCTCTGAGTTCCATTTCTACCTCTCCTAAGCACTCTCCAAATATCTCCTTTTTTTTCTTCCACAAACTTCTGATGAGTTCATATTTTAAAACTCTATTAACAAGAGATGGAGGAGTACCTCTTTGTGGAAGATCCACCATGCTTAAATATTCTAAGTATGTAGCATTGACTACATCCCACTATGCTATCTCCAAGGCAGGTGGCCAGGAAAGATAACATTTTTCTTTTGTCCTCTGTAGAATTGAGAATTTTAATTTTAAAAATCCATGGAATTCTTCAGAGTGTCTGTATAGCTCCGTTCGTGTGTGCCCAGCTGCCCACCAGATGATGCCAGTTCACAACATTGTGATGAAGACTCAGCTGTGTTTCCCTAATACATGGCTGTATGATGACCGACCATACCCAAGAGCTCTGTTTCATGAGGTGGTAATGCCATAGTTCCGTACTTTAAAGCCCAACTCCATACTCTCTCCTCTTTTCTTTTTCTTACACTGTAGAATCAGTGTGTCAGGAGATGTCCTGGGTTTTATTTCCAAAACACACCTAGAATCTGACCTGCTATGCTCCCCCAGATTCATGCAGCCATTTCTCTCACCTGGGTGCTATGACCCTGTGACCTTTGAATCCATCCCCAACAGTAGCTGCCTGGTCATTTGAAATGTAATGAAGACCATGTTCCTCCTTCATTAAAACCACCTGTGATTTTTGTAGCCCAGCTGTAGCCAAGGTGACCATCATGTAGTGCTCCCTAGATTATCAGAACTGGTGCTCTACCCTCACTGCCTCTCTGACATGATTCTGACCTCTGTCTCCCTGGCTTCTGGACTGGTTCTTGAATATACTGATCCACTTTAACTCTACGGCATGCCTTTACGTTCTTTCAAGTGCCACCTTCTGGACAAGGTTTACCTTGATCATCACACTATAAAACCTTGCTTTTGCCAGCCCTGAAGAGACCTGATAAGCTAGGGTTGGATGGAAGGGGAAGAGGTCCTCCTCTATCAGTGGACTTAGAAAGGGGCAGGAAGGAGATGAGGCAGGGATGAGGAGAGTAGGAAGGAATGTGGGAGGAGGCTACGGCTGGGATACAAAGTACATGCCCTGTGATTAATATAAAAATAAAAAAAAATAACACCTTGCTTTTGTTGGAAGCTGCAACCCTCCCGCCCACTTCTGTCCAATTCTGTCTAATTTAATCTGGTGGCATGGACAAGAGCCTTTATTTCACGTTGAGAGTTGGTTGTATGCTTCATCTGGACTATTTTGGTACTAATGGTGATAAGTTTCTGGGTCTGGTTTTCTTCAGTTAACTGGATATAAATTAAATTCTGCTCTTTGTGTTTCATTCAAAAAATATTTAAGTTTCTCCATAATGACCTCCACCTAAGACTAATCTAAAGGCCATGATGCTCTCTGAGTTTATTCTGAGACAGAGGTGATTCTTCCCTTCTCAAGGAAGACAAATCAATTCCAAAAAAACCAAACCAAACCAAAACCAAAACCAACCAACCAAAGAAACCTTTCTTTGCCTTTATCACTTTCTCTCGATTCATCTCCCACTTCCAACCTCCCTTTCTTTCGCACACCCACCTCCTAATAGAAGTCAAGCTCTTTGAAGGATTAATTATATACAGGACCTCATATACCTTTGATCCCACAATCCCAAGAAACAGTCTTGTATAATTTTTCTACATTATGACAGGTAGCCATTTCTTCCTGTGATACCTGATGACTTTCAGTATGTCTACTCCGTATAAAATCTTCATATTTTACTTTATTGTTCTTGGTTTTAGACTCAGTATCATTGACAAATCCCTTAGTGACAAATCTCATTTTTCTCTTACCGAATAGGAGTTTCAGTATCTTTTGGAGCTTTTTGTTTGTTTCTTGAGACAGGGTTTCACTGTGTAGCTCTGGCTGTTTTAGAACTTACTGTGTAGACTAGGCTGGCCTCCAATTCAGAGGGCTGTCCACCTCTGCATCCCCAGTGTTGAGATTAAAGGCATGTACCACCACTGTCTGGCTTGGGCTCTTATTTTTAACAAATCACGATGTTAATTGTGACCCCAATTCTCATTTCACGTATTTCTGCATTCACTACAAACTTACATTCTATAAAAATTTAGTACTTTGAAGACATTTTATTGAGAAGAGTGTTAATGGAGAGAAATGGATGAAAACAAGGTTGCTCTTAGTTGTGCAATGAGAGGCGTGTGGAAATCAAGTAGAGAATCACGAAGATTCAAGCGGGAAGAAGATTCCCGAGTGCCCAACTGAAGTTGGCGTCTCCTTGAAGTGCCCCAGACTCTAGTGCTGCAGCTTCCCATGGGCCAGTGTCACTAGGGTGAGCTGGGGATACTCAGTGTTCCCTCTGTTTACTACTGGGATCTCCTTCCTTCAATGCAGGTCCTCTCTCTTGCTCCCTGCTGCAGAGAATAGCATCATTATTCTGTTGCTTTATTCAGATTTGCTTACACTGATAAAGCCTGTATCCATGCTTCTGCTCTACTAAGTTCAATTTCTACCTACTTAAGATCTATAAACTCAGGTCTCTCTTCTCCAACACCATTGTGCTATCATGGTAGAGAGACATTACCATGGCTTTCAGAAGGTATTATAATAAATTATTTATTATTTATTATTAATATTAACCACAATTTATTCACTTTGTAGCTCAGGTGCAGCCCCCTCCCTCATCTCCTCTCAGTCCCACCCTCCTCCCTTCTTCCCCTCCTAGATCCCTCCCCTGATAGGCCCACTGATAGGGGAGGTCCTTTTCCCCTACTGTCTGACCCTAGCCTATCAGGTCTCATCAGGACTGTCTGGATCCTCTTTCTGTGGCCTGGTAAAGCCACTTCACCAGGAGGTGGTGATCAAAGAGCAGGCAACAGGAGTTCAAGCCAGTGACTGCCTCTGCTCCTCAGCAACTAAAAACAAGGAAATGATGAAATTTGCAGGCAAGTGGTGGGAACTGGAAAAAGATCATCCTGAGTGAGCTATCCCAGAAGCAGAAAGACACACATGGTATATACTCACTTATAAGTGGACATTAGCCATATAATATAGGATAAACATACTAAAAATCTATGGTCCTAATGAAGTTATTGTAATAAATTTTCAGTTCATTTCCCACAGTGTCTCCAGGGTGGTCTTGGTCAAAATTCAGTCCTATCATGCCAATGTACTCCATGTTCCTGCAGTCCAAAATTTGAACTTTTCTTGGCATATGTGGCATTTCACTTTGCCTGTCATACAACCTTCATTTCAGTGCTCTGAATGTTTTAGTTACACAGAAGTATTTGTATTTGTTCATAAGTGCCACTTTCTCTAACAGCTCTGCTGACATCTGATGACATCATCTGACGTCGCCCCCCCCCCGTCCTACTCTTGCCTGAGAAAGAAATCATTGCACATGCCTAAAGAACTCTTCCCATTTCTTGTTAGCAATCTCTCCAGTCTTTGATGGGCAGCCTTATTTAAAATGACAGTTTTAATAACTTCAAAATAAGTCTGTGCTCACAAAAGGGAAGAAAGAGAAACACAACCAGTCATAAATTTTCTACTTACTTAATGTCTACCAATATTCTTTTGTTATCAGTCTATTTCTCATCTACCATCTGTCTATCATTTATCTATTATCTATTTACCTATCCATCTATATATTATCTATCTGTCATCTACCACCTGTACATCTATTATCTGTCATCTATGTATCTATCATTAATATATCTATCTATGTATTTGTCTACTTTACTACCATCTAGCTGACAAAATTTGTCCAAGATCTGAATATAAAACATAATTTTTTAGAATATGAAATATCTTACATATGCTTTTGAATCAATTACTTTTTCATGGCAAAATATCATGAATATTTTTTCAATGAAAAAAGGAGAAATATAAATTATTTTTGTAATGGGCATACATTATATATTCACACATGTGTATACATACACACTCATATATGCCACGTCAAGTTCATATATGTGTGTATGTGTCTATGTGTAATTTCCTAATTCATTTGTACGTTCACTTTTTAAAAATGTGACAAAATAAAATATAGTAAGACAAAACAAAAACCCATCAAGATTGGATAAGACAAACCAACAGAAGAAAAAGAGCACAAGAGAAGGTACTATAATGTGAGACCCCCTCTTTCACACATACAGGAATTAACTTTTAATAAATTTTACCAATTTTCAAACTTTACTTATGAATCTGTAAACAACATGTAACTGTCTTTTAGACACAGCCTAAATTAGATAAAAATATACCACCCTTTAAAACTACTTTGCAGGCACAAGTCATTTAAAGTTCCCACGATAAATATATATTTTTCATCCTGAAGCATCTGTATGCTTGGTCTTGTTGAAATTAGAAGGAACAGTTTTTAAGATTTTCCCAAGATGCTCATGCAGTGTGGATCTTAACCAGAGTCTAGGAAGGTCTGAGAAGCTTTAAAAACAAAATCTTGGCAGTGCCAGTAGCTGTGGACTAACGATGGGGCTAGCCTTTCCAAGAATTCTTCTTCTGTTTCCTCCAGAGAATAACCCCTCCTCTTCCTCCCTCTCCTCCAAATGTGTCAGGAGGATGCCCTGTGGACCTGCTGTGGTTATTTAGCATCATATGTCATAGCGATGATGCAGCGGATGCTTAGGGAGAGAATCCTAATGGAAAGGTCAAGTAGAGAAGAGGATGGCTGGGCTAAGCACAAATCATCCCTCTGGAGCCTTGGGAGTCGCGTGGTGAACTTCAACAGGCCATTAGAGAAGCAAAATATGGAGAGGACATAGGAGAAGGCTGGCTTCTGGACAATGAAAGGGAGGAAAACAGCAAGAAGGAATTACAATGTCTAAGTTATACTACGGGATCTTGAAATGGATGGCATGCAGAGGCCGTTAAAATAAAAGATACTGTCTTCTTGAAAAGTGAAAGCAAAACCCCATAATGTCTTTCCTCAGGAGGTCAGACTCTTGGGAAAGGGGACAGAGATTTAGTGATTTTCAGTATTTTATTCACAGAACAACACTAAGGATTTTGCTAAGCCATTAGTGAAGTTTTATCATCTCCTTTCCTGGAAGACTAAAAGGAGTTTGAGACAGTGAATGAAGAACAAAAAGACACAGGAGAGGAGATTCCCTAGAGAAAGCCTGTTACCAGGGAGGCTGTGCTCAGTGGAAGGGTTGCAGCCGAAACTACACACAGGCAAGACTGGTATTATATTGCAACATTAGTCATTTTTATCTTTAAACACAGGATGCTTTTGTGTTTGTCAAAGAACATATTTGGCTTCTTCATGTTTTCCTATTAGGCTGTTGAAGCAAATATGTACTCTTCCCCCCCTACCCCCCAATCCCTATTGCATCTGACTACTCTCTTGGGGAAGAGGGAGCTACTGAAGTGCTGCAGAAGCTGTCTCTAGGGAGGGCTGCTACCTGCCTTCAACCAAGTTGAAGCTCTTAAAGGGGAGTTAGCTCAGGAAGTGCCAGAGGAAGCACAGTATAAACATATATATATATATATATATATATATATATATATATATATATATATAATTCCTCTCTTTCTCACAATTTGTAACTAAAATGAAAATATCTAGAGGCCATGTTACATGGAGGATTTACTAAAGAGTAAATCGGTTTTGACGTTTGCAGGTAGACCCATCAATCAATTGTAATTAATCCAGTAAATGCAAATAATTTAAATGAAGTTCAGTTTCTTTACTGAATAATACGCCTCAATTAGAGCCATAAACAAGATGAGCCAGGAAAGTGTATGTATCTTTCAATGCATTGTTTTCAACAATGAGGCCATTTTGTCTTAGGAAGATGAAAATTTCCCAACCATTTTTTTAAAGTCCTTCAACCTAGTCCATATTTTTGCCCTAAATATTAAGAACAGATGTCGTAATGAATAGGCATTTAAACCAGTGAACAGCCATTAAAAAAACATATCACACTTCCCTGCATCAATTACATGGAGGAATTATACAGTTGGAAGTGCAAAAACCATGTAGTGAGTGTTAGAGATGTTTTTGGAGGCTTGGTGTTATCGTCTGGGTTCATATCTGACTGCCAGAGGCAACTGTAACCTTCCTTATGCTTCTGTCTCATTATGTGCCTTCTTTCCCTGACAACTATAGCACCAGGTGAAGAAAATTTGTTCCTTTATATTGTAGATCTAACCAAGCCACAAACTCATCACAGCCCACCAAATGAATGCCTAGTGTTTAAAATCGACCTGAATTAAATGAAGAAGTGGGTTATAAATGCTAGACCCTCAATCTAGAAACTACACCTTAAAGAGAGAAATAACACAGGAGTATGGATTGTTCAGTTTGCATGAGAGGGAAAAATGTGATGTTATGACCAGAATGAAATATTCTTTGAGTGGGGAGAGAATTTCCATGGCTGTGAGTACCTAAAACAGCTTCATAAATGTGACACGATGGGCTGGAGAGATGGCTCAGCCATTAAAGGCTAGGCTCACAACATAAATAAATGTGACATGATAAAATATTATTTACTTCAATATCTCTTTCCCCGGAAGAAATACACCTCATAACAGAATTATAAATTTGGACTTAGTCTAACATGAAATAAGAAAAATATTGGTAGGTGGGGAAGGCAGCACAGAAAACTTTTTTTTTCTGGGTTGGAAAACCTTGAAGCACTAGTAATTAAACATTATTATATCTAGAAAATGTTTGAGAAGGATTGGTATATTTGGTTTCTGGTATCTAAGCTACATAAAATGTTTCATATAAAGGTCATAATATTGCAGTTTTGTCTTTAAAAAGTCACTGTACAATGAGGATAGTGTAGCTTATTACTTTCCTAGAAAGGAGAACCTTGCCTTAGCTCAGCTCTCAAGCAGCAGGAAGATGCTTTGCAGAATGGCCAGTGAATACTGCTATGGAGAAGGATTTGACTGGCATCTTGCTGTAGAGGAAAGAAATTAGCTGCACTCTCAGAAGAAAAACTCGTTATATCTCCACATTCATAGGATGGTGATATTCCTGCCTCCTTTGCTTTACAATGAAATTAGTCCTAGAAGTTTAATAAAGAGTTAATTTTACAGCTGGGCATGGTGGTACACACCTTTAACCCAGCACTTGGTAGGAAGAGGCAAGCAGATCTCTGTGAGTTAGAGACCAGCATCGTCTACAAAATGAGGACAGCCAAGGCTACACAGAGAAACCCTGTCTTGAACAGCAGCAGCAACAACAGAAGAGTTAATTTTACTCTGTTCGTTATACTCACTCTCCGTGCATTGTCTACATAAAATGATAGAAATTACATAGATTTTAAGCATCCCCTTTCATCTAAATGATAGACAGTTTATATTTTAAATGCTTTACAAATTTTTATTATAGCTGTAGAATGGGGACATAAGCATTCTTTATATCAGTTTTTTACCATTAATTTCTGGAGAAGAACTTAATTGATCGTAATGTTAACTAAACTAAAACAACTATTATATGGCATAATGTAAAACACTGATACATCATTATAGGCTAAGAAATTATTATATACTAAGCTAAGGTATTATCGTACTAGACAAAACTGTCTTCCTCCATCAGCTCTACTTAGTGGGAGAAAACAGAAAAATAAAAGCGAAACACAAATGGCTAAGAAATAAATAGGTGCCCTAGTGTTGCTGTGATGAAATACTAAGCAAAACCAGCTTGGGGAGACAAGGGTTTATTTGGCTTACAAACGCTTATGACAGTCCATCGCTGAAGAAAGCTGGCCTGAAGCTGAAGCAGGGCGAGGAACCATGAAAAAGCTGCTTTCTGGCTTGCTTAAGACTGCTTATATAATCCAGAACTACCCGCACAAAGGTGCCATGAACCAGAGTAGACTGGACCTCCCATGTCAGTCACTAATCACGAAAATCCACCACAGACATGCCCACAGGGCAACCTGAGGAGAACAATTCCTCAGTTGAGGTTCCCTCTCCCCATATATGTCTCTTTTTTGTGCAAGTTGATAAAAAAAAGTATTTGGCACAATTGCAAAACAGCACCAACAACAGAAAACAACAAAAAGGCAAACATCTTATCAATTAACTAAACCGAGGCAAAAACTCATAGCCTTAGAGGCCTCAGGGATCAATGGATGGGCTCAGACCCACCAGAGTGTTGGAAGTGTCAAAACCAACCAACCAACCAACCAACCAACCAACCAACCAACCAACCAACCAACCAACCAACCAACCAAAAGAACTCCAAACCAAGACCAAACAAAAAATAAACAAACAAAAACTGGGATTACCAAAATTTCTTTGTGAAATCCTTCCAAATTCAGGAGTCTTGGGTGGCCCCTGATATGTACATATGTGTATGAGGTTCCAAAATGTCCAGAGAGAAAGACGATAAGAGGAAGTCTACAAAAGCCAAAGAGAAGCATCAGCTATACTAGTAAGGATATTTGTGGATTCAAGCCCTGGTTGACCAGCTAAGGGGCTCAGTTTGTAAACTCTCTGTACTGTTCTAGGACTGAGTGTTTTTTTTTTTTTAAGGGTGGGGTTAGTTTATTGGAGAAAATAGTCCCAAACTATCAAAAGCATGAAACAGATCACATACAATTAAGGCTGCTTGCCCATTATTTCATTCCCTGGTAGAAAGGAATTCAACAATCCTTAGGGAAAATTACTGAAACCCCAAGATCCCACAATGTAGTATTTATTTATCTGCTACATAGTGAGCACAGGAATAAACCAGAAAATATGAGAAAAGAAATAATAACAATAAGAAAAAAATTCAGTTGGAGATCTCTCAGTTTAAAAATTTAAAAAATAACTACTAATAGCATGTTAAGACCCTTTATAAAAAGATTCTTATACAATAATAAAAAGAAAAGGTCATGAATTTGGGAAAGAGAATGGGTTGTAGGAGGAGTTGGAGGAGAGAGGGGTTGGACTGATATAGAGGGATCACTCATGTATGAAATTCTCAGTAAAATTAAATTAAAAAGAGATTTAAAAAATAACCAGACATGGAAAATCCTAGGAGGATATTTATAATTAGACACAAATAGAAACTTCAGAGCCCCAAATATAACCTTTAAAATCAAATATTTATTGAGTAAGATTATTAGCGCTGCAAAAATACCTCAAAGGCTCTTTTTACTTGCAGTTATAATTATTCATATACACATATGTAAGAAAATTGAAATGCAGAGAGAAAGGAATGAAAACCAAGGAATTTAGTAATGTTTCAGTGTCAAGCTATTTTATGCTGATATTAATGATTTGGAGATAGATAGGAAATAGAGGACTTCACAGAAAGAAAATGTGAATAAATATTAACATTTATGAAAGAAGCATGTATATCAATTATATACTCTCTATTAGATACAAAGAAATACAAAACAGAAAATTATCATATGTTGTAAATGCTGAAATCAGAAGATATAAAAACAAGCAAAAGACAAATATTAAGAAAAGCTATGGACTTACCACAGAAACAATAGTAATTATTTAAAAAGAACCCAGTAATTTAAAAATGCTCAGTGTACTTAGCCATTAGAGAAATGCAAATCAAAACGACTCTACGATTCCATTTTAGACCAGTCAGAGTGGCTAAGATCAAAAACTCAAGTGACAACACATGCTGGCAAGGATGTGGAGAAAGGGGAACCCTCCTCCATTGCTGGTGGGAGTACAAATTTATAAAATCTCTCTGGAAATCAATGTGGTGCTTTCTTAGAAAGTTGGACGTCGAGCATTTCTTTAAGTGTTTCTCTGCCATTCAATATTCCTCTATTGAGAATTCTCTGTTTAGCTCTGTACCCCATTTTTTAATTGGATTACTTTGTCTGTTGGTGTTTAACTTCTTTAGTTCTTTATATATTTTGGATATTAGCCCTCTGTCAGATGTAGGGTTGGTGAAGATCTTTTCCTAGTCTATGGGCTGGCATTTTGTTCTGATGGCAGTGTTCTTTGCTTTATAGAAGCTTTTCAGATTCATGATGTCCCATTTATTGATTGTTGATCTTAGAGCCTGTGCTGTTGGTGTTCTGTTCAGGAAGTTGTTTCCTCTGCTAATGAGTTCCAGGTTCTTCCCCACTTTTTCTTCTAACAGATTTAGTGTGTCTGGTTTTATATTGAGGTCTTTGATCTACCTGGACTTTAACTTTGTACAGGGTGATAAATATGGGTCTATTTGCATTTTTACATGTAGATATCCAGTTAGACTGGCACCATTTGTTGAAGATGCTGTCTTTTTTCCATTGTATTGTTTCGGCTTCTTTGTTAAAAATCAGGTGTCCATAGGTGTGTGGGTTTATTTCTGTATCTTCTATTCAGTTCCATTGATCTACCAGTTTGTTTCTATGCCAATGCCATGTGGTTTTTGAAAGACTCCACCCACCAGGGTATTGAAGGAGATATTGAGATTCATAGCCAAACTTTGGGCAGAGTGCCAGAAACCTTATGGAAGAAGAGAGAGATAGAAATACCTGGAGGGGACAGGAACTCCACAAGGAGAACACAGAACCAAAATACCTGGGCTCGGGGTGGGGGGGCAGTGCAGAGACTGATATTCAAACCAACGACCATGCTTGGAGATGACCTACACCCTCTGTTCAGAGGAAGCCCATAGGCTGCTCAGTTTCCAAGTAGGTTCCCTAGTAAGGGGAACAGGGGTTGTCTTTGACATGATCTCAGTGGCTGGCTCTTTGATCACCTCCCCCTGGGGGTTTCAGCCTTGCCAGGCCACAGTGGAAGATAATACAGCCAGCCTTGATGAGACCTGATAGGCTAGGGTCAGATAGAAGTGGAGGAGGTCCTCCCCTATCAGAAGACTAAGGAAAGGGCATAGGAGGAGAAGAGAAAGTGTTGGTGGAACTGGGAGGAGATGAGGGAGGGGGCTGCATTGGGGATTCAAAGTGGATAAATTGTAATAAATAAATTACATAGAAAAAAAGAAAATAATTCTATGTCAACACCCAGCTATATCACTCCTGGGCATATATCCAAAAGATGCTCCAATATACAATGAGGACATTTGCTCATCCATGTTCATAGCAGCTTTATTCATCATAGCCAGAAACTGGAAACAACCTAGATGTCTCTCAACCAAAGAATGGATTCAGAAACTGGTACATTTACACAATGGAAAACTACTCAGCTATTAAAAACAATGAAATTATGACATTTGCAGGCAAATGGATGGAACTAGAAAAGATCATCCTGAGTGAGGTAACCCAGACCCAGAAGGATGCAGATGGTATGTACTCACTTACAAGCAGATATTAGACCTATAGTACAGGACAGTCATACTACAATCCACAGACTCAAAGAAGCTAAGTAACAAGAAGGACCCAAGGGAGGGTGCCTGAATGTCATTCAGAAGGGCAAACAGAATAGAGAGCAGAAGCTGATGAAGAGAGGGAACTGGGCAGGAGATGGAGCGGGGAGGGAAACAAAGTTGGGGATCAGATGTGGGGAGAAAGGGGATGGGAGGTGAAATGGCTGGGAACGGGAAGGGAAACTGAGGGAGGGGGATCTCCTTGTCAAGCTGGAGGTCTGTGATAGGGTAGACTCCTCGGAGGACAGGTGTGTGACTCTAGCTGAGACTCCTAACAGGGGACACAGGAAGACTGAAGTGACCACCTCCTAGCCAGGCAGGGATAGTGAAAGTAGGGAGCAACAACAACCCACTGACAAAACCTGTGATCCAAAAATGACCCCGCCTACAAGAAGTACAGGGATAATGAGGAAACAAAGCTTGAGGGAAAATCTAACCAATCGGCCCAACCCGAGACCCTCCCCATAGTACAGAGCCAGCCCTGACACTACTAATGATGCTCTGCTACATTTGCCAACAGGAATCTAACTTTGATTGTCCTCTGGGAGGCTCCAGCCAGCAGCAGATCCAGACAGATGCTGGGACTTGCAGCCAAACATGGGGTGGAGTTCCCGGGGACCTGTGGAAGTGTTGGTAGATACATGAAAGGATTTGGAGGGGACAGGAACCCCCCAAGAAGACCAATAGACACAACTAACCCAGTTCCATGGGAGATTACAGAGACTGGGACACCAGCATGCACGGTCTGCACCCAGGTCCCCTGCACACCCATGACAGGTGGCTTGGTCTTCATATGGGACACCTGGCCATTGGAGGGGAGCTTTTTCTAACATGGACTCTATTAAATGCTTTTGTATCATGTCCCCTGGTAGGATAACTTGCCTGGCTTTAGGGGATGAAGATAAGCTCAATCCTGATGTGACTTGATTTGCTGGGGAAGGTTGATTCGGAAGGAGGGGGCTCCCTTTTTCTGGGGAGAAAGGGAGAAAGAAAAAGGAAAGGGGAGAAGGGGGGTACTGGGAGGAGAGGAGGGAAGGGGCACCCTTGGGATGGAAATGTAATATAAAAAGAAAATAAAAATAAATTAAAAAAATACTGAAAAACCTAACCAGGAAAAGGTGCCAATATATCATGCTATCTCTAGACAAAATGTCTCCTCCAGCTAAAGAAAGAAACAAGTGAAAGTTGAGTTAAATTGCTGCTAGCAAACCACCCTCTTACAGATGTTATTTGAAGCCAACTGTGGAGTACCACCAGCAATCTCATCACCCTTGAAGTAGAAGCAGGGAGATTGGGAGTTGAAGGAGACTTTGAGGTGGCAGTAGGAAGATTGCGAGTTGAAGGAGAACCTGGGCCTCATAGTGAGACTTTGTCAAAAACAAACAACAGCAGCAACAACAAAAACACCAACTTATCAAACAACAATGTAACAATTTGAAGGCTAATAATGTGACTCAGTGGTAGAACCCTTGCCTAGCATGCCCAAGCCCCAGGTTAGGTCCCTAGCACTGGAGTGTGAAGCGTCTTTGGACCCCTCCTGGCTTAAATAGTCCTACTCAGATACTTAAAGTTGAAACCTGAATTCTCTAAAACTTCAAAGCAGAAACATCATTGGTCCTAGGAAAGCAAGCATGCAATCAGCTGCCTTCTTTCCTTGAGATAATTGTTGGAGCTAGAACTGAAAAGCAAAACCCACTTTATGTATTCTGCTACAATATTGTCTGAAAACAGGAAATGGTTCTTGCTTTCTTTTCTTTGTTCTCTTTCTCCATCATTAATGAAGTACCACAGGAATTTGGCATCAGGCACAGCTTGAGACATGTAAAATATAAGGGGTGTCCCATATTCCACATAAAAAAAAGACATCTTAGTAAAACAGTGAGAGATGAATACAGTTTCCAAGTCATCTATTTTCTAATCCATTGCCTCAAAATCTTAAATATTCTGTCGATCTGCTAAAATGGTTCCTTGGATTGAGAAATCTTAACCAGTGCTTTCTGAAAGCCATATCAAGACACTGTTTTTTCTCATGTCAATATTCTGCCCTCTTAGAACTCATGTCATCAAGCTGGGAGACTTGAAGTGGCTGAAGCAAAGCCACATACACGTTTTCAAACACAGCAGTCTGGGTAATGTCTTCTCTAGTTGTGAAGCCTCTTGCAGAACCTTTTAGCACACTGAGGGTTAGAAAGATAGTCTCTGCAGAAACGGAAGGCAATAAGGCAGGCTTTGTGAACACACAGTGTCAAAGTTGCTAGTGGACAGTGGAAAGAAAGCCTGGCAGTCACAAGTGGCTGACAGGTTAGTTTTAGTAGAGAATGATCTGTCAGAAAGACCTTGCACCTACCATCACCCACATCTCCTTAGGCCCACACCTCCAAGGCAACCATAGGCCTCTCTCTTCTTATTTGGAGCCATAATGCAAAATTCATCTTGTATAAGATGCCAATACAGAATCAATTAAAAGGCTTTCTATCTGGGGGCTCCAGTGGCCACATCTGCCCTGGATGCTGGTAGGTGATTTCCATTTTCCTTCCAGTCTACCACATCAGTCTCTCCAGTCCCCTCCACAGCCCTGTAGCAGACTGCTCACACGGGTATTTCCTCCCTCCCTCCCCACATTACCTGGAGACTCAGCCAAAGTTTGCAGTGGACTCAGTTTTCCTCTCTTCCCTCATCCTTTTGTGCCAGCTGCCTGTACATAGAAACATTTTCTGCTCAGGATCCCAGTAGTGACACCTGGCAGATGAATCCCATTATCCTTCCTGTTCTCTGTTATGATCTCTCCATTCTCACTCACAGCCAGTAACCACCTTCTTACGGGTGTTCCTCATCCTAGTTCAACTCCATTTGCAGGAGACTTCAACTCTTGATTCAGACCCAGGGTTCCCCTAGCCCTGTCATTCCAGAAAATTCACTGCATTATTGCAACCTACTTGCAGGATTCCTTCTTCCCATCACAACCGTAGCTCCTTTGGGGCTACTTTTCTAGGGTGAACAAGATCCCCTTTGCTCTTCCCTGAAACCTCGCAAAGTGCTTTCTGCTAGCCCAGCTGTTCTTGTTTCTGCCACCACCACCCCATACTAGGCACCTCACACCCATCCCCCTTTCCTACCATACAGGGAGCGCAACAGAAGCTAAGAATGAAGTCCAGCAAAGATAAGGTATCAACACCTAAGATCACTTCAGCCCCAGATGCCTAGAAACCAGTGTAAAAACACAGTCCATAACAGGAAGGACAAGGTATCTTCGTCAGAACAAGTAATCCTACTATAGTAGACCCTGAGAAATGTAACATAATAGAGGCACAAGACAAGGACTTCAAAATAGCAAGAGCAAATATGTTCAAAAACCTTAAAAGAGGGTATGAATCAAGACCTTAATGAAGTCGGTGAAGACACAGACAGTGGAATGAAATAATAAAAGCAGTTCAAGACATAAAAGTAGAAATGGAATAATTGAATGAAACCCACACTAAGAAAAAACTGGAAGTGAAAAATTTAGGAAGTCAAATAAAAACCTGAGAGTTAAGCCTCACCAACAGAGAATAAGACATGGAAGAGAGGATTTCAGGTGTTGAATGCAAGGTAGAAGAAATGCATACCACACTAAAAGAAAATGTTAAATCTAAACAAACAAACAAACAAACAAACAAACAAACAAACAAACATACAGGGACAAAATACCCAGGAAATCTGAGGCACTTTGAAAACACCAAATCTATGGATAATAGAAATAGAGGAAAGAGAAGAAACTTAGGTCAAAGACATAGAAAATATTTTCAACAAAATTAGAAAAATAAATTTACTTAACTTAAAGAAGGAGTTGCCAGTACAAAAAGCATAGAGAAGGCAAGGCAGATGGACTACAAAATAAATTTTACATGGCACAGAGTAATTAAACATTAAATGTACAGAACAAATGAAAAAGAATATTAAATGGTAGACCCAGTAGAAGAACACATAATGACTTGATGGAGACCGTAAAAATCCAGAAGAGTCTGGCCAGATGTTCTACAAACTCTAAGAGATTAGCGAACCAACCCAAACTACTATGCTCAGTAAAACTATCAATCACAGCTGATGAAAAAAGAAAGACATTCCATAAGAAAAACAAATTTAAGAAGTATCTGCCTACAAAGCCAACTCTATAGAAGGAACTAGAAGGAAAACTGCAATCTGAAGAGGTTGATCACAGCAAGAAAACACAAGGAGCAGGTACTCCCTGGAAACCTGATGACCACACTAATAGGAAATCTGGTAGGTGATCTTGATGCTCTCCAATTCTACCTCCTCCCAGTCTTATCACCATTCCTAGCAGAACAAACACATTCTTTTCTTACTGCCTTCCTCTCTACCATCCCATTATTTATCTCAGACAATTACTACTGTAGGTGCTCCCTGGAAACCCACCTCACCCACTATGGCCAGCTAAGGAAACAAGTAGGTGAGCTTCACATCACTGTTCTTATCCTTAGCTCTGTATTAGCCCAACCGGTATGACTTTTTTCCTTGTGCCCTGATTAGTTGTCTGTTAGATACTGGTGGTACAACCAGCTTTCCTTCTTCCTGTGGACCTCTCTCCCTCTAACCCCCTTTAGACAATCTTCATCCCATAATGTCATCTCCCAAAACCTAGGAACACATTCTATCCAGTTTCCCTAGTGGTCACATCTGGCAGGATCTCAGAAACATTCCCTCACAAATTGCATAGAGCACCACATTCTCTCCTAAGAATCAGAGAGCTCAACAGAAACCAATGAACAAAATACTGGCCCCTCAATAACTCCTCCACAAAACCAGATATTAGCACCTACAATTACCGTAAGTCCAAACCCAGAAGCCTTGGATGTCAGTGTAAAAGCACAATCAAGAACTGTCTTTAACATAGCTCAGAAATATAAAGAATTGTAGACAAGATAGGAGAAATGGATACCTTGGCTGAAGAAAATGTTAAATATAAAAATATCCAGGCACAAAACATTCAGAAAATCTGGGACACTATGAACTTACCAAGTCTATGAATAATAGGAATAGAGCAAGGCGAAGAAATGCAGGTCAATGGCACAGGAAGTATTTTCAATAAAATCATAGAAGAAAATTTCCCTAACTTAAAAAAGGAGATTCCTATTAAGGTACAAGAAGCACACAGAAGACCAAACAAACTGGACCAGAACAGAAATTACATGTAACACATAATAATCAAAATGCTACAGAACAACAACAATAAAAGAATATTAAAAGCTACAAGGGAAAATGACAAAATATCATAAAAATATAGTAGAATAACACCTGACTTTTCAGTGGAGACTTTAAAAGCTAGAAGGGCCTGGACAGATATTCTACAAACTCAAGAGACCACACATGCCAAGCCATACTACTCTATCCAGAAAAACTTTCAATCACAATAGATGCAGAAAGAAAAACATTCCACAATAAAACCACATTTAAACAGTACCTATCTCAAAATCCAGTTCTACAGAATGTGCTAGAAGAGACACTTTAACCTGAAGAAGTTAACCACATCCAAGAAAACAAAAGGAATAATTAATCTCAGACAAGAAAAATCAAAAGGGGGTGACCCCACACCACCACAAAATAATGGGAATCAACAAATGCTGCTCTTTGATAAAGGTCAATGCTCATTCAATGTCAATGTGTTCAGTTCTACAAGAAAAAGACACAGACTAACAGACTGAATTATAAAACAGAATCCACTCTTCTGTTCCATCCAGGAACATACCTTAACATCAAGGATATGTATCACCTAAGGGTAAACAAGTGGAAAAATATTCAAAGAAAATGGACCCAAGAAGTAATTCTCTGTAGCCATTTTAATATCTGACAAAATAGACTTCAAACCAAAGCTAATTTGAATAGAAACAGAAAGATACTGTACATGAATCAAAAGAATTATGCACCAAGACGATATTGCAATTCTTAACATCCATACATCAAATACAAGGGCACCCAAGTTTATAAAAGGAACACTAGTCCAGCTAAAATCACACATGACCATCACACTGTGATAGTGGATGACTTCAATACCACAAATAGGAAGCTCATCCAGACAAATGTTAAGCAGAGAAATGTTGGCATTTCAGGACATCATAAGTCAAAAGGACTTAACAGATAGTTATAGAATATTCCATTCAAACACAAAAGACTATATCTTCCTCTTAGTAGCTCACTGAACCATTTTTTTCATTATTAAATTTATTTATTCACTTTTAAGTCCTGATTGAAGCCCCTTTCCCAGCCCCACTTTCAAACCCCCTCCCTCCATTCTTCCCTCTCTTTCTCAGAGATGGGGAGCCCCCTCCCCATGGGTACCAATCCACCCTGGCACATCAAGTTGCAGCAGGACTAATCACATACTCTCCAACTGAGGCCAGACAAGGTAGTCCAGTTGAAAGGGAGCTAAAGGCAGGCGACAGACTCAGAGACATCCCCTACTCCCATTGTTATGAGACCCACATAAAGAACAAGCTGCACATCTGCTAAATGTATGTAGAGGGGCTAGGTCTAGGCCAGCTCATTTCCCAAACATGACTTGAACTTTTCCCAAAGCTGACTGTCTACTTGGATAAGAAATGTAAATAATTCCGGTTTCCTTTTAGACCACCACAGATTAAATCTATGTATCAACAGCAGAGAGCTTACAAACTCATGGAAACCAAACAACTCACTACTGAATGAAGAATGGGTTAAGACAACAATAAAAAAAGAAATTAAAAACTTTTTAGAATTGAATGAAAATAAAAACACAACATACCAAAACATTTGAGACACAATGAAGGTGGCTCTAACAGGCAAGTTATGGCAGTAACTGTGTGCATAAAAAAGTCAGATCTCATATTAGTAAGTAACAGCATATCTGAAATCTCTGGAACAAAAGGAAGAAATGACATCCTAAAGGAGTAGATGGCAAGAAATAAACGAACTGAAATCAATAAAACAGAAACAAAGAATCAATAAAACAAAGATTAGGTCCTTTGAGAAAATTAATGACATTTACAAATCCTTAGCCAAGTTAGCTAAAAGGTAGAGAAAGAATATTCTAATCAACAAAACTAGAGATGAAAGGTAGACATAACAACAAACACTGGGAAATCCAGAGAATCCTAAGGACGCACTTTAAAGCCTGTACTGCAAGAAATTACAAAATCCAAAGAAATGGATGATTTTCTTGATATATGCCATCTACTAAAATTAAATAAAAAAGAGATAAGCAGTTTAAATAGACCTATAACCACCAGTGAAACAGAAGCAGTAAGTAAAAGTTTCCAAACCAAAACAACAATAACAACACGAACAAAACCGCCAAGGGCCAGATAGTTTTAGTTTTGAATTCTACCAGACTTTCAAAGAAGAGTTAAATCCAAATCCCTCTCAAATTATTCCACAAAATAGAAATAAAAGGAACACTGCCCAATTCTTTTTATGAGACCACAGTTACACTGGTAACTAAACTACACAAAGATTTAACAAGAGCTGGGCGAGGTAGTGCACCCCTGTAATCCCAGCCCTAGGATCTCTATGAATTCAAGGCCAGCCTGGTCTTCAAAGTGAGGTCAGGACAACAAGGCTACACAGAAAAACCACTATCTCAAAAAACAAACAAACAAACAGACAGACAGACAAAAAAGACTTAAAGAGATTAGAGACTAAATTTTCTTACAAACATAGATGAAAAAATACTCAATATATATTTGCAAACTGAGATCCCATAACATAATACCAGACACACTAAACCAGTTAGAAGAAAAAGTGGGGAAGACCCTAGAACTCATTGGCACAGGAGACTACTTCTTGAACAGAACACCAACAGCACAGGCTCTAAGATCAACAATCAATAAATGGGACCTCATGAAACTGAAAAGGTTCTGTAAAGCAAAATACACTGTCATCAAAACAAAATGACAGCCTACAGACTGGGAAAGGATCTTCACCAAACCTACATCTGACAGAGGGCTAATATCTAGTATATATAAGGAACTCAAGAAGTTAAAAAGCAAGAAACCAAGTAATCCAATTAAAAAATGGGGTATGGAGCTAAACAGAGAACTCCCTGTAGAGGATTGTAGAATGGCAGAAAAATACTTAAAGAAATGTGCAATGTCCTTAGCCATCAGGGAGATGCAAATCAAAACGACCCTGAGATTTCACCTTACACCCACCAGAATGGCTAGGATCAAAAACTCAAGTGACAACACATGCTGGAAAGGTTGTGGAGAAAGGAGAACTTTCCTCCATTGCTGGTGGGAATGCAAACTGGTACAACCACTCTGGAAATCAATTTGGTGCATTCTTAGACAATTAGAAATAGCGATTCCTCAAGACCCACTATACCATTCTTAGGTATATATCCAAAAGATGCTCAAGTACACAACAAGGATATTTGCTCAACCATTTTCATAGCAGCTTTATTTGTAATAGCCAAGAACCTGGAAACAACCCAGATGTCCCTCAGTGAAGGAATGGATACAGAAATTATGGTACTTTTACACAATGGAATACTACTCAGCAATAAAAAAGGAGGAAATCATGAAATTTGCAGGCAAATGGTGGGACCTGGAAACGATCATCCTGAGTGAGGTATCCCAGAAGCAGAAAGACACACATGTTATATACTCACTTATATAGACCTACAGGATAGGATGGACATGCTGAAATCTATACACCTAAGGAAGATAAGCAAGAAGGAGGACCCAGGGTGGGATGATCAATCCTCGCTTAGATGGTCAAATGGGATGGACATTGAATGTAGGAGAAAACAAGCAACAGGACAGGAGCCTACCACAGAGGGCCTCTGAAAGTCTCTACCTAGCAATGTATCAAAGCAGATATTAAGAACTCACAATCAAGCCTTCGGCAGAATGCAGGGAATCATTTGAAAGAAGGGGGAGTTAGTAAGACTTGGAGAGGACCAGAGCTCCACAAAGACCAAATATATCAGGGCAAGGGGTCTTTTATGAGATTGTTTCTCCAACCAAGGACCATGTAATGTATGGATATAACCTAGAACCCATGCTCAGATGTGGCCCATGGTAGCTCAGTATCCAAGTGGGTGTCCTAGTAAGGGGAACAGGAACTATTTCTGTCATGAGGTCAATGGCTGGCTCTTCAACCCTCCTCCCCCTGCCCCGAGGGAGGAGCAGCCTTGCTAGACCCCAGAAGAGGACATTGCAGCCAGTCCTGAAGAAACCTGATAAGCTAGGGATAGATGGAAGGGGAAGAGGTCTTCCCCTATCAGTAGATTTGGAAGGGGGCAGGGAGGAGATGAGGGAGGGATAGGGCAAGTGAGAGGGAATGAGAGAGGGGAGTTTGGCTGGTATACAAAGTACATAATCTGTGATTAATATAAAAATAAATAAAATACTTAAAAAAGTCATCCATTACCATCAAGTAGGCTTCATCCATGATGTGGTTATATGTTTCAATATACTGAAATTAACAAATGTAAATCCCGAAAAAACCCCACATAATCATCTGATTAGATGAAGAAAAGGCCTTTCACAAAATGCAAAACCCCTTCATAATAAAAGCAATTGAGAGATTAGCAATACAAAGTACATACTTCAATACAATAGAAGCAATTACAGCAAGCCCATAGCTAACCTCAACCTAAATGGAGAGAAACTAAAATCATTTCCACTAAAATCAGGAAAAAGTCAAAGTTGCCCATGCTCTCAATATATCACTAGAAGTCATAAACAGAACAACACAAGAACTGAAGGAGATCCAGGACATAGAAATTGTACAGAGATAAATCAAAGTATCTGTAATTGCAAATGATGTGATTGTAATCATAGTGACCCTAAGAATTCTACCAGGAAACTCCAACAGGGAATAAACTCTTTCAGCACAGTGACAGGATACAAAATCAACATAAAAATCATTAGGCTTTCCATGTATAAATGACAAATAATTGATAAAGAAATCAAGAAATTAATACCTTTCACAATAGACTCATAAAATACTTTGTTGTAACTCTATCCAAGCAAGCATAAGACTTATATGATAAGAACTTTAAGACATTGAAGAAAAAAGTTCAGAAAGATATCAGAAAATGGAAAGATCTCCTTTGCTCATAGATCAATATAATGACATAGCAAAACTGGTTATCCTACCAAAAGCAATCGATGGATTCAGTGCAATCCCTGTCAGAGTTCCAACACAATTCTTCACAGAAATTGAAAGGACAATTTCCAGATACATATGGAAACCCTAAAAACACAAATAGCCAAAAATACCCTGAATAGTAAAAAGAACTGCTGAAGGAGTCACCGTCACGGATATCAAATTGTACTACAAAGCTACAGAAATAAAAGCAGCATGGTATTGGCATAAAACTAGACACGTTGATCAATAAAACCAAATTGAAGGCCCATACTTATAAACACCTGGTTTTGATAAAGAGGCCAGGATTACATATTGGAAAAAGACAGCATCTTCAATAAATAGTGCTGGTCAAACTGGGTGGCCTTCTGTAGAATAATCGAAACAGATCTATACTAATCCTGAACAAAACTCAACTCCAAATGGATCAAAGATCTCAACATAAAACCAGATATACTGAATCTGATAGAAATGACATCGGAGAATAGTTTAAACTCATTGACACAAAAATAGACAGATTGAGCATAACACCAATAGCACAGGAACTAAGGCCAACAATTAATAAATGAGACATCATGAAAGTGAAAATCTTCCATATGGCAAAGAGCACCATCATTTGAGCAAAGCAGCAGGCTCCAGGATGAGAAAAGACTTTTATCAACTAAATATCTGATAGAGGGCCAATCTCCAAAATATATGATGAACTCAAGACTCACTTAGAAAGACAAATGGGATGGATATTGAATGTAGGAGAAAACAAGTAACAGGACAGGAGCCTACCACAGAGGACCTCTGAAAGATTCTACTTAGCAGTGTATCAAAGCAGATATTAAGACTCATAACCAAACCTTTTGGAGAGTGCAGGGAATCATATGAAAGAAGGAGGAGTTAGTAAGACCTGGAGAGGACAGGAGCTCCGCAAGGACCAAATATATCAGGGCACAGGGGTCTTTTATGAGACTGTTTCTCCAACCAAGGAACCATGTATGGATATAACCTAGAACCCCTGCTTGTATGTAGCAAATGGTAGCTCAATGCCCAAGTGGGTACCCTAGTAAGGGGAACAGGGACTATTTCTGACATGAACTCAATGGCTGGCTCTTTGACTCCCCCACCCCCAGAGGGAGGAGCAGCCTTGCTAGGCCACAGAAGAGGACCTTGCAGCCAGTCCTGAAGAGACCTGATAAGCTAGGGTCATATGGAAGGGGAGGAGGTCCTCCTCTATCAGTGGACTTGGAAAGGGGCAAGGAGGAGATGAGGGAAGGATGGTGGGATTGGGAGGGAATGAAAGAGGGTGATACAGCTTGGATACAAAGTAAATAACCTGTGATTAATATAAAAAATAAAAATTATAAAAAATGAAAACAGACAACACAACTAAAAAACTGGAAACAGATCTAAATAGAGAATTCTCAAGAGAGAAACACATAGCCGAGGGGCACTTGAAAAGTAACAACATCCTCCGTAAACAATGCAAATCAAATCGACATGAGATTCCACCTTACACCAGTCAGACTGGCCAAGGTTAATAAAACAAGTGACAGCTCACGCAGGAAAGGATGTAAGAGGGACACTCATTCACTGAGAACTTGTACAGCCTCTCTGGAAGTGAGAGTGGTGGTTTGCCAGGAAAATTGGTAGTCAATCTCCATCTCAAGATCTATCTATACCACTGCTGTGCACATATCCAAAAGATGCCTCATCCTATTACACAGAGATGTGATAAACCATAGTCACTGTTGCTCTATTCATAATAGTCAGAAATTTGAAATAACCTCGACGCCCATCAATGGACGAATAGATAAAAAAGTGGTGCATTTTCACAATGAACTATTACTCAGCTGTTAAAAAATGAGAACATTAATTTCTCAGGTAAATAGATGAAACCAGAAAATAAAAATCACCTCAAGTGAGGTATCCCAGATCCAGAAAGACAAATGTAATATGTATTCATGTATATATATATATATATATATATATTGATTTTTAATTGGTAAACCTTCAATGTATATAACTAAAAAGGTAAAGTATAAGGTAAGGTAATAGGGAAAAGGGATGGATCTTCCTAGGAAGGGGAAATAGAATAGGTAGTTATAGATAGACTAGAGTGGGGACAGGGGTGGGCAGAATAAATGGGGAAGGGAAAGGAATGTGGTGGAGAAGGGAGGAAATAAAGGGAAGGACAGCATTTGAGGAGTCATATGAAAACCTAATGCAGTAGAAGCTTCCTAAAACATATTAACGGTATGAAGGAGACCTAAATGAAACCCAGCTGGACATATCTGACCAGTAAATGAAGCTTCTGGTGCCAGGAATGGGAAACACGTATTTGAGTTGTTAGCCAAAGCGACCCAATGGGAACCCCTTAAAGAGCCAGGCTCTTGCCAAGGCTCTCCACAAACTGATAGCAAGTCCCGATTGCTGAAGATGACACATACTCAACTCATTAAACACAGAGAAGTACAGTTACTGTGTACCTAGACCCTTCACCGCTGTGGACCAGTGCTCATGGTACTGGAAAGTACTATGCATGCTTCCAAAGGAGAAAGGCAAATGCCAACCCAGCTACAAATCCTTCGCTCTCCAATGGTGTCCACCTCACATATGAACTCACAGGGAGTGTGGCAAAATTCACAAAGCCTATACATGTCTTCAGCTGGTGGGGTCCTGGTGCTGAGATGGGAAATAAAACATCTGTTCTCATTCCCAACAGAGAAGTTATTTCCAATTAAAAACTACACAAGGGAGAAAACAGTTTCTTTAATGGAGTCTCACTGGGTATACAATCTACACTTCAGGCAGACCCCATGCCCAGCTGTGGATGGCTAACCCAAAATTAAGTCAATGACATTTTAGAGATTTTTTTCTCATGTTGATCATTTGGGGCATTTAAAAATTATTTATTTTTATATCAATCACAGGTTATGTACTTTGTATCCCAGCCATAGCCCCCACCCCCCATCTCCTCCCTGCCCCTTTCCAAGTCCACTGATAGGGGAGGACCTCCTCCCCTTCCATTTGACCCTAGCTTATCATGTCTCTTCAGGGCTGGCTGCAATGTCCTCTTCTGGGGTCTAGCAAGGCTGCTCCTCCCTCCGGGGAGTCAGGGGAGGGTCGAAGAGCCAGCCATTGAGTTCACGACAGAAATAGTTTTGGGGCATTTTTTAAACCTTACTGGTCTTTTCTTGTATATTATTGTTTCTGATTTTGAATTTTTAATTGTGAGTCTGCGTGTGTGTGTATTTTTGTACTCTTTTTTTAGTGTCTCTCTTGGATGTTTTTGGTGTTAGTTTGCTTTGTTTTATCCTTGGCAGGCCTGTTTATTTGCCTGTTTGTTTTCTTAAGAGATAGAAAGGCAGCATGGAGTTAGAAGGGTATGGAGTTTGGGCCAATCTGGGAGAAGAAGGAGGAGGGAAGCCATTATCAGAATATATTTGATGAAAATAACTTGTTCAGTAAAAATCAAAATTAATTGAAAGCTCAATTATTGTGTTTTCTGTCTTTTCAAAATAAATACCATTTTCTTATTTGTATCAAACAAAACAATTTGATAGGATAAGAAACAGCTGAGGGAAGTAGGATGTGAAATACAAAAGCCAGCAAATATATAGATAGCTTACAAAAATGTAATGTCTTAAGTGTGGTAGCCAAATAGGAACAGCTTTATAACAGTACAAAGTAGTAAATTATTGCTCCTACAGGTCCTTAACAGTACAATTTTAGGAACCCTGGTCAACTTCTCTGAACCCTACCACAGTGGGCACAGTTACAGTGGAATCTCACAGTTGCTGTGTTTTGAGGAGCACTATAAATTAATTTCATGAGATTAAAGAGGATTCTCCAGTTCTGAAAGTCAGCATGGTGGTTTACCATGGGAGGCAACTACAGAGAAATTCACTTATATCCTGGAAAGGCTAGAGAAGAGGCATTTACGCTTTTTCATGCTTCTGGTCTCCACAAGGTCTTCCACACGATTTCAAAGCCAGCTTAAGAGAAGTGTAGCTTTATCTCAGTCTGAACCTCTTTGGCAGGAATAAAAGCTGGAGAAGATAATTTAATTGGCGGGACATAAGAGGATCCAGTGTAACTCTATGAATGGCTTCCAAGTCACACAGGCGTCTTTCAGGACAGAAGCACCGTGCAGGAGCTTGATAAAACCAGGCATTGAGAGGAGCCAAGAAAGAGAAAACACATGCTCCCCTCTTGAATATCGAGTCTGTCTGTAAATGCAGGGAAATCGCTAAGGAATGCTTTGCATTTTGATGGGGTTTTATATGATAAAGGCATTGGAATTCCAGCAAGATGTTCACCGGGACTCTGTCATTTCTCTCTGAAATGGTGAAGAGTAGGTCTTTCCAATGCAGCATGCAGCGTTTGCATTTTCCTATGCACAGGGCATTTAAAAAGAATGTTACATGTTTCAGTGAGATCCAAATGTTTATGAAAACAATTATGATCTGAGTCTGCACTTAATGTAGAAGTTTCTGAGCAGCTCCGGCATCTCATTTGCCTTTACAAATATGATCTGAAGGTTGGTTAAGTGATAACACATTTAGGTTGTATTCCTAACTAACTTGAATACAGGACAGGCCAAAATGTTGCAAGCATGTAGGTGCCCTGCTGATAAGTTCATTCAATGGACTGAATTTTAACTTACAGCAATGGAAATCAAGAGAAAAAAAATGTGTTTTCTTTTCTTTTTTTTTTTGAAGTAATATTTAGTTGGTAAAAATTTACTTAGTATGCTTTACTTCTCTCATTCTGTTTTCCTCCTGCCTGTTTGGACTCCCAGGTAACTTAAATAAAAGAATCCATCTTTCAAGTGATAAGAAGCTGTTTAAGAAGGCTCAGAGGTATTGACTCCAAAGCACTATGATAAATACAGAAATAGATGGCTTGGTAGTCAGAGCAAAAGCCTAAAGCAGGTCCTAGGAGCAAGGATGAGTAATAGCATGAGGAAGCTGCCCAAGCGAGAATATAATATGCACACTCCTAAAGAATAGTTTATTTATTTGATTTCTTACATTTTTATCGCCTACCTTCCTTTGTTTGTCTTTTATAGCAGTTGGGCTGCTTCTTAGAAGAAGGTTTCTGAGTGTTTGAAGCTAAGCTCAACCAACATGAGAAAACAGATTCTGTAGTATTACTCTTATCAAGTTATTTAGAAAGTCCTAAGAAATTATTATTGGTGAAATTTGTAAATGTAATAAGAAGTAGCATAAGGTTTCATAGCCTTTGCAGTTTGAATTAGTGATGCACATTACAGTTATTCAGTTTTAAATAATATCTGTATTATCATATCAAAATTATTTGCCTGATTTGCTGTCAGTGTTCATTTATTTATTTATTTAATTAATTAATTAATTATTTATTTATTTATGAGGAAATGCCATATTTCAGTGGAAGTAACAATGATCAAAACAGAAAAAGACAGGAAGAGCAATATTAAAAACTGCACACAACTGAAAGGTGTTTTTTTGTTTATTTTTATTTTTGACTAGATAAATACAAAATGACAAACCTTTGGGTGGATTAAAAATAGAGAGAGAATCCACTAAGAAAAGGGGGCATGAAAGAAGAGCCATAACAATTGATAACAGACACAAAGAATCACAAGGGGGCCAGAGAGATGGCTCAGCGGTTATGGTCACTGCCTCCTCTTCTAATGATCCTGAGTTCAGTTCCCAATAACCACAGAGTGGCTCACAACCATCTATAGTGACATCTAGTGTCCTCTTCTGGTTTGTACACATACATGCAGACAGAATATTGTATAAATAAGAAATAAATACATTTTTAAGAAAAGAATAACGAGGACATTAATGCATAACAGACTCTTAAACACAAGAAACGAATGCATGAATCACTAGCAACAAACGACATATCAATACTGAACCAAATCGAAGCAGGTCAATAGAGAGGAAGGAGAGATTGATTACTACTGAAGAGTGTTAGTATCCAAGTGTGTTTCCCAAGTAAGGGGAGCAGGAACTATTTCTGACATGAACTCAATGATTGGCTTCTTTCTCCCTCCTCTGCCCCCGAGGGAGAAGCAGCCTTGCTAGGTCACAGAGGAGGACATTGCAGCCATTCCTGAAGATACCTGATAGGCAACCTCCCCAGCATGTGTTGTCACTTGAGTTTTTGATCTTAGCCATAATGAAGGGTGTAAGGTGAAATCTCAGGGTCCTTTTGATTTGCATCTCCCTGATGGTTAAGGATGTTGAGCATTTCTTTAAGTGTTTTTCTGCCATTCTATAATCCTCTACAGGGAGTTCTCTGTTTAGCTCCATACCCCATTTTTTAATTGGATTACTTGATTTGTTGCTTTTTAACTTCTTGAGTTCTTTATATATATACTGGATATTAGCCCTCTGTCAGATGTAGGTTTGGTGAAGATCCTTTCCCAGTCTGTAGGCTGTCATTTTGTTTTGATGACAGTGTATTTTGCTTTACAGAAGCTTTTCAGTTTCATGATGTCCCATTTACTGATTGTTGATCTTAGAGCCTGTGCTGTTGGTGTTCTATTCAGGAAGTTGTCTCCTGTACCAATGAGTTCAAGGCTCTTCTCCACAATTTTTTCTAACTGATTTAACGTGTCTGGTTTTATGTTGAGATCTTTGATCCACTTGGACTTTAGCTTTGTGCAGGGTGATAAATATGGATCTATTTTCATTTTTCTGCATGTAGACATCCAGTTGGACCAGCACCATTTGTTGAAGATACTGGTTTTTTTTTTTTTTTAACCATTGAATGGTTTTGGCTTCTTTGTTGAAAATCAAGTATCCATAGGTGTGTGGGTTTATTTCTGGGTATTTTATTTGATTCCACTGATCCACTATTCTGTTTCTATGCCAATACCATGCAGTTTTTATTACTATTGCTCTATAGTACAGCTTGAGATCAGGGATGGAGATACCTCCTGACGATCTGTTGTTGTACAGGATCATTTTGGAAATTCTGGGATGTTTGTTTTTCCATATAAAGTTAAGAATTATTTTTCAAGGTCTGTCAAGAATTGTGTTGGAATTTTGATGGGAATTGCAATGAATCTGTAGATTGCTTTTGGCAGAATGACCATTTTCACTATGTTAATCCATGTGCGGGGAAGATCTTTCCATCTTCTAATATCTTCTTCAATTCCGTTCTTCAGCGACTTAAAGTTTTTTTTCAAACAGGTCATTCACTTGCTTGGTTAGAGTCACACCAAGGTACTTTATGTTATTAGTGGCTATTGTGAAGGGTGTTGTTTTCCCAATTTCTTTCTTGGCCCTTTTGTCTTTGGTATACAGGAGGGCTTCTGTTTTTTTTTTTTTTTTTGAGTTGATTTTTGTACAGCCACTTTGCTGAAGGTGTTTATCAGCTGAAGGAGTTCTCTGGCTGAATTTTTGGGGTCGCTCATGTGTACTATCATATCATCTGCGAATAGTGATACTTTGACTTCTTCCTTTCCAATTTGTATCCCTTTTGATCTCCTTTAGTTGCCTTATTGCTCTAGCTAGAACTTCAAGTACTATGTTGAAGAGATATGGAGACAATGGGCAGCCTTGCCTAGTCCCTGATTTCAGTAGGATTGATTTAAGTTTCTCTCCATTGAGTTTGATGTTGGCTATAGGCTTGCTGTATATTGCCTTTACTATATTTAGGTATGTGCTTTGTATTCCTAGTCTCTCCAAGACTTTAAACTGTTGTTCAGGTTTATGTTGGTTTAGTAAAGTGATAGTTGTAGGTTTCCTCTAGGACCCACAACTTCACTAGCACTGAGTAGATGGATAGATAGGTTTATAGTATGAAAGAAAGCTCTCTTGTGCAAGTCTTAAATACAGTTAGAGAGATGTTGGTTACCACCAGTGTACGTGTAGAACTACTGTCACCTCAGGTTATGGTACCTTTCCTTAAATTTTTATATTAATACCTCAAGCCCCAGGTTGCCCGGATATGACCACATTAAGGAGCAGGGCCTTCCAAGATTTTATTAAATTGAAAAGAAGCCTATATTGTATATCTGCCTTAAGATTTTCTATGTGAATTAAAACACCTGGTTGCTTTGGGATTCAGCCCTCCCACAAAATTTAGAACATGGGAAGGCAGCAAACAAATTCTATGCCAGAATATAATAGAAATAGTTCCAATCCCCATTCTAGATAGGTTTCTCACTTCCATCTGAAAGATCATGAGTTTATTTCTTGCAGTTCTATCAAGATTCTGCTCTTAGAAGATTCCACTAGAATGGCTCATTAAACTCTGTTTATTCTAGAACTTTCCAAACCTGCACCTCGAAACTTTGCAAATTCCTTTCTCCACTTAGTTCCAAACTTAAAAATAACAGGTCTATCACACCAAGGACCCTGCTTCTTGGCACCAATCTTTTTTTTTTTTTTAATCATAGTCACTCTTCCATTTGTGTGATAAATAACAAAAATTGGAAGTTTTCCTTTGGCTTGTGGTTTTAGAGGTATTTCAGGCCATCATAGTAAGGAATGGCAGAGTGGCTCTGTTGTGTTAAGAATGTATGGCCAAAGCAAATATTAAGACACATAACCAACCCTTTGGCAGAGTGCAGGGAATCATATGAAAGAAGGGGAAGTTAGTAAGACCTGGAGAGGACGGAAGCTCCACAAAGACCAAATATATCAGGGCACAGGGGTCTTTAATGAGACTGTTTCTCCAACGAAGGACCATGTATGGATATAACCTAGAACCCCTGCTTGAATGTAGTCAATGGTAGCTCAATATCTAAGTGGGTACCCTAGTAAGGGGAAGAGGGACTATTTCTGACATGAACTCAATGGCTGGCTCTTCGACCCCCCCTATCCCCCAAGGGAGGAGCAGCCTTGCTAAGCCACAGAAGAGGACATTGCAGCCAGTCCTGAAGAGACCTGATAAGCTAGAGTTAGATAGAAGGGGAGGAGGTCCTCCCCTATCAGTGGACTTGGAAAGGAGCAGGGAGGACATGAGTGAGGGATGGGGGGTGGATAGGGAGGAGCCTACGGCTGGGATACAAAGTATATAACCTGTGATTAATATAAAATAAAAATGTTCATAAAAAATGAATGTATGGTAGAGTGCCTTGCTTGATGGCTGGACCAGGAAGAGAAGGAGCGTAGACTGGAACCAGAATTGGTCACGACCACAGAATCCATGTGTAGTGATCCAATTTTTCCAGCTAGGCCCTGTCATCCAAAGGTTCCAAAACCTACCAAAGTAGCTATACCAGCTAGGGGATAGTGTTTAGAATACATGACTTGAAGAGGTAAATTGGAAAGTGGAATGGGTGGGACTTTAATTGCATAAGAGGAAGGTGGTCAATAGAGAAGGAACAGACAGAGGAAGAGTAAAATACTACTATGGATATCTGAAATTGTCATAAGGAATCAAAGTCATTTAAATCTAATTTATCTCTCTTCCTTCTATCTCTCATCTATGTATCTATCTTTCTATCTATCATCTATATAGTTTAAATAAAGTTTTCCCACGTGGACTGATAATGTTCTCCCTAAGAGTGACAGACTTTCTAACAAAGACCCTATTGCCAGGCACTAGAGAAGCCCTTTTAAGTTGCTGGTCAGGGCAGTCCAAGCGACTCCCAAAGCAATGAAGGCTATTACTGTTGTCCTTTGTTGCCTCCCAGATGTTGCTGAAAATACCATGAACTTAGGACACAGGGTCTAGAGGACATGAGCTGGCTTGGACCTGAAAGCCCCTTTCCTGAGATCTATCTTTCATGGTATTTGAAATAGCCACGCAAACCTCCAAGGGAGGGAAGTAAACAGCACTCTTAACCAGCTATGATGCTTATGAACCACAATAACAACCAGCTTGGCACTCCTAATAATGATATGTATATATTATAATGATGGTAAAGAATGATATCTATATATTAAAACTAAACAATAGTACTCTAATTTTATTTCCCTCCAAACTGAAGGGAAATAATGCCTGATATTAGAAAGTTAACCAAGTACATATGTCTAGTGATGTCATGAATCTCAGAGGAAAACCTACTACTGTTAGTTTACTAAACCATCATAATTTCTTACAGCGTTACGAATAATTTTACTGTGGTGCACTATTTGTGTGTGTGTGTATGCCTGTGTGCACACTCATGCACATGTATGTGTGTGTGTGCTTGTGTGTATATGTGTGTTTATGTGTGTGTGTGTGTGTGTGCATGTGCATGTATGGTGTGATATTGAATAGGTTGGGAAGGATAGTGTCCATTGATAAAATATAATATGAATGAAACTGTGAAGGAAGTGAAAATGGTATATTTATGAGAGATGGAAGAACAGACCAGAAACAGACCCCATGGATTTAAAACACTTCCCAAACCTTGATCTGAATTGGTGGCTTAAAAATATTTTGTCCACGGCATGTTAGAATATAAACTTGAGAATTTTTGCTACCCGTTTAAATCAATAGCATTGTATGGGGCTTGTATTGAGTAGAAAGCACAATAAGTGAAATTTCAGAATATGGGCCTAATGCTATTTTACTAATTTAATTTACTCAACTGCATTGCCCACAGAAGAGAATTCAAAGAGGAGGCAGTCATAATTATTCTATTTATACCACTCTGTTGTTCTTTAACAAGGTATCTCACAGAGCCACAATAATTTGTTTGTTAAGCATTCATTAAAATGAGATTGGTGCTCATGTTGAAGTATGAGACATTTTGTTCTTAACCTCACTGACGCTGACTTCCAAATAACAATGAAATTTGAGATCAAGCGGCTTAAGGGTGTTTGCATCTGTTTAATTTACTGTGTTGCCAAATTTTACATTCTGAAGATAAATAGTCACTTTTCACTAGAGAAGCTCATTCCTGGACAACCTGACAGAAACATGTGTGCCCCAAGATGCCCTCCTCTACAGCAACAATCACCTTGTAATGACGACACTCTGTCACGCTTTGCTGCTTCCTGGAGAAGTGTGCTTATTTGTACAGAATTAATCTATCTGTAGTTCAGAAGGCTTATCACTGTCATATCTATCTCCTGTTGTCTAGTTTCATAACTGCATGGAATTGGCTCCATTTTTGATTATGTTTGGATGAATAAAACGCAAAGTGCGCAATCTGATTCTTTCACAGGGCTCACACCTCTTGAAAACTTGGGAAAAATGAAAGCTGGAATCCAGTCAATCATAACATATAGAATAATGAAAGAAAGACAAATGAGTTCATGAGAATAGCTAACAAACTTGGTAGCCTTGGGTGCAGAGACTTATTTTTTATTTTAGTAAAATGCCAGACAGTGAGTTAGATACCAGAGTGTGAAACAGACAAAAAGAGGGGCTTTATCCAGTACGCATTCCAAGGAAGATAGAAAAGAATTCTTTAACATGTTCATATTTTACCCCAATTTACTTGGTGACCAGGAAATGGGATTCTCAATAAATTCTAATTTAATGAATTGAAGGCTGTGATGAGAAATCAAATGAGACAAGCAATTCACTCTGCCAATGAGTTCTATTTGCGGATGGCATTCTGCACAACTTTGTTTACTATATTGTGTTTAAATTAGCTGCACTTACAAACATAAAAACTAACTGTGGTCACTGCAAATTACTTCAGGTATCCATGAACTCAGCAAACACCTCAGTAACTACACAGCACAACTGTATGCACATACATAATGGGTTTACTAGACCATCCCTCTGGTATAGGTGTGTCATAGGAGAGACCAAACCAGTAGACTGAAAAATTAAGCCCTTGAGGAACATACTGCAATAAAGTCATGGAAATCAGAGCAGAGAAAGATCAGATTATACTCTGTAATTCACCACTTGAGGACTGGTGGGAGATTTTTCTTTTATAGCCAATTTTTAAAACATGTATTTCCTTGTTTTGAAGTTTGAACGAACCAAACAGAAAGGTTTCTAAAACTTCCATTGGGACAATATCAGGAAACAACTCACAAACAGAAAGTGTTAACTGATAGAGGTCCCAAATTTTTGTTGTTGTTGCTGTTTAATTCATGCCCTTAATCTCAATTACACCTAGAAGGCAACAATAAGTAATTCAAACTTCTCTGAGATGGTATTCTTCTGAGACCCCTCATTCCTTTAGATCTGCTGTGTGCCTCATTCTTTTGCTCTGTTATGGCCATATAATTACTTTATGCTGCTTTCTTTGGGTAGTCTCTAATCTGTAAGCATTTTGACTCATGATGTAGATCCACTCATTGCTTTAGGACCACTGTGGTTCATCTATATGGATCCTGATCATATAACAAACCACTTTCCTCCAGGCTGAGCTGGTAAGTGGTATATGAGAAGAAATCTTAGTGCAAATGGCATGCTTGAAAAGCTAGAGTGACAGAAGTCACAACTGTCTTAGGATTTTCATCTTGCTGGATACAATTTTGTGCTAAAGAGATTACTGTATGAAGTTTTGTCTACAATGCTGTTATTGTACCGGCTGATTTATAATCAGAGTGTTCAGTTTAGCGAAACTGTATCCTTCATTCAGAAAAAGATTTTGTTCTACAGACAAAGTAACATGAAACACTTGCCCTTCTAAAAGAGGATTAGAGACTTTTACATTTTGACACCCATTTTGGTTCAATCACTAACATGAAGCCAGGTTTCAATTTCACATAAGAAAGATCTCTCAGGAGATATTCAGCTTAATTAACTAAGAAATGACAAGACAGAAATTTTCACTGATAAAATGTGACATACTGTTTAGAATGTAACCTCACTTGACCTCTTCAATTGAAACTTTGCTGGAAACTATTTTAAAATGATGCATAGAAATGAGCATCAAGAGTCAAGAGGTAAAGAAATAGAGAAGTAATCAAACAGTTGTATTTTCCTTTTAATTTTGTTAGCGAGTGGCCTATGATGCACTTGACCAACTTTCAGGATGTCAGAACTAATTTTGCAAGGTAATTTCATAAATGCACTGTACAACTAAGATCCACTTATTTCATAGAACAGGGTATACTCCTATGTTCAGGGTAAGTGTGCTTAGATATACATTCTTTACTTAGCCTGCCTTGCATGTAGGTAAGAATGTATATATGGGCTCTGTTGAGCCGGGGATCCTGCCACACACTGCCTAGGACTCACTATATAGAAGCTGAAAGTTGTCAGGCTATTGGGGTGGATATCCTTATAACCGGTTGTTATAAACTTCCACACTTAAATACATAAGCACATGCACATGCGCGAACACACACACACACACACACACACAAATTTACCAGAAAGTTTGATCATATTCAGCATTGCATAAGGGAGAGAAAGAAAGCAAAGAATGGAAGAGGAAGGAAGAAGAAAAGAAGGTGCCTTGGGGACAGGAGAACAAATATCACTTCCCACATCTCAATGCCTATAATGTTTATTAGGGAATTGTAGAATCAAGGATTAGAGAGTGAATGAAAAGGAAGAGATATGAAACATTAAGACTTTAAATTATTTCTGGGAATGCTGGAGGTTGATTGCCACGCTCTCCTGACAGCAATGTCCCAGCTTTCTTTTCTTTCTAAGGAGAAGATGGAGGACATGGCTGGGTTGATGACTGTGACTGCCTTTGCCTTCTAACTGGAATGTGCAAATGGAAGAATAAAACCATGTATTTTCTGTAAAGTGATAGTTCTGCATATGTTTATATGATTTGTTTTAGCCCGTTTTCTTTACTCATAAGATTTTTAAAAATTCAGCTTTAAATTATTTTAGTTTATATTGGTGTGTTTGTCTGTGTGTGTATGCCTGTGAACCACATGCATGCCTGGTGCCCACAACAGGGAATCGGATCTCCCATGGAAGTGGGGGTCTGGGGCATGTACACACACACACACACACACACACACACACACACACACACGGGCATATACACATGGGTGGAGGGGAAGGAGGAGAGAGAGACAGATAGACAAAGAGAGAGAGGAGAGAGACAGAGAGAAGGAGGGAGGGACAGAGGGAGGGACAGAGGGAGGAAGAGAAGGATGGTGTAGAAGGGAGGGAAAGAGAGAAGAAGAGAGGGAGTTCATTTTGTTTGTTGATAGACCCAATGAGCTGGCGAGTGCTAAGTAGAGTCATTAATTAACTCCCTCTGCCTTTCTTTGTTCACCACATAAACATAAATCTAGATTCTGACTGACCAGCATGGCTTTGCTATTCTTCTGTGCTTGAACAAATTCTAAACACATAGGTTCTCTATGATTCTAGGCCCCAGGTTTTCATTTTATTGGTACATTTACTTTTGAAGACGTAAATATGTAAAATACATAATGTGTGAAATATAAACAGATAACAAGTATATTGTATAAAAAAGCCATAGTTATTCTTTTGGGGCATATGTCTTTAGAATAAAAACTTCTTGCTAGTTTAAACCATGAAGTTAAGTCTTCCTCCAGGATCTAGACCTACCCTTTGACCTATTAGACCTCAAGAAAGCTGGTGGGAGCCTGACTTCCTTGGCTATTTCTCTTGTTCCAGGTTGTAGAGTTATATCATGTCATAAAGATACCAGAAAGATTGTTTTTCCTTTGGGTTAGGACAATGAGCAAATACTGGTTGCTTGGACACTATCAAATCTGCAAATATCTCTATCTGTGTTTTGTCAGGTGATTGAAACTCCCCTGTGTGAACATTTAGCCTTTTAAGAATGAGCTTCTGAATATGTAGGACTAATTCAGCATTCTGCCCCAAATCACAGTGTCTTTTTGAGAACTGTCAATCACACTGCATACCAGCTCTGCATAGGACAGAAGGCTTCACTTGGGTGCAGGTAGTAAAGAGATGAATGATCCAAACCTTCAGGGCTTCCCTTGGCTACAGGGTAAGAACGGAACACTGAAAACTTCCGTTTAGTAAGAGTCTGTTAGGGTTTTAATTTGCAGAAGATGTGAGGCATTTATTCGTTAAAAAAAATCCGATACATTTGTGCACTTAACTTTCTTTTGAAAAAATGCTAAAATTAGAGATTGTGGAAGTAATTAATGATTCCAAAAAAGAAATTAAGATCTCCAATAAATCTAAAGGGATAAAAATAGAGAAATGCAGAAACTGCAGGACCCCAGTGATTTTTATGAGTTTGAAACAGTAGGAAATGTGAGGCTAAGCCAAAGCCTTATTTTGAAAATTTATAATTTACTCCCTGTTTTGTAATTTTATTTAATTTTAACATAAATTTTAATAATTTTATACAAGGCTACCGTATTTCCTTCATTTCCAATCCTAAATCGCCAACTTTTCTCCCATGTCTCCCCACCATACCTTCTCAAATCATGACCTAGTCTTCTTTAGTTATTGTTTTATACACATACATGCACGTACATACACATACACAGACACACACATTCTAAGTTCAATACTGTTGCTCACATTTACATGTATTTAGGACTGACCACTTGGGAATGGATAATCTAGCAGAAAGCTCATCTCTGGAGAAAAAATGATTCGCCCTTTCTCAAAAGCCATTTATTGCCTATGAAAAATCTCCCATTCACATTGGCATGTCACATGATGTCGCCATCCATCATTCAGGTCTTGTTTCTCCAACCATGTTGTTCAGATATCACAGGGGCAACATCCTATGATATCTAGAAGACATCTTGCAGTAGGTGTTCTGAACTATGTCTCTCTCTCTTGTTTTTTAACAACTTAGTTTATTTTCAATTATGTGTATATGTGTGTGGCAGTGTGTGGGCTTGTTCACATTCTTGCTGAAGCTCGAGGGGGCCAGAGGCATTGGATCCATGTAACGGGAGTTACAGGTAGTTGTGAGCAATCTGATGTGGACATTGCGAACAGAACTCAGTTCCTGAACAGGGACGTCTAAGTGTTTTGAATACCTGGAACATCTCTAGATCTCTAGACCATTTGGGGTTCTATCTTGTTTGTTTCTGACAAGCAATTGACATGGACACTGAGTTAGGCTAGCATAATGAAAACTTAGCAACTCAGTATTTTTCTTGATGGAGATATATACATATTCCTTTGTAACAGTGCCTTTGGCAGCCTGGGACACCACCTTCATCCAGCTTGCTCCGAACAAGGGAATATGTTACCAGAAATCTTTATAATCAGTTTCCATTCAAATTATTCTAGGCCACTTCCTAGTATAGGAGGCAAAAGGCCAACATAGCTTGAGACAATTTTGGGCATATGCTCAGTAAAGAACAGTGTGTCCTCTGAGTGAAGTTTTAGGGAAAAAAGCTCCATGTACCATCTTATACTTATGCATAATTGAATGTGCGTATTATTAAAATCAGATACATTGTGTATAGTAATGCAAACCTTACCTAACCCAAGCCTGTCAATCAAAGGAGAAAACCACTCAGACCCCATTCCTCGGCAACTTCCTCCTCTTCTTCCTGAAGCCCCTAGATATACCTGATGCTCTTGAGTCTGCTAAGCCAAAGATTCCTCTGTCCCTTCACAGTATGTGTCCTCTGTGCTACAGTTTTGCTTCTGAATAATTCCTTGCTACTTTGCAGTCTCTGCATACTTCTTTGATTTTTGAATAACATCTGGAAACACCTGGTTCAGATAGCACCCCCCCAGTATCATTACTTTTTATACTGTGTCATGTCTCTGTGTTTATCGTCATGGGAAGCTGGAGAGAATGAATGCTATTCTATAGGATGGCCCAAATATTAATGATGGTAGCAGCTTCTAAGAGTGAGAAAGCATTAGTGTCCTTGAACTTGGGTGAAAGGAATTCAGATTATTATTATTTGTCTGCAGCAATACGTGTCTTGAGGCTCAGAGTTAAACAATAACAGGAAACTATGCTACCCAGCTTACAGTGACTTTGCTTGTTGAATCAATTATTTAAAATGTGGGCCTAATTTTCTTCTCTTCATTTTAATAGTAGTGTATTTTCACTATATGTTATCTTTAAAAAAAACCTATTGTGAGGAGCTGGGTGACAAAGAAAACTGAAGGAGCTTGAGAAGCGATGGGAGAATTTATAGTAGGTACCAAGAACAGGCTGGGTGAAAACGTAAGGAAGGAAGAAGCAAAGTCTAGGGTTTCCCATGTCAGCCTTTGCTTTGGCTTGAAGATTTTATGTCATGAAACCTGTATAAAAGACAAGGAGACGTTTCTGAAGAAGTGAATGTCCTCTGCCTATAAGCCCTCCTTCTTCATTTGTCTTGTTGGCCCTGATCTTTGGAGAAACTGTCATTAGGAAAAACAAAACAAAAGAAAAATAGCAAATACAATGCAAGACATTGTGACTCTTCAGCGCATCACTTAAAGATTTTTAAATAATTCGGACCAGTTGGAGCAGCGCCCTCACTGGCTGGGCTCATATGGGGCTTGGGCTAATTTTTCTGGCACTTCTAAAGCTCTGGCATTTGTATGGCCCCTCTCTACCACAAGCTATTCTCTGACAAGGCACAGCTGGGGAAATCCATGGCTCTCTGGACAGTCAGGTTTTCACATCAGTTAAGTTAATTGACAGAAGGCTTAATATGTTTCTTAATTATAGCTGCAAAGTTATTGCTGGAAGAATCTACGAAACCATAAAAGAGTGTTTTCTGACGAGCTCATTTGGAAAATGGCTCAATGAAAGGCAAGACATACTTAATGAGATTCTAGCAAGAGAAGAGGGCCAACCAGGATAACGTAACATAGGGGAACAAAGGAATAAGGGGACTTAGGGGCCAAGAAATGTCTGTGGCTCCAGCTCTGGTTCTTCATAGCTTCTCAGACACCTTTATGTACAGGTTTATGAGAAATAAGTGTCCAATATTGCCTTCAAATAGTTTGAAAACATTGGTACAGACACAATAGCATCGTCAGAGGACACAGCTAGTGGCTTATGTTCAGCCCAAGTCGTCTGGTAGGCTTAGCGGAGACGCCATTAGTCTTCTTACTAATATTCCAGTCTTTGTTTCCCTTGGAGGCAGTCTTGTTAGAAGTGTATTAGGAGCCACATAATTGCAGAAGTTTAAGTGATCCTTGGAGACAACCTGGTTCTAAAATTTTATTTCATGGAAAAACTAGCTGAGATGCAACGAGATGAAGGCCCCAGGCCACTTAGTTTATTCACAGTACAGCCAAGTCTGTTTATTTTTTTAAATGTTTCTTGGCCTTGAAATAATAGCTAGAAGTATTTTTGACAGAAGCTTTTCTTGGTCAAGGGGCTTTCCTATTTTGAAAGAAAGTCTTTTTAAAAAAGCTAAAGTTATGCCCAATCCTACAATGTAGAATTGAGCATTCTTGGTAACTTCTTACTCTATTTGTGTATAGATAGACTTTCCCCCCCAACAAAACCAGGATTGTATTCCATAGACAGTTTGACATACATTTTGTTTGTCAAAAGTTTCTCTGGTGTCTTCAATATCTCAACATTATTTTAAAATAAAAACTTATATTGTGTTATTAGCTTGATTTGAGAATTGTGCATGGTTTTGGTTATGGATAAAAGTTAGATAAAAATTTTGTACTTTCATCAAGTTCATTCATTCTCCCTTGCTCTCTTTCCTTATGCTACACATGCAGGGTTTTAAATGTATGTGAGTGCCTCTATGAGTCTATGTGCACCATGTGCACGTAGAGGCTGTAGGGGCCAGAGGCAATCAGAATCCCTGCAAGTGCAGTGACAGGAATTTGTGAAAGACCTAATGTGTGTTCTGGGAACTGAACCTGGCGCTTCTATAAGAACAGAACACACTCTTAACTGCTGAGCCACAATTCTCTCTCTGCTTTTGGTTATACTATTCATTCTTAAAGCATTTATAAATATTCTTCAAATATCAAGGAGACTAATTTTCTTTCCCCTCAACCTCATATTATGTCAGGATACTTTCACTTTTTTGGCATTTCAGTGTCATCACTAGAAACTTTAGATCACTTCCTAATATCTGTTCTGGGTTTACTAATATGCCCTCTATTGCAGAGCTCTAAGAGCCACTGCTGTTGAAAAGCAGGAATATCATACCCACACCTAGTTGTTTTGTATCACATTAATTTTCTTTAGAAATTTTTTTTTAAGTTTGGGTTATTCTCCAATTGAATGGCAGCAGAGAGTTTTGTAATTTACCTGGTAAAGTACTCTGAGAAGAAGTGACTACAAATCAATGACAGGCCAGTTACCTCATATCTCTCCCTCTGTCTATCATTCTCTTTAATGCCTGGAACTGTGAATATCTCTGGCTGCTTGAGTCTCACTATTGAAACTCAGTTATTAATTATTAAAATTCTTTGTTTAAGTCATAGGTATTTCAGGATTAACGAGCAGGGCTGGGTATATCTCATTGTCAGTGTGTTAGCTTAGCATGTTCAAAGCCTTGGATTTATTTCCTATTCTCGAAACTATTAATGAACAACTAAGCAGATTTATTATTTTTAGTATTAATTATCATTATTATTAAAATGATAAAAATACTAGAAAAATACATTTTCACAGATGTGTGCATTAAAAATTTGATGTTTTGAATCTAGGCAAAGAATACAAAGAAATATAATTGAGAAATGATGATACCATGTACAATTCTCTGGGCTGTGAATTTTTCTTTGTTTTAGCCTTTGTGATTCTTCTGAGATAAATATTGAGATATAGATGTCAGGGATTTATTATAAAAATAATATTCAATGAAACAACTACATACTAGGTTAAACATTTAATTTTTTCATATTTTTTATTTCATCTTTTTGAAAAAAACTGTTTATTTCAAAAGTTACTGTGTATTCATGGTTTAAAATATACAAATCTGTGGATATTTGCAATATCTGTAAATATCTCAAATATTAAATTCATTTTTATATAATATTTATAATACTTAGAAAGAGACCCACACAACTATGGATTTTTGACAAAAAGTTGAAACTATACAATGGAACAAAGAACGCATCTTCAATAAATGGTGCTGGTTTAACTGGATGTCTGCATATAGAAGAATGCAAATAGATTGATCTCTATTGCCCTGCACAAAACTTACCCCAAGCAGATCAAACACAACACTGGATACACTAAATCTGATAGAAAAAGTGGAGAAGAGCCTTGAACACATCAGCACAGGAGACAACTTCCTGAACAGAACACCAATAGCTCAGGCAAATAAGATCAACAATCAATAAAAGATATCTCATGAAACTGAAAAGCTTCTGTAAGGCAAAGGACACTATCAAAAGGACAAATCGGCAGCCTAGAGAATAGAAAAATATCTTCACCATCCCTATATATAAAGAATCTAAGAAATTAAATATCAATAAACCAAATGACCCTATTAAAAAAATGGAGTAAAGAGCTAAAAAGAGAATTCTTGATAAAGCAATCTTTAATGGCCTAGAAGTACTTAAAGAAATGTTCAACATCCTTAGTCATCAGAAAAATACAAATCAAAATGACTCTGAGATTCCATCTTACATCCATCATAATGACTAAAAACTCAAGTAACAGCTCAGGCTGGTAAGGATGTGGAGCAAGAGGTCACTCCTCCATGGCTGGTATAAGTGCAAACTGGTAGAACTACATTGGAAAGCAATCTGGTGGTTTCTCAGAAAACTGGGAATCTTTCTACCGCAAGATCCAGCTGTACCACTCCTGGGCATATACCCAAAAGATGCTCAACCATACAACAAGGAAACTTGCTCAACTATGTTCATAGCATCTTTATTTGTAATAGCCAGAAACTGGAAACAACCTAGATGTCCCTCAACTGAAAAATGGATTAAGATAATGCGGTGCATTTATACAATGGCATTCTACTCAGCTATTAAAAATAAGGACATCATGAAATTTGCAGGCAAATGAATGGACCTAGAAAATATCATCCTGAGTGAGGTAACCCAGACCCAGCAAGATACACATGGTATGTACTCACTGATAAATGAATACTAACCATGCAGTACAATATAACCATACTATAATTCACAAATCTAATGTAGTTAAGTAACAAGTAGGTACCAAAGGAGGATTGCTTGAATCTCACTGAGAATGGGAGGTAAAACAGACATCTCAAGTGGATGGATGGAGGGAATTGGGTGTCGGAGAGAGTTTGGGATGGAGAACAGGAGGGACCAAGTGTGGGGAGGTTGGCATGAGAGAGAACTGAAATCGGTTGGAGTGGAGAAGAGTATTTCTGTGACAAGCTAGCAATCTAGGACAATGGAAACTCCCATAGATCTGCGAGGGTGAACTCCTAGAAACAGGAGATATGGAACATGAAATGGTCACCTCCTATAACTAGGAAAGAATTCCAGTGGAGGAATAGAGATACCATCCCAGCCACAAAACCACTGACCCACAATTTGTCTTGTCTATAAGCCGGTCAGCAATCAAGAGGGAGCAGAAAATGAGGGAGTAGCCAACCAATGACTGGCTCAGCTTGAGTCCCATGCCATGGGACAGAGCCCACCCCTGACATTATTAATAAAAGTCTGCTATGCTTGCAGACAGGAGATTGTCTTCTGAGTGGCCCCACACAGTAGCTGATGAAAACAGGTGCAGAGACACAGAGCCAAACATTTGGCAGATCTCAGGGAATCTTATGGAATTGGGAGAGGAAAGACTGAAAGACCAGAGAGGTCAAGGACACCAGAAAAAAAACCCTATAGAATCAAATAACCTGGGCCCATAGGGCCTCACAGAGACTGGACCACCAACCAGAGAGCATCAACAGACAGACCTAGGTACTCTACACATATGTAACAGCTTGGTCCTCATGTGTGATCTCTAACAGCAAGATCAGGGGCTGTCTCTGACTGTATTGTTTGCTTTTGGACCTCTTTCCCCTGACTAATGGCCTTGTCTAGCCTATTTTTTTTCTTTTTTCTTTTGTCTAGCCTTAATAGAAGAAAATGCACCCAGTCCCACCACAACTTGACATGTCAAGGCAGCTTGACAGCCATAGGCTTCCCCTTTTCTGATGAGAAAGGAAGGGCGCCAAAGGGGAAGGGGAAAGGAGAGGAAAGGACTGGGAGGAGAGGAGGAAGGGGAAGTTCTGATTGGGATGTAATGTAACTAAATTAATTAATAAAAAGAAATTTACATTTTATAGATTCTTCCTTGATAGGCAGTGAATTATGAGCATGAAAATCCCACCAGGTGTAATGAACAAATTGAAAGCCTCTGTTTGCCCACCTCCTCCGGTACATTCATTTAAAAAGCCTTTTTGTGAAGTGGTCTTTAACTTTAAATATGTGATAATATTTACGTATCTCCTGTTCACTGTCCCTCTTTGATCTGGTTTTAAATAAATTTCTTTCTTTGGGAAATGGCTATATCATTTTGCAGTAATTAAACATTTTTTTTTACAATATACTACATTGTGCAAATTTATCTTGCAAAGAAGATTAAATTGAAAACAAAAATCAGAAGCTCTCCAGCAAATTGGAAATGTCTGACCCTCAAGCTGGGCATTTTATGGGCTGATGGGATTGCTGTTAATTGTGCAAGACATTTGCCTTTTAACTGGAAAGCAGCGTTGGTATATAGTGAAAGAGGCCATCTCGGCTGCCTGAACTTTTCCATCATTAGGGTGTTTCTTGGCAAGGCTTTGGTTTTGTGCTCCCAAATGGACAACATCTGTCTCTTCGGTGCACATAGAAAAGTGCTGATGGGAAGATGTGCTGCTAAAATCTGTATTTTTACAGTCATAACCCTTGGTAATTAGTAGGAGGGATTTGCAAGTTCACTTAATCAACTGCTGCGGACCTATATGACCCAATGCACACATATTCACACACCCACAAAAAGATGTAATGCTTCTTGCTCTCAAAGTGACTGGTAAATAAGTTTTACATGGCAATCTGGAACTATCTAACGGTCACTGCATGGGGACAAATGCATGATCTCTCTCCAACCCCAAATGTTTGAGGGAAGATAGAAAAAAATGGATGTTGACCCATTAATTGTTATTTTTGACTTAGTAACAGGGGATTTGTGACATCACACGTTTAAGATCATTTGGATGAAATAGGAAGTAGGTATTAGTAGAATAAATAACCTAAAGAGTTGCATGTAATCTTTCCCAAAAGTGACTTAGATAATCTAATTATAAAACATTCCAGCACATCTTTTGATTCCAGTTTCCTTTGGCAATACAGATATCTTGAGAGCCTGGAAACCTGAATAGAAAGTAAAATTCTACAGAAGACAGACAATAGGCCCACTTGGGGAGCTGGGGGCATGAACTTCACAATATGTCCATTTCAACTTCTCTCATTTCAACACTGCCTCTCTAGGTCACAGAATTCGCAAAGGCAGAAAAAAAAAGGGAAAGTAGAATCCAAAGAGCTGCCAGGACCTGCTCCTGTGTGCCAGCTTTAGTGGGAGGATTTAGTCCGCCACACACAGAAGACTCTGAATTATTAAATAATTCATTAATATCTAAAACGTATTGAGGCCTCCCTATGTCCTCTTATCTGTGCAATGGCTTATTGAACCTCACAAAACTCTTCAGAGGCAAAGCCCGCTTTGCTCTTACAGACTCACACATTGATTTATTGGGCTGTTAGGTCACAGGCTGAGGTCACATAGCTGCTAAGCTCTCATCATCCCAGGTGATCTGACACCCAGGTCCTACTTTGAACTACCAGCCTCTGACTCTGTGATGTCAATGGTGTCCACTTACCAATTATCAGTAACGTAAGAGAATAGTGTGAGGTGCTGAGTATAAAGCAGTGAAAAGAAATCACATGGGTTGCTGTCCTTCCAGGTGTCAGAACAGAGTTCCCGAGTTTCTAAGGGACTATTTTTTGTGTTTCATATAAGTAATACACACACACACATATATATGTATATACACAAACACGTTTAGTATATGTTTGTATGTGTGTTTTTTTAAACACTACTAACTTTCTTTTTTTAAATTTATTTATTTTATGTATATGAGTGTTCTATCTGCATTTACACCTGCCAGAAGAGGAAACCAATTCACATTATAGATGGTTGTGAGCCACCATGTGGTTGCTGGGAATTGAACTCATGACCTTTGGAAGGGCAAACAGTGCTCTTAACCACTGAGCCATCTCTCCAGCCTGTATGTGTGTTTTTGGAGGCACGTTTTCTCTATGTAGTCTATGCTTTCTGTGGACCCATTTCCGGTCTCTCCCTCCTGAGTGTTAGGATTGTAAGTGTGTATCATAACACTGAGAAAAGTTCACTCATGTTACAAAAACTCATCTTTTTAATTGAGTAGTTCTATGCTTTGAAAAATTTACTATTATCCAGAAAGCAGAACTTCAGGGTGCACACAAGCCCAGGGTAGAGATATTGCCTTAGGTGATGGCAAGAAGTGGAAAAGTACTAGCCGGGCCGCTTGAAGTGTAGCTTGCTAGACAGAGGCTGTTTTAGAAGGATTTAGGATGCTCATGTCAGGAGCCAAGTCAAGGTAGCGCCGTTGTGTACTACATTATAACGAGTTCTCCAGGGAAACAACTGGTATTTATTATAGGAATTGCCTCACATGATTACGGAGAAAAAGAATTCTGTCTATTATCTACGTGGATAGTGAAAGATGGAAAACGAACAAAGCCAGTAATGTAATTTATCATTGAGTGAAAAGAACTACAGTTGGGACCAGAACAGCTGGCTGTTCTGACTTATGCTCTAGCACCAGAAAGCCTGAGAATCAGGGTATCTGGCATCTCCAGGCAGGAGAAGATGAATGGTGTGGTTTTAGAATGGTGGTTTTCAACCTTCCTAAGGCTGCGATCCTTTGTTACAGTTCCTCATGATGCCATGATCCCCCAAACATAAAACTGTTTCGTTGCTACTTCATGACTGTAATTTTCCTACTGTTACAAGTTATAATGTAAATATGGGATATGCAAAATATCTGACATGTGACCCCCTGTGAAAAAGTCATCTGAGCTCCAGAGGGGTCACAACCCATAGGTTGAGAACCACTGCTTTAGAAAGCAAGTACCTGTTCTTGGCCTTTTTGTTCTGCCTGGGTCTTCAGTATACTGGCTGATGCCATGTTTCCTCAACATGCCCTGATTTTGTTCCTTAGTTCACTACTATACATGTTAACGTGTTCAAGAGATATTCTTATTGATGTACCCAGAAATAGAATCTCTCCACTAGTTCTTTGGATCTTCTCTAACCCAGTCAAATTGAAACATATCATTAACCATCACATGACCTAAAAGACAAAATCAGAGTGATTCCCATACCAATCCTGACTTGGTAGGACTTAGTGTGACTTGGTATATGAGAGGGAAAAACTGACGAGAATAACAGTCCAAAACTGACACTGACCATTTAGTGTATTAACACTCTATTCTCATGCTATTGGCTTGCTTGCTGGATTGCACAGGTGAATGAATCTCACTAGGCTACTGGTAAAGATAAATTTCCTATTAGTTCACCCTGCTTTATTACAAAGTGTTTATATTTATGATTTGCATTCTAAGGAAAATCAGAGTGGCTTATATGTTAAGACACATGTGAATTAGGATAATAGTAATAAAAATAAAGTCCAAAAGGCACATAAATAGAATAGGCTGATGGATTAGTAAAACAGATCGTAATGCAGTTGCCGTCACAAACTGAAGCATAAGGTTACAATACAGAATCAAGATCACAATAGGCAATGGTGGCCACATTCAGAGAGGCCTTTCTCTCAGGCTCTGAGGAAGCTCCGCTCCTGTATTCCACTCTCACCTGCTTTCCTAATGAGAGGCGGGCATGCTCTGACTCTGAGCAGCCTCAGGCTTAAAGGTGGTTTAAGCAGAGGCTGTGAGGCATTTGGCATTTGTGTTGGTATTCTGAGTCATTGTTCCCATAAAAGCCAAGAAAAAAAATTCTGCCATATTCTATATTCATTCCAAGTAAATATTAACTGAAAAACCCAAATAATATTTTTAAAATGTCACACTTCTGAGCAACACCTAAATACTGATGAGGCTCAAGCTCTAACCTCTAATGTTTACCTCCCAAGCTCAGATTAGTACATCCACCAGCCTACTCAGTATCCCTACTTGGTCATCTGGCAGACATCTAGCATAAGAATATTCAACAGAGAAATAGTGCCTTTCTTCCAAGTCCTCCTTACATTGTGTCCACCTTAGTAACTAAGATCAGTAATCAATTACTCTTCATTACAAGTAGCTCTTGCTTTCTCTCTTTCTTATGTGTGCTTTTGGAGAATATCCCAAGACAGGTCAAGAAACTGAACTTTTAAATTTACCATTTCCGTTGTTCTCTTGCTTTGACCCAACATGCATTTTGTTGTCATTGTTTTTTTTTTTCTTTCAGTTAAATTGTTTTAATAGCTACTAAACTCGTCACTCTGTGGAATTTTATTTCTGACCAACTATCATCACTTTTTATGCAATGACCTAAAATCTTTAAACATATTCCTATTATTTAATTATATCAAGCACAAGTCTATTTCAGAGCTTTCATCCGTCCATTAATCTTTTCACTGAATGTACCTACTTTGCTGTGATCTTTCTCAGTCTTCTTGCAGACCCCGGCTGTATTGTAGTTTTTAGAATCGTCGGATAATGGGCACTCTAGAACTTTCTATTTGCTTTTTTTTCCATCAATGTCAGCATGGATCAGTGCATTTAGAGAACCCCCACTAAGGTATTCTTCATAGCTTCATAGCATATTACTACCCATCTCTCTCTTTCTCTCTCTCTGACTGTGTGTGTGTGTCTGTTTGTTTAAATATGAAATGTCCTCTGTAGATGTTTGGTCCCCAGCTAGAGGCACTGTTTTGGAAGGTTCTGGAAGCTTTAGGGGGCAGAGGACGTGAGTGTTGGGAGAAGGCCTTGATTTTAATGACCCAATCCCACTTCCTATCATTTCTCTGCCCCTTGCAGCACAGCCAATGAGCACAGCTCCCAAGCTCCTTCACGTACAGACTGTGTGTCAACTGTAATCCAAGCTAACTGCTTCCTCCCTTCAGTTGCTTCTTGTCAGTTATTTAGTCCCAGCAGTATACAGGTAATGCAGCACGTCGTCTATCTTTTCCATCATCTTCCTGAGTCTTCATGTTGTTCTCTGATGTGTTGCTTAGGCTTCAAACAACACTGGACACTTAGGAAGTAATAAGCATTTGTTAGAGGAGACAATGGAAAGGAAAACAAGGCAATTGTCTTCTGGTTATTTTACGTGACAATGCCTTAGTAGAAGTCCTCACTAGAAGAAAAGCAATAGATCCTGCAAGTAGAAGCACCCACCACTAACTGTCTCTCTAAACCTCCTGTCTCAGATCACTCAAAGCTCTAAGGGGCTCATCTAAGCCCCCAAGGTGCGTCCATTATCCCTTGTCTTGCTCAGACATAGCCCATTCATCTCCTATCCACCCTCCCAGAGCAAGAATGCATTGATTGCATTCCCGAGATTTGCCCCTCTGGCACACATGGCGGCGGGAAGACCCAGGATGCTTTTGAACCCTGAAACGTGTTGCTTAAAAAATTCTGCTACCTCAAGTGTCTTTTCTTTCTAAACTGATTATTCCTTAATTTCCCGTGACACCTAGCTGAAAGTGCTACACGCTCAAATCGTTGTCAAGATACTCATGGTGCCTCTGCCTTTGTTTCCATTCTTTCAAGCCAGGGTACTGTGTACATACCTTTTACCACCATCTCAGGACCCCAGAGGTGTTCTGAGTTGACAATAGCCTGTTCAGCCCAGGCTGACACCACTTATATTCACAGTGTACAAGAGCTGCTGGTCTCAAATTAATTGATTCAGGCACACATGTGTAGTCCATACTCTGCCACTGAAAGTAATTTCCTAATTAGGCATGAAGGGTAGCATGTCCCCATATACACATGTACACTTCTGAGCCATCTATGTGAAATTCTGCCTGTGTAGGTTTTGAATGCCACTGCCTGGAGAGAAGCATTCTTGGAAAGGCACAAATAGGTCTGCGTAAGTGTGTTCAAAAGTGTTTTGAGTCATGTGAAACTTGTAACAACAAAAATTAAGAGAGTGTACCAAATAAATTTGAAGATGGAGTATAGTTTTAAAAAACTCATAGTGTTGGGTTAAATTTCATTGGAGAATAAATTCATTGGTCATTATAAAGAAATGCAACAATTGTAATGTGAGTAATGTTCCTGTTATAAATCATTTTCTCACATAATACACCTTTCAGTTCTTATGTCAATATCAATAAAGAGTGTGTTCAATTTTGTACTCCAAAGAGAGTTTGCAATAGATTAAGAGATTCTTTGGAGTTCAGAGGGAATATAATTGTAATACAGTGCATATATTCATGAAACTATCAAAAAAGGAGACTTTTCCTGAAATAGGGTGATAGCTCATTTGGTAAAGTATGAGGGTCTAAGTTCAACCTTCAGAACCCACAGAGAAAAGTCCAGTGTCATGGCATGAGCTTGTAATCAGGGGTAGGGAGACAGGAGAATTCCTGGAGTCAACTGGTCAGCTAGCCTAAATAAGCTCCAATCCAATGAGAGAACCTGCCTCAGCACTATACTTTCCATAAGGTTTTTGTTTTTAATGAGAAAAACATCACATTTAAAAGACAATGTTACAATTTTGCTTTGTGGAATAAGAAAAAAAGGAACATTAAAATATTAAATTTATCTTCTCTTAAAAGCAATTTTATTATTCTGTATTTTTAATCTAAAGTTAGATTGCTCATATAATAAAATATTTAAAAAATTGAATTTTTCTCAAACAGCAAGCAAGTTATTTAAACACTGTGCTCGTTCAGTATTGTTTGGTTATCTTTTATATATTCAAAGTTTGATGCTAAATAGCTGCATACAGTAGAATATAAATGGACATATACATGAAACTGCATTCTTGCACAGGATTCACTTCCGGTAGAGAACATTTGCCTTACATTCGTTATCCCTTTTAGACTGAACTGTAAGCCCTATTTAATTTGTTGCTAATAATTATTCTGAAGAAGAATTTACTACCTCATATATTCTTCATGCCCAACACTAAGTTCTAAGTCCCTAGAGTTTATTTTTAACCATGGCAAATGGCACATTATAATCGCTTTCTAACTAACCAGCATTGAAAGATCCTGGAAGAGAGGATGCCATCCTTAGCTGATGGGTGTATGTGACTGAAACTGAAAAGTGTATCGTGCTGTTAGGCTCAAACAATTGGTGTGCTCCTGTTATAACTGTGGGTTACAGGTGAAAATGAGACTTTTTTTTTCTCAAGAGGGAGCCTCTTAGTTGCCCTTCCTTATATATTTCCACACAGTTCTAACAATTTTAGAATTTTTGACACGTGATAGTTGTAAAGATGTTCTTAACACTGCTTTCATCTATTCTCGCAAGTTTAATGTATTTGGCTCTCCCCTTCTGAGAAGGGAAGGCAGCAGTAATTTCTTGGGAGACGGGGAACATTAGAAGCACGGGTGATAGAAGCCTTTTCTTTGAATGTTTTGCAATCCCAACTTTCATAAAAAAATGATTTGGAGTATTTTCAAAGCTTCACCAATCTACCTGCTTGTTAAGTACTTTCAAGCTTATGGAGACCTGCATAGTTTTACTGCCAAGAGTAAAATGCCAGTTCTCATGTGCTGGCATCAATTCCTTGCCATCACATACATAATATGCCCTTCCCTTTTTTGGTAACCTATAGCTCTTGTCTAGTTAGCATCACATCCTCTGTTCTCCCTGGTTGGTTCTTTGTTAACTTGATAGTTATGAGGTTTCTGGGAAGAGGATCTAGGTTGAGACAGTGCCTTGATCAGATTGCCTGTGGGCGGGCAAGGTCTGTGGGGCATTTTTCTTGATGAATGCGTGGCATGGGGTGGGGGACAGCTCACTGTGGGCTGTGCCATCCATGCCAACTGACTGGCCAAGAAAGCAGGCTGAACAAGCCATGGGAGAAAGCTAGTAAGCAGCAGTCCCCTTCTCCAGATGCTTTGAGCATCTGTCCAGACTTCCCTCAATGACAGAGTATGATGAGAGTCAAAATAAACCCTTTCTTCTCCAAGTTGCTTTTGGTCATGCTGTTTTATTACAGTAGTAAGCCCAAGACACCCACCAAAGGTCCCCTTTAACTCTCCCAAAGAGTACCTGCCATGAAGTTATATTTAGCCTTGCTGGATTGTTCATTGTTCTGCTTTTCATGTTTGGATTACATTTCTGAAAACCACGAATTCTTTCCAAACTTTCATGTTTCTGTGTCACTCCTTAGCAAAATGTGTTACTAACTGTGGAGTATGGTGTTTGCTTCTTCCCATGTCTAAGTCTAGTGATAATATAAGAGAAAATAAACAAAGGGTTTACAATGAAGATGAGAAACCTGCCAGCCTCACATGAAACATGGACCGAGTTCTAAAAATGTTGCAACTTGGGTAATCAAATAAAGTGATTTTTTGGGGGAGGGTCCATCAGCAGCTCTCTGTGATCTTCAACAACTTATTGTGAGTGTCCAGCTCTGCTTGTTCCTCTGTAAGTTCATGAGGTTGGCTCAGATCTTCTAACATGATGTGTACAGTTCTGGTGGAATTTTAATGAAAGTGTTATAACAGCCATGGTAAGCCCTTTCATAAATATTGTTTCAAAGTCAACAAAAGTCAGAAGAACTCTTAGAGTAGAAGGGCACATGGAATTATTTGGGTAACCTCAGCTCTGGATCCAGAGATATTTATGTTCCAGTGTATAGGAAACAGCTAAAGAGTGACGCCCCAGCTTCCAGGGTAATTAGGTTGGCGAGAGGAAGAACCGTTGGTCAATGACTTCAGTACATTAGGCTGTACTTAGGTGGGAAGCGATTCTGTTCTTTCCAAATGCGGTAACAGCAGTGAATTCTTTTCACCCTTGCAGGGAAGGCTGGCTTCTTGATTTGTTATCTCATAGGACTCATGCTCAGACATGAGGGATCTGTACTTAGACACAAGATACCACTGTTGTCTTAAGAATATTAACAATCTTTGAAGAAGCCCTATGTTTTTGCTTTGCAGTGGGCTCTGAAAATTAGGTAACAGGTCTCCCTTAAAAAATCGGAGTGAAACTGAATGCAGATGAAACAGCAGAGAAAGAAAGCACAAATAACTTATGAAGGCCATCCAGATGAGCAGAGATACCAGGCATTTTGTACATACTGCACAGCGAAACATTTGCATAAATGTCAACCAAAATTAGTGGGAAGGGCTAACCAGAATACTGGACATGGAGTTGAGGAAAACCCCACCAAGATTCTCCAAATGTGAGTCATTGTGAAAAGAGAGGCAGAAAATGTTTTGCAATGAAAATAAATGCCAACTTCCTGGTATTCTAAATCCTGCTGATATGAAAACGGAGTCTCACCATCACAATTCACATGTACAGATAAACTTTCTTCGTATGTATGTTTAGAACTAGAAGTTGCTGAAATGTGTGTTGTAGATCTCTTTCCTTTGTCAAGTTGGGTACCAAATGATCTTTCTTTACTATAATGTGGGGTTTATTACCAACATTTTCATGGTTGCTAAATTTCTCTCTCTCTCTCTCTATATATATACATATATGTATATAAACTTTATATATATTTAAACTCTGTCTCTCACTTTCTCTCTCTCACTGTTGGGATTAAGGGTGTTCACCACCACACCCAGCTCATTTTCAGTGTTGATAACATCTCTTCAGTTCTATGCTGAATTATGCCTTCTAGGCTATGTCCCTGCTATTCGTTGAGAGCTTGGCTAGGCTCATTACAAAGGGATCATTACATGCTTATTTGTCAATTTGGACCATTTTCAATGTGATTTTTAAAAAAAATAATTGTAAAATGTTTGTATAGTTTTTCTGTATGAGGTAACAAATAGCATGTAAATCTCATGAGTTCATTTCCTTAAAAACTGCAATACTATCCACCACAGCAACTTTGATCTGATTTGACTCTTTATAAATTTTATTTGCATATATTTCAGATTGCTGTATAGCAAGTGCATTTAGTTTGTAATGATAAATGTATCTATTTTTCTTTTAAAAAGCCAACTTTTCTTTCTTCCTTTTGTATATAACCCACCCATACACACTTTATACATGTGCAATATTTTTCACTATATATATATACACAAATTCTGAGCTTTACCACCAATAATTGAGAGTATACACATATCATATTATTATTAAACACAGTAGGCACACACTAGGAAAAGTAAATGTTTAACAAACAAAGAGCTAATGATTAGCTATGACTGTTTCTTAATTTTATCTTTAAATTTCTACTTTATTGCAGCTTACCACTATTCAAGCATGCCATTTTAAACTAGTTGTGATAGTCCATATGGCCACTTAAACTTTAATTTCAATAACACCTGTTTAATCTCCCACTAACATTTTCTTGAAAAACAATCTTAATGTCAAAATCAGTAATTGTCTATGAAATGCTTACCAAAAATAAGGATGCATGTTGGAGTAGAGGAACAAAGTCCTATCCTTAAAATGTTTATATTTTCATGTGAGGGAAGAGATCATAATGAAAAATAAGTCACCAAGTAGTTCTGTGATCCACAGTCAAGTAGCATGGGAATCAAGTTATGTCTGTGTATACGGGGATTCATTATTTATTATTGATGTGGAAAGGCATCATTGAGTGAATTTGGAAAATCCACAGGGTGAGCTAAGATGTTGATGTGGAAAGCTTTAAAAATATAACTTAGCATTTACTGTTTTTGTTTTTTTAAGTTATTTTTATTTTTTATATTAATTATAGTTTATTTACTTTGTATCTCAGCTGTAGCCCCCTCCTTCATTCCCTCCCAATCCCACCTTCTTCCCTTCCTCATCTCCTCTCTGCCCCGAATATTTTGTTTTTTTAAGAAGAGGTCTCGCTTTTTAACTTCTTGAGTTCTTTATATATACTGGATATTAGCCCTCTGTCAGATATAGGGTTGGTGAATATCCTTTCTCAGTCCGCAGGCTGTCGTTTGGTTTTGATGAGTGTCTTTTGCTTTACAGAAGCTTTTCAGCTTCATGAGGTCCCACT
>CM053767.1:16059484-16081102 GCA_028658305.1 Pachyuromys duprasi
GTGAAATTGCTTTTTTTTAATCCAGGAAATTAACATGAATGCGTACTGACTGAGAAAATACTATATTTGGACAGATAGATAAAGGTGCCATATTATTTAATATATATGCATTTTATTTTAGCCAAAAATATATAAATAGGTGAATAGAAGTTTTTTTTGTATAAACACTGAAGTATGTTTGTTATTCTTTGAGCTCCAATAGTATTTTCATAGTATATTATATATATATAATATAATATAATACGTATATATGTAATATCATATAATTTTAAGTTATCTCTTTTCATTATAATGTTTTAATGGTGCATAGAAATATTGTTTTATGTTTCTTTTAATGCCTTCATTTGATTTTGATTAAATTGACAAAACATACCCACTACAGTCTTGTACTCAGAAAAATAAGGAAAAAATGGATTTTTAGTGTGAATAAAATTTAGGATTAACAGGGACTGTTTCAGTCATGAACTTGATGGCTGACTCTTTGACCCTCCCCCATACAAGCCAGGGAGTGACAGACTGGCTAGATCCCAGGGGAGGACATTGCAGCCAGCCCTGAGGAGACAGGATGAGCTGGGGTTGGATGGAAGGGGAGGAGGTCCTCCCCTGTTGGTGGACTTGGAGGGGGCAGGGAGGTGGGAGATGAGGGAGGGAGTGAGAGGGTGGGAGGGAATGAGGAAGAAGGCTATGCCTGGGATGCAAAGTACCTAACCTGTGATTGATATAAAAATAAATAAATTTAAAAAAAGAAAAAAAAACTTAGGATTAAAAACTGACTCCTCACTTTTATATGGCAAAATAATTTAGATGCAGAAGATTTAGGAAAAACACATGTCACAGATGTGGACAAGCCTGGAATCAGGTTTGTTTGTTTGTTTGTTTGTTTTTCTTTTTTTCTTACTAAGCATTTTCTTTAGGGCAAATCTAGTCAACTGTGACAGCATAATGTATTTCAGAATAATGTTACACTTTCATCAGTAACTTGAACTTATTTCCCATGAAATCCATTTACAGGTTTGACTTCTAAGGATAAAGTATTGCTCTGTACAGCTACAAAATAGAGTGGTCCCATCTCAAAAACAGGAGACTGAATAACCACACCTCACTATGCATAATCTAAAGCAGAAATCCAGGAAAATGCTCAGAAACCTGGTGACATGACAGAACATTACATTTATTTCAAACAAAAGAAAACAAACCTTCATTTGAGAATGACCTGGGTGAAAGGCAATGAAAGGCAAACTACTAAAATAGGAGGAGTCAATGAACAAAGAGTCAACTGGAAAGAAGACCACACACAAATGTAACTTTTCTCTTCACCACACCTACCTCCAGAACCATGAGACTCTGGGATGTTCCATAAGCTTCAAGATTTGTTATCTTGGAGATAGATGAGGGCTTTCCTTTTCCTACTCATTGATATTGCTATAGAGCAGGCTCCCTGGAGCCTTACCTGGCAGCAGGAGACCCTTGATTTAATTGTAACATTTAGTTGCAGAAACCTCTTAGGCAACTCCCTTATTGAAACTCATAGGCTACCAACTCATGATTTCCTGTGCTTGATTCTATATATGAACATAAAAAGTAAGATGATCTATTTTATGAAATAAAAATAACTAACAGAAGCTGTGTAGGTCAAGAAGATTGACATCAAACTACTTAGAGGACCTGGTTAGCAGCTATAAAGACAATGGCTCACCAGCCACCACTGTGTCTCTTCTTATGAATGTGGACCTCAAATAAACTGTATGTTCTACACTAATCAAGATAAGCCACAAAATGGAATCAACACCACTGACTCAATAATGACCTTCAGTGAGTAACACTTAAATCTCCTCTGTAATGTCCACTATAAACCAGAAATCATAATACGAATTGGTTTTCTCACCATGGTTTGCTTTCAGTCTGGAAAGACTTTTTTTTAATTAAACTTCAGTACAATTGCTTCAGATCTGACAGTCAAAACATATGACTTGAGCTTCTGTAAAATTCTAGCTCATAAAGTGACCAAAATATATGATCTGGTTTATCATAATATAATGTAATAATTGTGCCCAAACTGTAACAGGATGAATTGTGGGGATCACAAAGAGAAGGAGCAAAATACTTTCATGTGTTGAAAACACAATTCAATTAATTAGATGATAGTGTTCTAGTTTAAACCTTGGTTAGTTACTCAATAGATTTCTAATCTATTGGGTCATTACCCATCTAATACTTAGACAATGCTGAGGTTTTAATTTCAAATTTGGTTCATCATGTGAAGTGTCTATTACTTTTTCATACTTACAGTTAGACATGCATATGCCTTTGTCTTAGCAAACCTTCCAAAATGATAAGCATTACAACAATGCCATCCACAGTTAACGAAATTTGTCATGAACTCAAAGAGAAGAAGACACAGGATGTTGGGCCTAACAACTATCAGTTAATAGGCATTTGATTATTTTGAAAATTTAGCCTAATTTTGCTAACCTATATTATTTCTGTTAAAAGAATTGCTAAATTTCTCTGTTTGTGTAAAGCACTTAGGAAGGCCTGTGCTGTTTATTAGATCGGTCAGGGATATATTTCCCAATATACTCACTTTTGGAAGAACTTTGGGTTTCTCAAGGTTCTATGCTTAAAACTCCTGCATCTCACACACTGCCCTGATTTATCCCCTACCTCTTCAATTGGTATGATTACACAAGCCAGTGACAGTATGCATATGCTCTGTACTTAAGAGTTTTACTTTGATGGGGTCGTGCCATCAATGGCTTGATTAAAACTACTCCCGTGACAGATAAACTTAGACCTGAGTCCTAGGGGGACCTTGAAGAAAAGAAAGACACATCCTGAGTTTTGTTTAAGGGAATTTGCAGTGTTGGTACTTGAGGGAGTTGTGCAATGAAAAAGCAATTAGATTCTTGAGTCTAGGGTGCTGTTTAGAATTTTGAAGCTATTGTGCTTCATCATAAAATTGACCTTTTTAAATTTTATGTCAAAATTTGTCACTAAAAGTGTTCACATTTTTTTTAAAAAGTGAAGCTTCTAGGAAAATATGAAAGGAGCCATGAAAGGCTCCCCGAAGAAAAGCTAAAATCAGCTCCACTGGAGTATAAGACACCATACCATGAAATAGCCTGTGCTTAATTTTTAAATAATTGGTGTCATTAAATAGCATGACAATGCAACACCAGTCCTGTGCAAGAAGTAGAACGGCACTGTATCTTAGATTTACAGCCAACGTGCAGTCTTGAAGGATAATTGTTTTGCTCTCTAGAAAAGAAAAAAAAAAGAAAAGAAAAAAGAGGGCCTCTGCTCACTACCGTGGATTGTCATTCCTTTGCTGTAATGATCTTACTGTGATCATAATTTATGTACTGTAGTTTTCAATGCTGTATCCGATTTGCCATTTTAATTTCTCTGTCCAACTCCATGGATTAGTAGAGAGGGAATGTCATTGTCAATAGAGAAAGGAGGGGGAGTCACTTAGGAAAAGGAGACATAACACAGAAGGTCAGGATACTCCTTTATGCAGTCCAAGGGTTGCCTCTGCAGGATGGTGTAGGCAACAGCATAGGAAAGAGGTTGGAAGGTTAAATTACCTCATTTCCAGTCTTAGAAATTGTACTACTAGTTGTAGTGCCTTAGACAAATTAACTATTTGGTTTTTGTTCCTTTTTGTTTTTATCTTCCCTGACTGTAAAATGGAATGGCAGTCTTGTTAGTGGAGATTATATACCCATTCCAAAGTTCAGTAGCTTAAAGCAACAGCTTATTAAGTGTTCCTGATCTTCCTGGTGGTTTATAAAGTCTCATTTGTGTGGTGGAAGAGCTCAGAGTATAGCGAGGCTTGCAAGCTGCAGTCATCGGGATAAGGTGTGCTTAGGGATAAGATACTCCTTTGGCAGGGAGTAGAAGATTCTACCTGCTCCGGAATTCTCAGCTGGAATGTGAGTGAGGTACTGGAGGCCACTCCAGGCATCTCATAAGCTGGCAGCCAGGCTGGCATTGGGGAACCGCCCCTAAAAGTGTCTTCCTAGTAATCCTACAGGAAGTGTCAAAGTTTCTATAACTTATCTTTGTAGATCATGGGATCAGAAACCAGACCCCATCCTGGAGAGGGGCTGTGCAAGATTACATTGCAGAAAAACACGTGAGGTGGAGAGTGCCATTGCAATCTCCTATTACAGTGTCTTCCCCACAGCATCTGTGAAGGGTCATCAAAGTTAACAACGCTTGGCCCAAACTTACAAGTCCACTTGGGCACACAGCAAATGTTACCATTTTATTGTCCTCAGAGCCTGGGATACTCTTCTAAGCCTCAAAGTCCTTTTACCTGCTGTAGAAAAATAACAGTATTGTTCTTTTTTTTTTGAGTATTTCAAAATTAGTGCTTTTCAACATACACCATCTCTTACAGACAAGAAAAACAAGGATTTACCAATATATTCTGTAGGTTTTGGTAAATGTGCAACTTTCTCTGCTCATTTTCAGTTATTGGTTGTGGAAACGTACTTGATGTAAAAGTGTTTCTGAATCTGGTTTAGTCCCAGATATCTTTTCTCTGTGAAATTTCTTCAGTTTGTCAGTGCTCCTCAGAAGACTGCTCATGACATGGGGAAATCTCGTATCGAGTGAGTCACTTCCAGTAATGTACAAAGTCTTTACACAGTGCTGAGCGATTACTAAGTATTCAAAAATTAAAATCCTGCTTAAAGCTAAGGCATAGAGTTTTTATCTTGGATATCAGAATTCTGGAGAAATAACTGATTTTAGCATGTAAATACATAGCCAAAACCTTCAAAGAAAAAAAAACTATTGATAAAGTACAACTTTATCAGTTCTATATCTACAAACAAAAGGAAAAGTATTTCCTTTGCTTTACCCACTGTGCTAGCTAAGCAACAGTAGTGTTTAGCAGGATTCCTTGCATGTAGCAAATACTAAAAGATGTATTTGTAAGGGTAGTTCGTTTATAGGTTTTTAATTCCACATTTTGGTGTCTATGATACATAGACTCATTCTTAGTATTCTGACCAACACTTCAATGTAATCCTTGCTCTACAGATTAGTACAAAATCAAATAAACTCAATGGAAGCCACAGAACAAAATAATCTATGCATTAAATAAATCAATAGGAAATCACTAAGATGTAGGAAGAACATTTTAAAATATACTTCCTTAAAAATTAATTAGCATTGCTTGCATTCGCTCTGACTCTATAAGAGCTTTAAATTTTCATACATATATACAATTAAATAGAATCACATCTGCCTCTCATTTCATACCTCTTATTGCCTTATAGCTCCCCTAACATGCACCTCCCCAAGTTTGTACCCTTTCTTAAAATATATAACTCAATAAGTCCAGTTAGTGCCAAATGCTCATAGGTATATACTATAGCCCTAATGGAACATTCTTATGTGAGAGTTGGGTAAGGGAGAGGGACAGAGAAAGGGAGAGAGAAACACAAAAAAGAAACAATGATTCTCCCTTTTTTAACAACTTCACTACTAGTAGCTCTTCAGTAAGGGGTGGGTTTAGACACCTTCCACCCCATCTACGCCAGTGTTTAGGTTAACTTAATCCTGTCCAAGCCTTCGACAGGTAGCCACAGCTGCTGTGAATTCGTAAGCTCAATAGCTGGGCTGCCATGTCCAGACAATAGCTTTTCACAGTTCTCCCATCCCTCTGTTTTTACATTCTTTCCACTTCCACTTCCAGGATGTTCCTTGAACCTTGATTTCAGGGATATTAATGCAGATAGATATACCATTTATGGCTGAGTACTGAGTCTCTTTTCTCTCAGGACTTTGACCAGGTATTCATTTCTCCACTGACAGATGCACAGTGCAAAAAGAAGTTTCTCTGATCAAGTTTGAAAGCAACCCAGATCCATGAGTATAGACATAAATATTTAGGAAGAAATTGGACAACATGATCCCAAGACCTATGACAAAAGCAATGGGCTTTATCCAGAACTATTACAGTATCAAGCACAAAATCCCCTTTTGTGTAGCAGTCTTCAAACCAAATCTGAAGTCTGTATCCAGTAACAATCATGCCATTGTTGTACTATTGAGCACATCTTCTTTGGCAGGTCAATATTGCATCAGGCAGGGTGCCATGCCAGGTAAAACCATTAACGTCTTCTGAAGTGAAAGAGTAGTCAACCTACCAAATGGGAGAAAAAAAAATTGCCAGCTACTCATCCAATAGAGGCTTAGCGCCAAGAATATTCAAAGTCCCAATTTGTTGTTAAAATTAAAGATATATACATATATACAGTAGAATAAGTACATTTAAAATTTTGCTAGTATAACTCATTAATGGAGTTATTTCCTGGATGTCTGAGGCTTGGGTTCCCTCTTCTGCTATTCCCTCCTCTCCCCTCTGTCTTTTTCTAGGTGCTGGGTCTCAAACTTGGAGCTTGTACAAGAATACCTTCATTCTCCTGCTGAGCTAGAGTTACATTCCTAGACATCATCTCTACTGTACAGTATTGTACAGTGTTCTATCTCTTATCCGCTTTGTTTGATGATTTCTGTTGCAGTACTCTAAGAAAGAGCACCAAACCACATGATCTTACAAAACATTTTTCACTGTAATGTTAGGACCCTGGCATGGGAATGGCTTTGTTGAAAAGAGTTATCTCTGTGAGTTTGTACATATTCTTGAAAATACTTATAATTATTTAGGTGTATATACATATATAAATGTAATTGTTTCTCATCAACCAAAAATTTGATATAGTTTTGTAAAAATAAATTATCACAACATTACATAAACCAAAGAAATGTGGAAACCACTGATTAAAAAGAGAAGATTTAATTAATTACCTAGAATCTTATGTCTCTGACATTGGCTGAATCACAGTTTCTCAAAGGTCAGGGAGGGGGCTAGAGGCATGACAACAGACAGAAACAATATAGGTTTTTCTCTCCAGTAAAATAGTTTTCTAATCATTCATACTTTATGTATATTGTTCCTTGGGTCATTAGTTTTATGTCATGAATGGGCAGGGACAGAAGAATTATCCTAAATTGTCATCGACCTTGCTTTGAAAGACAGAGTCTCTCCTTCAACTTAGCACTTGCCATTCAAACAAACTGAATATCCAGCAATTCCTGGAAACCACCCAATTCGTGTTTACCCAGGACTAGGATTAAAGGTCTACACTATGACACTTTTTACATGACACTTGGAACATGAATTCAGGTCCTTATGATTGTGTTGCACTTATTTTACTGTCTGAGTCAAAGGAAATTATGTGGGACTTTTTTCTTTAAGTAGTGCTTTGGCCATTGCCAGTTCTGCATAAAAATAGTCCTTATAGTTATGGAAATTATCAGGTAGTCTTAATACAGATTTCAAATGGTTTTATTGTAGTTTGGAACTAGGATTCTCTCTATCTTGTCTTTTTAATTTTGACTGGACATTTGTGGTGACCTATAAGACTTACTAGAGATACATAAATGCTCAAAGACCTTGAACATGCCTACAACTTAAACCTGTTTGGTATGGGTTTAAAACATTCCTCCTCAGAAACAAAGTCTTGAATTGAGCAACATTTCACAGGCAGAAACAAATACATCTGAGTACTCTTATATATACACATTTGCCTGTACATCAGTATACATGATGGAAATGACAAAACATAGAATTTAGACATGGAAATCATTCTGAAATGCATTATGATACTTTTTGAATATTTAATTTTCATTTTCCATAGAGATAAATACATTTTGAATTTCATGAAATCCCCAACCTTATAAATCATGGATATGAAAGTTCAACTTCTTTTCCCGTGACATATTTGCACTTAAAATGTATAAGGACAGACACAGAAAGACTGCCAATGACATGAGTGATCATCAAGCAATGGGAATTGTGTTCTTCCCTCTTACATCTGAGAAACCTGAACAGCCAAAAATTCTTACCAATACTCTTCTCATTTCTTTTCACAATGGCGCTTCTTTGGATACATTATAGGATTTTATAAAAGCATCAAAAGAAGGCACTATGTATCCACAAACACCTGGAGGGGGAAGGGAAGAAAGAAACAGTTGTATGAAGCTTATCTGTTGTTTATAGTCATCATACTATAAACAACATCCCCCTGACTCAGTGCTATTTCCTCCCTTTTCCTAGTAACTCTGTAATGCTTTTTAGCTTTCTGGGGATTGTGGGATGTAAATTTTCTAAAGCTAAGCTGATGGCAGAAATACCCTTACATCCATCATCATATCTGTGTGTCTCCAAAGCCAGACTTTCTTTAGTGACTAAAAATGCTAACGTAACATGGCATTGAGAAGACAGGCAAGCCATTTCCATGCTGTTTGGGTAATCTTCCAAATTAAATATACCTCTTAAATGTGTGTCTTCATTAAGTTAAGCATGGGTCAACACTTAACTCACATAACATTTTTATTTGAAATTGAATTAAAAATAAGCTCGGTGAGCTTAGAAGTCATCTTGAGCTCACATACCACATACAGCAAATGTTGCATGCAACAAAACGACTTGACTACTCGTTTGTATCATTTGACTGGGTGTGTTTAAACTGAGATTTCCCCCCAATAGTCTCCGTGAGGAATGTCATAAACCTTTCTTAAATGCATTAACCCCAAATGACAAAACTGCAACCTGGAAAAATCCAATGATTCTTCAAGATGACTCTGGCTGACTTTATCGTGGGACTCTTTAAAATCAGATAAATGACATCCTACAAAGACAGAATAGCTAAAATAATGAACAAGTTACTCTATGGGAACATGTCTCCTAGACTTCAGGAACCAGCCTCATCTGGAAACCAAGTGCAGGTTGCTTGGGTAGCTTCCTTCTCTGCTGTTGGCTACTCTGGAAGTTGTCAACCTATAAGAAGTTTGTGCAGTAGAAAAATGTTGTTATTTTGTTGTTATTTAATCCAAATATTTACTGATTTTCCTACAATTATCTAACACCATCAGCCCACATATCCAACTGTCCTTAGGGTTGTAGTGCCACAGAGAAGGGGCAGATCCCAGAAGATTTCACCAACTTCCCACAAGCTCCTCTGAGCAAGACAGAGAAAATGGAGAGTTACTTTGTTCAGTTGAAGAGTGAGGAGCTGACTGCACAGCTCTAATAGCACTCTAAGCAGATAAGCTATCACTCAAGAATATAAATATGGGCCACTACAGAGAGGAGTAAAACTTACCAGTGCATAGGTACCTGGGCTAGTTTGTGGGAAAATGTGAAATAGTCTAGGAAAGTCCTGGAATATACAGTTATTCAAAGGAAAGGCTTTTTATTTAAAATTTTTCATACAATAAATATTTATTATAGCTTTCCCCTTCCAAAATCCTCCCATGTCTTCCCCACTTCCACAGCTACCCAACTTCATGTTTGTGTTTATTCTCTCTCTCTTTCTCTGTATTTCTTCCTCTCTCTCTCTCTGTCTCTCTTTGTGTATCCGTCTGTCTCTGTCCCTTTGGTATCTGTCAAAAATACAAAAATTCCACAAATATAAAAATATGGAATCCATTTTATGTTAGTGAACTACTCCTGAGAATAATCCTGGCCTGGAGTGTGGAAGATACACCAAGTGGAGAAAGATACATCATTGGAGGTGAGTGATTTTCATTCTATCCGTTCTCAACTTGAAATAGCTTCTTGGTTAGAGAGGAGACTATTTCTATATGCCCATCAGTACTGGGTTTGCCTGGCTTGAACCTGGGCAGATCGCATGTGTGCTACCACAGTTTCTGTGAGTACATATGCTTATCAGTCTTGTTATATCTGGAAGAAGCTGTTTCCTTGGAGTCAACCACCACCTCTGGTTCTTACAATCTTTCTGCCTCCTCTTCTGCATAGACTCCCCAAACCTTGGTGTTTGATAAAGACATACATTTGGAATTGGGTGTTCCAAATTCTCTCACTCTCTATATGTTCTCCACTTCCATGTCTCTGTGTTAATTACCATCTACTGAAAGAAGAAGCTTCTTTGATATGTTGATACAATAGGTATCTGATCTATAGGTGTAGTACAGTATCATTAGGAATCATTGTATTTCTATGTTCCTTTAGCAAAATAATAATACTAGATTTCTCCCCTAGGCCCATGACCTATCCAGATACTGGTTCTTGACCACATTAGCGATTTCAGGTGTGTGTTCCATCTCATAAAGATGGAATGGACCTTAAATACAACCAAAAAGTGGTTGCTTACTTCCATAACATCTGTGCCAGTATATCTTTCTGGGAGGCTACTGCTGTAGGTCACAGAGTTTATAGCTTGGTGATATTGATAATCACCCTTCTTTTCCAGTAGCATGCCAGAATACCTTCCAGCATCATGACACAACCAAAAATAAAACAGAGAAAATGTCAGAGTTGGCATGAAAAGCTAGAAGGTGGATAGCTTTGAGAAAATGTGGATTCTTTAACAAACCTGCAATATCCCCAGTTACTGCTAGTAAACCACTACATCTGTAGAATGGTTCATAAAATGGCAAATGTAAAAGGATGATGGTTGTCAGCATAGTGAAGAGGTGATGGTGGATTCACTGAACCATCCATTCTTACACACAAGAACCATGTTTGTTTAGTTTGTTGGGTTCATTATGGCTCCTAAAGGTATATTAATATATTTAACTGAGATGAATAATAGCAAATAATAGCTGTGTTCAAAAATGCCTAAACTTAGGATTTATTTTATTTCTTCATTTAAACAAGCCTATCAAACATGGGCACACTTTTGACATTAGAACATACCATTGTCATTTGCTCTATAACTGCAATTGGGTTATAAAAATAACACAAAACATTCATACTGTTTGGGGTTGTTAAACTTATGATTTTGTTTTGGGATACATTCATAGTTGTCCTAGGACACATACAACCCAGCCCTTCAATGGAACACCTAATTGGTACTATTATTAGCCCTTTTGGGGGGATAGAAAAATAAACCTTGGGTAGATCCTTAGCCAAGGTTCTATAGTTATAAGTCAAATCAAAAGCTGCTGATATCTTAACATCTTTTCTATAACTTGAAAAACAATAAGCAGTCTTTCATCCTAACTGAAACTTGAATCCATGGCAACTCCATTGTCCTATGGAGTGTCAAAGGGGAAAATGAGTAATAGGAAGTCTAGACAAACAAATTCAAATAAACTAGATAATATGACAAGTTCAAAAGTATGCATAGTCAGAAAGTTGGGGCTAAGAATGAAGTGGAAGCAGAAAAAAGGGAGGTCTTAATATACATAAGTGGTTAAAGAGCAGAAAGGCAATAACAGATGACTAGCCTAGAAAGGAGGCTTCCCTGTGGTCTTATCCCTTTACCAGAAACATCATGAGTGCACAACTAAAAACTGAAATAAAAAAATACACTAAATATATTAAATTTTTGATACTTGGTATTATTTTTAAATGTCCTGTTTATTAAGCAGAATAGCACTGTATAACAGAAGGGGAATCAGATTCAATGGTGTAGAGATAAACACAGAGGCTTAGAACCTAGGAGTATTTCTATGCAGCCTCATTTATTTAGCATATTTTCCTTTGTCTTAGCATATTCTCTTTTGTCTTCTCTCTTTTTGTATAAAGAAATGGAAGGAATATAAGGAGTAAAAACAAATAAGTGTGTTAAATGACATAACAATACAATAATAACAAAATAATGATACAGTAATAATCACAGTATATATTTTGGAATGCTCCCTATATATCAAGCATTATAAAGAAACAGTTTATATAACCTGTTCATATTCAGAGTGACTCGATGGCATGATTCACTATGATTCTTACCACACAGGTGAGGAAGCTGAGATCTGCTAAGATTACATTCCTTGTGTCTGTTTATAGCCATCAAACAGAAATGAAAAGGTTCGAACCCAAATTCTTTCTTTTTTCACCAAAATAAACTGGTGGTACATGTTTCTTTCCTGAAAATGCCTGACTTCCTTCCTTTTGGTTTGACCTATAGCAGACCTAACTGTGGTGTGTACAACTGAACACAGATGACAAGAAAAGAGCTCAGATTTTTTAGGTGCGAGAGAGAGCATGAGGAATTAAGAATGCAGAAGCTTTCAAGTAGAGACAAAAGTTGTATCCAAAACCTATTAGCGCCAAACAATGGAGTAAGGCACAGCCCATTGTTTCAGACTGGAGTACTATAATTACATCTGGTGGTGAAACCACAGAAATATATCCAGAGATTTGAGATAATAACAGGCTTTGGGAACACTCATACATGAAGGGTCAGAACCCTGTACAGGCACTGGCTACGGAGCTCAGCCAGGAAGCTTGCACTGGAAGAATAAGGATCTGATTTTGTTCTCCAAAGCCCACATACAACAAAGCCAGGCATGGTGGCATGCACTTGCAATCACATTCCTGGATGGAGACAGAAAGATTCCTGAGGCTCATTAGGCGAAAGCCAGTCTAGTATATTTGGTAAGTTCAAGGCAATTGAGAGACACTGCCTCAAAAAAAAAAGTAGGGTAGATGCTTCTGAGGAACCATAGGCAAAGCTGTCCCCAGGCCTTCACACACACACACAATACATACACAGGATTTACTCAATGTCATTCCATGAATAAAAGTAGAAATGAAAGAGGGCAAGATTTTATTCAGAATACAACATAATTTCCAAATCAAAATCATGCAAAATAAGAAGAGCAAGTACTCCATTGATTCATGAACTCAAGAGGACACGTACTGCTCACCTTCCAGAGATTCCCATGAAAGAAATGTCCCTTGATTGTCAGAGCTTATTTGTGTATCCAGCAACTTTGAAATTAACTTGGACAGGGTTCGCTGTTCCTGATACCCAGCTAGGTAGATTCTACCTAAGACATCCACCCTTGATGAATCCTTTCTGTCCCTATAATTTTGTCTCTCTGGAATGGGTAACTGACCCAAACACAGTTGTCCCTGCCCTCTAGATGTCTTCTCATGGATCCTTTCTGTTCTCCAACTTGCAGATATTAAGATGCAATCTATTTAAACACTAAAATGGAGGGAACTAAATAAAGCTAAGCCTCTTGCTTTCCTTTTAAAACAGAAAACTGTAAGAAAATAGAGCCATAAGCCCAGCCAGGAGTTATTCAACGAGACGTAGCTACTTGATGGATAAATCAATTTGCAGGAATATATTAAATGATTAATGAATCTGTCATATCAACCAGGACACTTGCTAATTGTTTTCAAGGTTCCAATAAATGTAATGGCAATTAATTGCAGCTGCTGTGATCCACTTCTCTTTGGAGCTGACATGTCAGTCTAAGTTCCATTTTTCACTAGTGAAAAGCCTTTTGTCTATTCTTGGGCTTTTCTCCACACCTGCCTGATATAGGAAAACAATATTTGTGTTTGGCAGGATCGTGTTTATTAATGGTTATAAATTTAAAGCCTTCACAGCTCTCCCTGTGAAGGTAAAAGATGTTTTGCAAGCTTCCTGGATAAGAGAGCAGTGTACTTACAAATCTCATTTTCATCTGAGTCCAGTACACTGTGGTTCCCCAAGGCAGGCCTTGATATCACAAAAACAATTTTGGGCAGATTGGAAGGGTTATTCCCTTCTGGGTCTCTGGCATCTGACAGGAGTTCAGAGTGGAGATCCTACTCTCTAGAGACTAGAAACTTCACGAAGCAGATGGGACCTGACAGGCTATTTCTAAGACACAGAAACTCCAGAGCAAGAAGCAGGGATGCCTGACTGAGCAATGGGAGGTTCCTCATTTTAACTAGGAGAGGCAGAGCCCAAGGATGGCAGGCAATGTTTGCTATGTCACAGTACTTTGCCATCTGTCCCAGGAATCAGAAGATTGAATTATTCAGAGGGCTAAGCACCTCAGAAATAGAATTGGAGCACATATGCACACACAGGAACACACACAGGAACACACACATGGACACAGAAGGACACACCTGAACATATACAGACACACACACAAACAGACACACACATGGACCACACATGAACACATACACACGAACAAAACACGTAAACACACATGGACATACACAGATACAGAGACATGGACACACATGTGCATACAAACGAAGACATAGACATACACAGACACACACAGACACACAGACACACATGGACATTTATATACACATACACACACAAACACACACACAGGCAAGAGCTTAACACTATAAATATCATCCACTCCCTGAACAAGGAAAAGGTATATTTCTTCTCATTACTCCCTTGCAGTAGCTCATACATGGAATATTCTAAAAGTCTGACAGTTGTCTTCTCTTCTAGCTAAATCACCCATGCTACTTTCTCTAATTTGTAGCTGCTGTGAATGAAAATCTGCTAGGACATCTAAGTCATATATCCCCACAAAGGTCCCATACATCAGGGGTTTCATGGCCTACCAACCCCCCCCCCCGAAGCAACTAGCAGCATCACTGTGTCAGGACATAACCTAGATTCATAAAGGCTTCTCGACCAGCCCAGTCCCTGACCCTTGCCATTTCTACTGAGCTCCAGCAAGCTTCCACCAGGTGTCCTTCCCTTCATCTTGCTTTTCTTCTTCCTCATTTTCCTAACAATGTACGCAAGGAAAAGTAGACCCTCTAGCTTCTGGTTGATGCCAATACTCCAGCAGTAAATATTAAATAAGGAAGTGGCTGGACTAAGCATACCTGAAGTCAGGCCTTTACTCATTTCTGCAGTACAGAATGGAGAACAGCACATAACTAAGAGCCTTCGGTTGAGCTGTTTCATTATTTTTCATCAAGTTTATAAGTTCACTTTTTGTCCTTTTTTCATGAAAATGTATTCTGAAGCCATATATTTAAGTTCTACTGACAGCAAAGTACTAGAATTCAGCAACTACACAGTGATAAAAATGCAAGATACCTGTACCATCAAGATCATGTATTACTTTTATGAGGAGGCTTCGAAGTTCAGGACCAGGTTTTAGATGATGTACTGAGTTCTCAGTTCGTCCCAGATCTGCCCTGCTCTGATCTAGGAGTTACAGTGTTTTCCATCTTAGATTCCTTTAGCTCCGATACATACACTCCATAAGCAGCCAAGGGATCGAGGCAAAACTTTACAAATGAGAACAGCAGATGACTCCTGCATCCAAGAAATGCCATGGGGATGCTAAATGGCCTGTCTAAGAAGAGCAGTTGAGAACACAAGATCGTTGATATACTCTTAAGGCACATATCCTAAAGCCGTATCACATAAACACAGCCGTGATATAATAACCTTTTTAGAACATAGATGTCATGCTGTTAAACCCTCCTCAAATGCCCGTGAGTGCCATATGTCAGTGGTTAAAAACAAGTTCAGTACAGTGTCTACATCTCCGTCGTCATCTGGCCCCATTACCTCTCTGACCATCTCTTGAGCATGCACTAGCATTTTAGCCTTTGAGCTCAGCACCTGCTTTGCTCTCTATCGAGCCCTCCCTTCCCCTGATTGGCCTAAGTTGTTTCATGTCTCATCTTCTGTTTTAGTTGTCACTATAGTATCTATGTCATCAAGTATATAATACTTTATCATTTTTATGGGGGGTTTTGCTGATTTTTCTTGCTTGGGGATAAACTTATGGGGTCTGAAATGTTTGCTTTTTCCCCCCCTCTAAATTCTCGATGCCAAGAACAGCTTCTGACACATGACGATCCTTCCATGAATAAATGAATGAGTGAATGGATGAATGAATGAATGGGTACTACTATATATAGGCTTCTCAACAAGTGTGTCTTACAATATATTAGAGTAGGCAGCATTCATAGCTTTAAGAAAAAACAAGCTCTAGCACCAGGCGGTGGTGGCACACACCTTTAATCCCAGCTCTAGGATGGCAAAGGTAAGTGAATCTCTGAGCCTGGACAGCCAAGACTTCATAGAGAAACACTGTGGCAAGAAATTCAAAAGAACAAAACAGGCTCTAGCCCCACTGTGCACATAAGAACTTTCAAGACCTGGGCTGTTACTTTCCCACTGTTTGTATACATAGTGTTATATTCAGTTAATGGCTTCTTTATCATTTATTACAATTTATTCAATTTGTATCCTGGCTGTAGCCCCCTCCCTCATCTTCTCCCAATCCTACCCTCCCTCCCTCTTCTCTGCCTAAGTCCCTCCCCAAGTCCACTGATAGGAGAGGTTCACTTCCCCTTCTATTTGACCCTCGCCTATCAGGTCTCATCAGGACTGGTTACATTGTCTTCCTCTGTGCTTTCTTTTTAAATCTTTCAGAGTTCTCAGGAGACTTTTCAAGATAACATGATAAGAATTTCTTCACAAACCACAATAGTAGGAAATGTTAATTACTCTTCACGGTGTCACTTTCTCTAATGATAAAATTTCCCTGTGGCTTAAAACTGTCTTTATGCTTTTCCAGCTTTATCTAGAGAGCCAAAGCTGGGTCTTAGTGCCCCTCTGTATTTACAATCCCTCTTATTCCACCACAACTTCAGAAACTTGAAGTGAGAAGGAATGGGGTACGGAGGGAGGAAGACAGGAAACCAGTCCTTTTAAGTCCCGTTTAGTGCTGGCTTCCAGCTTTTTATGGTGCTCATACTCATACTTCTAGGGCAGCATGGTCTCAGCATATGCCCCATGCTGGGCACAGGATCAGTGAGAGAGGCTCCATGGCCACTGTACAGGGCTGGGCCAGTCTTGGCTGTCCAGCCACGTGGGTTATTGAGCCAGATGACATTCCATGGGCAGAAGGCGGGGGGTACAAGCAAATACTTGTTCTTCTCTAACGCCACAACATAGGGGCAGCGAGGACCCATAGGCACTTACTGATCAGAAGCGTGTGTGGGATGTGCAGGTCAACAGTCCTTTTAGGCGCCCTGACAGAGCCCTCACCATTTGGATGAGGTCAGGAGGTAGAACTTGAGTGGGAAGAGAGGGAAGGCCTTTGCAGTGAGAGTCATGAAAAGCAGCCCTCTAGAACAGAGGTTTGTTAGGGGCCCAAGGGTGAGCTGCAGGTCTGTGAGCCTTCCTAGCTGGAGAAGGCCCTACTGGCATCTAACATCTTTCCTATAAACAGGCAGCTGATATGGTCGACAGATTCTCAGCATTGCAGTTCAGAATTTCATCCACCAGTGGTAGGCCCCCAGACCTCTTTCTTGTCTCTTTGAGCTACATTCTCTAGAGCCCATTGTGACAGCTGTGGTCTTGGCAAGGCTTGGATGGCCACCACTGCTCCCAGGGTCCCATGATACCAGCTACAACATGTGCTTGCTGCTCCTCTGCCTTCGTATATTGAGCCTCTAAGACATCTTTTGATACAGAAAGAGAATATGTAGAAGATCAAATTAATCACACAGCTACTACTCAAAATAATTTGAAGACTTCTTTTGGACAAAGCCTGGTAGATAGTGACCTTTGAGCCTCAGAGATATTTGTCTTTCAGATCAAATAAATTTGGGCGTAGCTCAAAATTCAAATTGAGTTTCGAATAATCATTACCAGTTCTTGAAAGAGATTATCACAACCTTTCAAAAACAATTCCAGAATGGTAATGCCAGTAACTATGATAATGATGAGCATTTAAAACAGTGGACATGTATTTAGAGTATCATGAAACATCCCTTGAAAAGAATAGCACTATTTCAGCTACATCATATTTGAGTATCTATATTGAGTATCCACATTGAGTACATATGGTCACTAAGTGAGATAGCTCTACAGATAAAGGAAGGCACTTGCCTACAAGCTTGATGACCAGGGACTGATCCCTGGGACCCACACGGTGAAAGGAGAGAGCAAACTCCCACAAGTTGTCTTTTGATCCCTACATCACACACGCACAGTTCATTTGCATGTGTGCATGCACATGCATGCGCACATGCACGTTAAAAGAATGGAAAATTAAAACTGATATTTAGTGTATTCGGCTGGTGACAGTAGCTCAAACTGCAGTAGAAAATATGTGAAAAGGGAATTGAGAAGAACTGCTTCTGTTAGGATCCTAGAAGGCATGTGATTCCCCAGTAAAAAATGTCTGAATTACCTGATTTTGTATCTAAGGACCATTTATTCAATGTCTTAAAAGGAAGGGAAACAGGATCACTGTGACATTCAGTGACTGAATCACTTCACATTGTCTTTTTCACATCTTGTTAAAGCATAATTTGCATACTTAAAACCCAGCCACTTCAAAGGCACAATCTGATCGTTTTTAGTGTAACCATGGCTGTGCAGTCGTCAAGGAAATCTGAGCGCAGTGTATTTTTACCACTTGGAAAAGAAGCCCCAACCGATTACCAGTTGCTTCCCACCCATCCCTTCTTTTAACCCCTATCTTCCATCTCTATGGGTTTCCTAGGCTGGATAGTTTATACAAGTATAATCAGACACAGGGATCTTTTATCAGACTGTATCTCCAACCAAGGACCATGTATGGATATAACCTAGAACCCCTGCTCAGATGTAGCCCATGGTAGCTCAGTATCCAAGTGGGTTTCCTCATAAGAAGAACAGGGACTATTTCTGACATGAACTCAGTGGCTGGCTATTTGACTTCCCCCCACCCATGAGGGAAGAGCAGTCTTGCTAGGACACAGAGAAGGATATTGAAGCCAGTCCTGGAGAAACCTGATAAGCTAGGGTCAGATGGAAGGGGAGGAGGACCTTCCCTATCAGTGGACTTGGAAAGGCACATGGGAGGAGATGAGGGAGGGTGAGATTGAGAGGGAATGAGGGAGTGAGTTACAGCTGGGATACAAAGCTAATAAACTGTAACTAATATTAAAACAAGAAAAGAAAAAAAGTATAATCAGAAAATGTATGGTCTTTTGTCCCTTCTTCTTTTCCTTGGGTTAATATTTTAAGTTTTCTTTATGTTGTAGGCTACATGAACAGTTAATTTTTTCCCTTCATATATATTGTCATACTTATGTGCCTCATTTTGTTCATCCATTCACTGGTTGATGGACAGGTGAGTGAGCCCTACTCTTATTTTATTATCAGTACTGAAGCTATGATCATTCACACTCCAATTCTTGTTCATTTTCCTAATACTTCTATGATAAGGAGTCCCACACTGAAGAAATTTACAAAATTTTAGCTACGTAGTCTAGCACTTAATCCTAGTCTTACCGGGCTAGCTGTATGTATTTTTTTTATTTTATATTAATCACAGGTTATGTACTTTGTATCCCAGCCATAGCCCCTTCCTGCATTCCCTCCCTATCCTCCCCTTCCCTCCCTCATCTCCTCCCTGCCCCTTTCCAAGTCCACCGATAGGGGAGGACCTCCTGCCCTTCCATCTAACTCTAGCTTATCAGGTCTCTTCAGGAATGACTGCAATGTCCTCTTCTGTGGCCTAGCAAGGCTGCTCCTCCCTCAGGGGGCCGGGATATCAAAGAGCCAGCCATTGAGTTCATGTCCAAAATAGTCCCTGTTCCCCTTACTAGTATACCCACTTGGGTATTGAGCTACCATTTGCTACATACAAGCAGGAGTTCTAGGTTATAACCATACATGGTCCTTGGTTGGAGAGACAGTCTCATAAAAGACCCCTGTGCCCTGATATATTTGGTTCTTGCGGAGCTCCTGACCTCTCCAGGTGTTTTTTTGGTCTGCAACAATCAAGCAGAATACTCAAAGATGGCACTTAGAACGAAACTTAATTTTCCAAATCTTTTGCCTTGTGTTAGAGCTATCTTAAGGATGTCTACTTGACTGGATTCCTTCCCTGAGTCAATTTCAATAATTAAACAATACAGGTAACATTTGAATCATAACAGGAAATAAACTGCAACGCAGAAAATCTGTAAATACTATGAAAATTCAATATACCATGCCATTTTTGACAAATGAAAGTGATTACTAGTTTTAAAAGATTTAGATAATGTATTACTAGTAAAAAGATTTATATAAATTACATTTAGACTTTAGATGTAATTTTTATTAAAATTTTTATGTCTCTCTAACTTATCAGTATAGAAGAAAAAAGAGGAAGGTCAGTATGCTTTATGATCTATCGTCAGTCAAACAGACTATCTTTTTTTCAATAGCGTTTGTGGGAAAATGGCTAATTTCCGTTTTGTGTAAAAAATCAATTTTTATGTAGCAGTCTAGGTTCCAAGCTATTCCATAAGATTGAGATTTGCGGTGTTCAGCTGCTGACAGTGGCTCAACTCTAATAGGAGAGTACATGAGAAACATCTCTCTATTCTGACTACGGTACATTAAGTCTCCAGAGGGGGCAGATGTTTAGCAACACATTACTTATCACTATGCAACTGTGCAGGAATCTAAGTGGGAAATGCCTTCTGCAATCAGCAATGGCTTCTCTCAGAATTACTCCAACCAGGCAGCCAATTAGCAAATTCTGTACCTTGAGACAGAAGTTTGTTGACAAACAGTTTTCTCTGTTATGGTCTCCATTGCTAATGTGGAGTTGCAGAAGAGTCTCACAGTGTTCTCAGAGCTGTTCTTTTCTCTTCCTAACCTAGACTTCCTTCCCTTTCCTCCTAGAAAGCAAATTGTGTCATGGGTGGCCTGTAAACCAAATACTTCTGTTCATTAAACCAATCCTGTGAATCAACAGACCTTGGGAAGTCTGAGTTCACAGGCACTGTGTTAGTGCTGAGACTTAATTTCTGTTTGTTCGTATTGTGATGGGATTTTTCCCTTAAGGTTCATTCATCACTTTAAAAAATTAAGCCAATTTGGAAATATAATTTGAATGTATAATTGAATTTGTCAGTTGATCTTAGCTTCTACAAGTTAATCAACTGGCAGAGAGCTAAAGAAGTTTTCCCACATGTGCTCTGGCTTGTGGGCAGCCAATCATACCTTAAAAGATTTCAGGTGTTTGTAGGATTTTTTGCTGTTGTCGAGCCTCTATTTAGAGGACAGAATTGTCCTTTCTCCAGCTAGCGATCAAGATCTGTAGTATTAGTCAAACTAAGGAGAAAAAAATGGAATACATTTATCTAAGATATTGGAAATGACAGATCAGTGAAATATGTTAGCTGGAATGGAAGCAAATGTATAATAAGGCAATACAAAGAGTGTCTCTCAAACACTTCTATAGTGAAAAATCGGGGGAGGGGGTAACCTGGCAGGTTTCACAGAGATTAGCATAAGCTTTCAGAAAATTTTCATCTTCTGTCTGATTCACTAGACTCATTGAGGGTCCTCCCCTCTCCCAATAGCCAGCAAATTAGTTGGGGGTTCTTTGTGTGTGTTTATTTACTATTTCGTTCATTTGTTTGTTTCCAGCAAGTATAGGGGACACAGAACAATTATTTTGAAACTAGAGTAATTTTTTTTTATTTTTAGCAACTGAAATTTTTAATATAAGAAATCAGCATCACTAGAGATAGATAAATGAGAGTAGAACATGCAATCCGTCTCAGATTCTCTTGTAACATTCTATTTCCATATTACATGCCCAAGGCTGAAAGTGTCACTAGCCCATGCATGAACCCCTATTTTTTTTTATTTTTATACCAATCAGAGGTTAGGTACTTTGCATCCCCGGCATAGCCCCCTCCCTCTTTCCCTCCCACTCTCCCCATCCCTCCCTCAGCTCCTCCCCGCCCACTCCAAGTCCACCTAAGGGGAGGATCTCATCCCCTTCCATCCAACCCCAGTTCATCTTGTCTCCTCAGGGATGGCTACAATGTCCTCCCCTGGGATCTAG
>CM053767.1:16081602-16097933 GCA_028658305.1 Pachyuromys duprasi
CTGGCGGACTCACACACTGACTTTTTGCTGGCGGAAGTGTTCGGCCCGTGCCCCTGCAGTGTGTGGACTGGTCAAAATGGTCCCCCAATCCACTCAGTCTGGTGTGGTTCCGATGATCGGACTGAACCCGCAGCACACCCGTGGGTCGAAGCAGAACCCGGGTGCAGTGTGCGCTCGTAGGGCGCAGTTCAGTGAAAACGGCACCTGGTTCCTCCTGAGACTGCCCGGGAGTCTGTGCGATCCAGTCTATAATGGCGGGTGCGGGCGCCCAGCGCAGCTGCTCGTCCAGATCAGAGCTCTGCGCCGCTGGTCACAGGGATATTTCTGCAGGTAATAACTGGGTGTCTCTAGGGTTTTCCCACTTGATTTTCTCACCGTAGGAGTTCCGCTCACCTGGCACTCACAATGCTGGCGTTTTAGGTCCCAGAGCTCAGTCTCCTGGTCGCTGCGTTGTTTCTGCTCTCCTACTCCTCAGACACAGTGTTCTCTCGTGGCAGCCATCTTGGATCTCCCAAGACTTGTTTTAAAAAGGTTTTATCTTTATTTCACAAGTATAAATGTTCATCTGCAAGTGTTATGAACACCTTGTGCATTTATCCATACAGTGCTCACAGAGACTAGAAGAGGAACTGGAGTTGCTGATGGTTAGGGTCACCACATAGGTGAACTTAACCCAGGTCTTCTGCAAAAGCACAGATTCTTTTAACTGATGAACAATTTTCAACCCCAGAAGACCCAAATATTTGAACACCTGCACTATGATGTGGAGAACTGTGATGAGTTCAACTTAAACTAAGTGCTCCAAATTACAGGTTTGGTATTTAATAACATAATAATATCTCTTCTTCTATATTAAACATATAGATTTGTTGCTGACCTATACTATATAAGGGACTTCTTCATATTGACTTCATATAGTCAATATCCCATTCATCAACTTCTTAGTTTCTATAAGACAAAATTTGTTAAAATATTTTTATTTCTTGTCCATTTAACATGAATTTATATTTATTTTTGGATTATTATATATAGGAGAGGTACAAATTGTTCTTCATTGAGAAAGTTTTTTCAAAGACTACTTTGTCATCTATAAACCCTGAAGTTATTTATATAGAGAAAAAAGTAGCAGAATAATTTTGTTTATTAAATACAACCCGTTTATATTGCTCACGAAAATAGTCTTAAAAAGCAAGTAGTGTAATATTATTGATTGATGAATTAATGAATTATAGCTATCCTTGATGTAAGCCAGTTATTTGCAAACAAAGGCAAAATATATTAACATAGCAATGTATTTTGTAGCAGAGGGGTTTTTTTATGTTCCTTAAATAAAATGATAGACACATAATTATGTTCAGCTTTATCTAAATAGTACATCTCTGAATATGTGAATACCAAAATTAACTGCCTTTTGCTCATTTTTTGTCTATGGATTGGTTCACAGTACATCAGAATGGATCAGGAGAAGGTGAAAAAATGCTATTATTTCTTCAAGGCTGTATTTAATAAAGAAACTATTATAAAGCACATTGAATTTGTTTTCATATAATTGGTTTAAATGTTCATTTCTTGGCTGTGTTTGTGGGATGCTAGAGGTTGGCTGGAATCATGGAAAGCCAATGTGAATATAATCTTGGGGTAGAAAAATTAAAATTAAATATACTAAACTCTTGTAGTGAAATATTAAATGTATAACTTTTACATATTTTATCAAAGATGACTCCTTGAAGAAGTACATACAGAACTCAGATAACTCAGAAGGAAAGAGAAAAGGGAAACTCGAATTTTGAATGATGTGGGACCCAATTACTACACAATCGGACACTGGGATGACAGAGGGAGTAGCAGCCCAAGCCGCCATGACTCCAGCCTGTCTGAACTTCAGCCAAAAATACCCATCCAAAACTGGCAGAAAACCAAATGGAAAGAATTTGAATTTCATATGTTAGTAACAGGGAGCAACGGCAGGGCTTGAGGAGTGTCAGGGAACAAACCTGGTTTTAGCAGCAGTACTTTGTGCTGATTGGAAAGAAGATAGTTGAGAGCCGTGAGGTTAAGTGGAAATGAAGTTGAAGTGGTTCAGGAGTGTAATGATTAGAACAGAGATTGCCATCCGGTCAATAGAGATGAAAAGGGGTTTCAAAGGCCTCTTGGTAGAAGCGATACAGAATGTTTGAATACTTTGATCACAACACACACACACACATAAACACACACACACACACAGAGGCAAATCTAATCCACTTGTGGAATAAATGTTTCTCATAGTGCAATTTGGAAAGAATGAAGATGATATTTAAACAGAAATATGAAGTAATAGCTTAATTTGTTTCCTTTCTTTCATTCCCTCTTCCTCTTCTTCCCTCTCACCCTTCCTCCCTCACTTCTTTCCTTCCCTCCTTCTTTCCTATCATTTAAAATACCCAGTTCAGACACTGAAAAGTTGGAAAGCACAATTTGGAAAGAATGGATAATATTTGAATCTGGTATGACCAGCAGAAGGAAACCCCAACACAGTGTGAGCAGAGGGACAAGAAGATGAGTGACTATAATATCTACACTGACAGGGCAGAAAGGGGAGAAAGTGAGTTTAGTATGATTGTGTAGAGAGTCATCATACTACTTAGGTTTGTGGTAACGTGTGATCAAACAACCATGGAGCATCAGGGATTAATTTTCAATTTAAGATGGATCATGGAGCTAAGGCTAGGTAGGAAGAACCCAGCAGTGAGAATGAGGGACACAACGGGGGAAAAAAATAAACTCACTCCATGGAAGAGGGCCAACCCCTGAAACTCTTAATGACACTCTGCTATGCCTGAAAATGGAGTCTAGTATAGCTGTCTTCTGAGAGGCCCCACTCAGCAGCAGGTCAAAACGGATGCTGAGATTTATCAGCAACCAAACATTGAATGGAGCACAGGGAGCCTTGTGGAAAATTATGGGTGGGGAACAGATAGAAGGACCTAGAGGGGACAAGAGCTCTACGAGAAGACCAACTGTGACAATTAACTTGGGCCCAGGGGACTTGTGGAGACTGAAGTACCAACCAAAGAGCATACATGAACTCTGTACACATATGTACTAGATGGACAGCTTGGTCTTCATGTGGGTGCCCCAGTCAAGGGAGTGGGGACTATTTCTGACATGGACTCTGTTGCTTGCTTTTTGATCACTTCTCTTTGCTGGGGCATGGCACCTAGGAAGAGGATACACTAATTTCTGATTCCACTTGATGTGGGTTGGGGAGCACTTCCCTTTTCTGAAAGGCAGGAGAGGGAGGGTAGGAAAAAGAACGGAGGAGGGTGGGACTAGAAGGAGAGGAGGAGGTGGCTACGATTAGGATGTAAAGTTAATGAATGAATAGATAGATAGATGGATGGATAGATAGATAAATTGAAATAAATAAAGAAAAGAGTTTTAAAGAAGCCCAAAGCAGTGAACCTGCACATAGATGTGCATCGCACCTTCATTCACAGGAACCACAGGGCAGGGAGGAGATGAGGGAGGGATGGGGAGAGTGGGAGGGAATGAGGGAGGAGGCTATGCCGGGGATGCAAAGTACCTAACCTGTGATTGATATAAAAATAAATAAATAACATTAAAAAAAGAAAATGTTGTTTAATGGATGCTCAGGAAGAACAAAATGCATGGAACTGTTGAGTGTCATAGTCATGCCTGGTATCTAGTAATGCTATATTACAAAGCTCATGCTTCCAATGGATTCCAATCATGAAAAGATATGATGGTTGGAGGATGGGTTGGGATGGGAGTTAGCTTTGCCTTTGTGGCTTTCTGAGGAATCCAGGTCCATATAGGAACTCTGGCACCAACACACACAGTTTGGTGCTTGCATACTGGTCGAGCCCCTGGCCAGGAGTCTGCACAGAAAGTGTGATGCTGCTGGCTGGCTCTCCCAGAAGATTCTTTTTCAGATGAAGTTCTATCTCTCTGAGATTGTAAATAACATTTCCAAACTCTCTTCTTCAGTAAACTCCATGGAAAAAAGGGAAGCTTCTCCACGTATGTGAGACACAGGTGATCACTGGAAATAGGGAAAGGATGCAAATCTCACAAATAACAATGATAAAGGCAACAACAACAAAAACACAGCCCCATCATCATTCACATAAATAGCAACACACACACACACACACACACACACACACACACACACACACACACACCCCAGCACAACAGTCTCATCGTAAGTCTCCAGTGGACCTATATAGAATTAGTTGGTTGCCTTGAGCTACAGAGATTTCAGTTCTCTCCGGCTCCATTAAATGGAGCAGGAATAGGTGGACCTTGTCCTGCTAAGGGACGTTGACTATGGGAGTGAATAAACAGTTTCCTCTGATGGCTGTCTCTTCTCGTTTTGGTGAAAGTATCCGTTATATTTCATCTGTCAGGCACTTGCCTCTATTCATTCCACAGTGTGTTTGGGGAAGAGGATGGGTTGGGAAATAAAGACTAAACTTGATCTGAGAACAGTGTATATTCTCTTACAGAAAACTCATCATCAATCCTGCCAGGGGGAAGTGATCAAAAGCTGGCAAGTGAGTCTTAGTCCGATGCAGCCACCACTTCCCTTACTGGAGAACCCATATGAAGCCTAAGCTGTCCATCTGCAATTTCTTTATGAGATTTGGTGCCGATTTAAAATAATAACACAGCAATCTTAATATTAGAGATTGTTGATCTGTACCCCTTTGAAATAAATAAATATGAAAAACGTTGAAGTCTGGTACATTTTTGCTCACATTTCATCATAAGCATGAACAATTTTGTTCTGAACTGAAGTAATTTGAACAATTGTTTTGCTGACATAGTTCTTTTTAGGTATAAACCAAGTTGATATTGAGCTGTGCTACCACTGTAAGCTCCTGTATAGGCATTGCTGCATGTTCCTATAAAGCCTTGATGAGGTCCTGTTTGGCTGTGAACTTCTTTATTGACATTGGCTGTGGGCTCCAGTGTGGGCATTGACCGTGAGTTCCTATATATGTTGTGACTTTGAGTTTCTGTGTTGGCATTGGTGATGAGCTCCTGTACAGGCATTGGCTGTGTGTTCCTTTATAGGCACTGGATTTGAGTTCCTATATAGTCCTTGGCTGTGAGTTTCTGTTATAGGCCTTGGTTGTGAGTTCTTATATATAAAGTCTGTTTCTGTATTGGTGTTGGCTTCCATCTGAAGAACTTCATGTCATATCATCCAAATGTTAAAATTTTAGTTAATGAAAGATGTTTCATGTTCATGCCCCCAGTAAACATTAAATTTTTATACATAAAATATGGTTGAATATGTTAATGCTGAGACCACTTTCAGGAATATAGTGGTAGCATCACACTTTCAAGAACAGTTTGATGCTTGTTATTTATGACTTTGAGGTTCCCGTTGCTGCACCGGATGCTGCTCACCCTGTGGTCATCACTTTCTGGCTTCCATTTGATGATCAGCTATTTCATGATAGTTTGTCCTTGAAATCTAGTCACCTTTTCCTGTGAGTGTATCACCAATCATTTTATACTTAAATGAAAATCTTGTATTAATGTACGGCTATAAAAGCTTTGGGAACTTGCGATGAATCTTAGCCTTTATAAAAAGTAAGTGCACCATGTTCCAGTTTGTGGTCTTTTCTTTGCAGAAACACACCTATCTTTCTTCCATTTCCTCTGCTACTTTTGCCTGCTGTTCTTCTTTTATACTGTGTCTCTTCCTGCAGTTTCCTTTGCGTCACTGGGTTCAAAATATCAATTCTGAATATAAATGGCCCCTTAAGAATTTATTTCTATTTCTGTTTCCCACCTGTTTATAGGTAAGGGTTTTTAGATATAATTACCAGAAACAAGGACACTTTTCTGGCTTGGAATTGAAACAGTGGGATTCTAAGTGTTATCCAATTATAGATGCTTTTTAATCCCATGTATTTCCAACTTTATTCTTTATTCCCCTCATCTACAGCAGAGAAAAAAAAAACTGCACATATTTTTTTGAGAAGTCAAGAAAAAACCCAGAATGGCACAATGTTTAAAAATTTCTCTGTTTGAATACTTCATAATTCCATAGCAAGTATAGAAAAAGGATATTTAGCTAAAATTGAAATTAAAATATAATATAGTGAATCAAACTATTATGTTACTGAATAATTTTAAGGAATTTACACAACATATAATCTACACCCTGGAGAATTTATTTTAAAACATTTACTTTAAATGAAGAGGACAAATGGTTTGATTTATCTCAAAGGTGGCGTTATTCTTAGGATACACACAAGATGTTAAAACAAATTCTGTTTGGAGTTGGTCTTAGAAATAAATATATAAATCAAGTTCTGGATTACGTTTGTTGCACTGTTTATAAAACAGGGCATGGATACTAGAGTTAATATATAATTTGGAGAAATTATAGGATTGATGGTATGTTAGGAGTGGATCCTAGCATAGTCTCAATCACAAAGTAGCTGATGAGTCTGCAAAATGGAGCTCCTCACAATCAGCAACAGACAAATATGTGCTAGAGTTTTATTTGAATATAGAGAGGAACACTTAACCACCCCATTAATTTTTGTAGCCAAAGTCATAAATTAGAACATAGCCAAAAACTAGCAGGAAGAGCATTTTGAATACCTTAAAGGTACCACCAATCCAGTGTTTGTTATTCCTATCTTAGGCCATTGAATTCTGACTAAAAAAATGAACTACTGGTATTTTTTTTTATAATTTTAACAAGCTCAGTTTTTCTAGTCATTGAAAATTATTACTACAAAACATGTAGAAATCAGAGAAGGGAAAAACATTTTTGATCATACAAGTTAGCTATAAACAACGGTGACACAGAGGCAATAGACAATCAACCTGTAACAAAAGAACAGACAAGAATATAAGCAATGTGTGCAAGGACATAAAATTCCTTAACTATCATAGTCAGGGAACATACAGGGGACATGCTAACATGTTTCTGCTAGGCTGTGAAATTTCTGTCATATTTCAAAATGGTTTTCTGTATATCTGGTAGCATTTATTATGTAGCATGCTACATGCCAAATAGATATAGATTGCAATTTAAAAATCAACTTCAGTGATTAAAAATATTTCATAGAATAAATGGTAAAATAATGCAAAATTAATTTCATAAGCTTAAATTAATTTGAAGAGAGATATGTCAGTATTCATTTTATAGTGATGGGGACACTTAGAGCCTTACCACTACTTCCTCAAGTTCAAAGAGACAAATGGAAAAAATGGCCTGACTATTCCCTACAAATCATATATATATATATATATATACACATATATATATACATATACACATATATATATATATATATATATACACACATATATGGCTAAAAGTAAATATATTTATTTATCCAGTTCTTTGACACCGGACTTCAACATGTATCCTAAGCTGTGCGCAACACCATCATTGTCCCTCTACAGTTCTTGAATGCTAACATGACAGCTATGCACCACCATTCAATGCTTAGAAACATTTTATCAGAGAAGATTGTATTATACCCATTTTGCACCATTTAATAAATGACAAAAATATACCACATTTCTTGTAAACAACTCCCATCAAAACCATCACAGCAACTTACAAGAGGCTTCTGGTAAAGGGGGTGAATGGAACAAATAGAGAACACGAACATGGTAAGATGGAATGACAGGAAATATCACATGTGAGAATAGAAGTAAGATTTCCAGTGCAAGGAGCAAATTAGTATTTTACTGTTTTCGCAGTTTAAATTTGTGTGTGTGAGTGTGTGAAGTTGCTCACACTACATTATGCTTTGAGTGTGGAGATCAGAGAGCATCTTGGGAGAGATGATTCCTTCTTACTATCACATGATTCTGGAGATTAGACATCAGACATTGACAGCTCAGGTTGTTAGGATTAATGGAATGCCACCAGCCTACCTGACAGAAATTTTAAAGCCACAGTAAAGGACGGCCACTGAAGTAGTAGTGGTAAAAATTTTCACCTTTGGACAATAAAGACCAAATATGCTGTTCACTAGGAATGTTTATTAAACGAGTTTACTGGAGGAAATGGAATTTTAAAAACCAGTTAAAATGAATAGGTGAAAGTAGGATAAGTAAATAAATAAACAAATAGATAAATAACAAAATACGTTTTTTTAAAGGCACTTTGACCACAAACTATAAGTAACCTGTGAAATGGGAGCAGTGAAAGGTGGGCTGACCCAGTAACCATAAAACCTGAGCTTGTATGCTTGTGCTACATGTAAAATCATGTCTGGATTTGAACCACATGTCTGAGAGCAGATAGGCAGAAGAAACCCCAACCTGCTCTTCTAACATAAAATAATGTAGCACATTTATTTAAGACAAAAGATACAGAGAAAGTCTAATAACTAATTTCTTTGTTACAAGCTAACCCCTGGCTGTGGGATAAACAGTAGCCATAACAACTTGTGAGTTTTGCATAGCGACACTTATTTTAAAATCTGTGCCTAACAAAATGATGCCACAAAATATTAAAGAGGAAGCCAAATATTGCAAGTTTCTGAAGAGGTTGATACACTATTTCTGAGCAATAAAAAGCAGTTATATAGTTACTTCTCCTCCTGGTAGAGGACAGTGGGATAACCAACTAAAGTTGCTCAAGGGAAAAGAACCAGCCACCCATAATGTGTATCTAGCAAATTACTGTTAAGAGATGAAGTGAGTATAACAGGATAGAACAGGACATTGAGAAATCGTGTCACAAAAATTTAAAACAATCACAGTGACGATGAATTGAAACAGTGTTGAAAATAGACAAAGCAGAACCCAATTTATGGCATATAGACAATGTAAGTATTTGGGTGAATGTAACTCATTTGATGCTTGTTATTGAGAAAGCGGCTGCTTTTACTGGGTATATAGTTCTGTTAAGGGCACAAAGTAACCTGTAAGGATAAGTGCCAGGAATAGCAAATTAGGAAATGTCTTTCCCCCCAATACTAAGAATTTAAAATAAGATAAAAAGGCATTTTCAAATGGGAAAGGAGAGAAAAAGTCACAACCGATTTCTAGTTACTTTTCTCATATATATATATATTTTTGTTTCCAATGTCTATCCCTTTTGCCCTTCTGAATGAGGATTGAGCATCTTCCCTAGGGTCCTCTTTCTTGCTTAGCTTATTTAGGAGTATATATTTTAGTATGTTTATCCTAATATCCACTTGTAAGTGAGTATATACCATATGTGTCTTTCTGCTTCTAGGATACCTCGTTCAGGATGATCTTTTCTAGTTCCCACCATTTGCCTGCAAATTCCATGATTTCCTTGTTTTTAATAGCTGAGTAGTATTTTATTGTATAAATGTACCACAATTTCTGTATCCATTCCTAAGTTGAGGGACATCTGGTTTGTTTCCAGATTCTGGCTATTACATATAAAGCTGTTATGAACACGGTTGAATAAATGTCCTTTTTGTATACTTGAGCATGTTTTGGATATATGACAAGGAGTGATACAGCTGGATCATGAGGTAGCATTATTCCTAATTTTCTGAGAAAGCAACAGATTGATTTCCAAAGTGGTTGTACAAATTTGCATGCCCACCAGCAATGGAGAAGGGGTCTCCTTTCTCCACATCCTTTCTCGCATATGTTGTCACTTGAGTTTTTGATCTTGGCCATTGTGGTGGGTGCAAGTTGAAATCTCAGGGTTGTTTGGTTTGCATTTCCCTGATGACTAAGGATGTTGGGCATTTCTTTAAGTGTTTCTCTGCCATTCAGTATTCCTCTATTGAGAATTCTCTGTTTAGCTCTTTACCCCATTTTAAAATTGGATTACTTGATTTGTTGCTGTTTAACTTCTTGAGTTCTTTATATAATACTGAATTTTTCCTTTTGTCAGATATAGGGTTGGTGAAAATCCTTTCCCAGTCTGTAGGCTGTTGTTTTTTTCTGTTGACAGTGTCCTTTGCTTTACAGAAGCTTTTCAGTTTCATGAGGTCCCATTTATTGATTGCTGCTCTTAGAGCCTGTGCTGTTGTTCTGTTCAGGAAGTTGTCTCCTGTGCCAATGAGTTCAAGACTCTTCCGCACTTTTTCTTCTATCAGGTTTAATATGAAAACAATTCAAAGAATCAAGGAATCCAAGAGCTGGTACTTTGAGAAAATCAACAAGATAGACAAACCCTTTACCAAACTAACTAAAAGGCAGAGAGAAAGTATCCAAAATTAGCAAACTCAGAAATGAAAAGGGGGACATAATGACAGACACTGAGGTAATCCAAGGAATCATTAGATCTTACTTCAAAACCTATACGCAAAATTTGAAAATCTAAATGAAATGGATAATTTTCTTGTTAGATTCCATTTACCAAAATAAAATCAATATCAGGTAAATATATTAAATAGTCTTATATAACCAAGGAAATAGAAGCAGTTATCAAAAGTCTGCCTTCCAAAACAAAAAAAACAAAAAAACCCAGGGCCACATGGTTTCAGTATAGAATTCTACCAGTCCTTCAAAGAAGAGCTAACTCCAATACTCTTCTCACTATCCCACAAAATAGAAACAAAAGGAACCTTACCAACCTCATTTTATGAGGCCACTGTCACCTTGATACCTAAACCACACAAAGAGCTAACAAAAAAAGAGAACTTTAGACCTATCTTTTTAATGAACATTGATGCAGAAATACTTAACAAAATACTCGCAAACTGAATCCAAGAACACAACTTATTTCTTTCTCTTCTCTTCCTGTTCTGGCAAGACTGGAAGCACTATATAAAATAATAGTTTCCCTCCTTCCTATTCTTCCAGTCCCTCCTTGTCACCTCTTAATTACTCACAAAACAGACAGAACACTTTCATTTATTGTTCACTTAATATAATGTTGGCTATAGATTTTTTGCATATACTGATATTTTATTGAGATATGGTTCTTCTGCTCTTAATTTCTTTAGATATTTTAGTAATAAATGTTGTTGACCTTCTCCAAACACTTTTCTGAATAAATTCCCGTGATCATATCATTCATGTGTATATTTATACAATGTATTACACTTATTGATTTATACGGATTGAATTATTCTTCCATTTATGGAATGAAGTCAATTTGTTCACAGTGTATGATTTTTGTCAATGATGAATTCAATTTGAAATTATTTTATTGAGTATATTTGCGTCTATTTAAAACTAAATATTGGTCTTAAATTTCTTTTTGTGTTGTATCATTGCGGGGGTTTGGAATTAGCTTAATGATGGCTTTACAAAATGATTTGATAGGGTTCCATATCTTCCTATTTTATACAATAATTAGAAGGAAATTGATCTTAGTTCATCTTTAACTACGTGAAGAATCTACTAGTGAGTCTATTTTGTCCTGGGCTTCTGTTTCTTTTCTTTTCTTTTTAATTGTAGAACTTTTATTACTGCTTTAGTCTCATTGCTTATTATGAGACCAAATTGTCTATATTCTCTTGGTTTAACTTTGATAGGTCATTTTACCTTTCCAAAAATGACTCTATATCTCAGGAAATAATCCCAATAATTGATACGTGGTGTTTCATGAAATATTAGTACGTTTCTACACAGCAAAGAAAATTATAGAATCAAGAGAAAGACTACGGCATAAAATCTTTACCAGCTATATACTTGATAAAATATTAATATATAGAATTTATGAAGAACCTAAAGCAATCAGAGCTTCAAATAATGCAATCAATAAATAACCAATTGAAACGAACAGCACTTTTAAAAAGATGGATCACAGATAGCTAACATGCACATAAAAAAACTCACCATCCTTAGTCATCAGTGAAATGCAAATTAAAATTACACAGGGATTTTATATCACACACAAACAATCATTCAAAAGAAACAGTAACAAATGCTGCTGAAGCTGTGGTGTTAAAGAATGCTCACACATTTCGGTAGGAATATAAATGAGTGAAGCCACCATGAATATAAATTTGGAGGTTTCCAAAAACTATAACTTCCATATAAAATCCAGCTCTATAGTTCCTAAAGACATATCATAAGAACCTAAGTCAGCATGCTGCAGAGACATCATCACGTCTATGGTTATTGTGATGCTCTGAAAGTAGTCATGTTGTGGAAGTGACCTAGGTATCTATCAGCAGACAAATCAATAAAGAAAATGTTGTATATATGCATAATGTATTATTATTCAGATATAAAGAATTAAATTATGACTTTAGAGAAAAATGGTGGAACTGGAGATCATTATATTAAGCTAATGATGCTGGATTGATTTAAAAAAGTAACATTTTCTCTCATATGTAGAATCTATATTTAAAGAAAGGAGGATGGGCTAAGAGAGGAGAGGAAGTTATTTAAAGAGAATGGAAGGGATAACAAGAGAAGGTGTTGGAAGGTATGTGACCTGACAGCTGAAGGGAATACTGTTTGGTTTGAGGAAGGGGAACAGACAAGTGTGGAATAGAAAATCCAATGGGACCTAATTAGAACAATTATAATGATATTTATTACAATGCAATCAAGTATTTTATGTATTAACTATAAATTAATAAGAAAACTAAAATATATCACCAAGCCACAGTGTCTGTAGGATTCAGGTGCAAATATAAGCACAGCCAAACAGATCTGTGGCGCAGAGTTGAGCGGCGTGGAGCAAGCCTCAGGCACAGAGCAAGCTGCTGTAACAGGAGGGCAATGACAGTGTTCTTTCAGATAGTTAACGACAAGTAGTCAATCCTTAAAGGAAAAAAGAATCACTTTTCAAATACCACTCCCAAATGTTAATTGGAAGTTAATTAAAGGCATAATATAGGAAACAATAATGTACTAGAGGACAAATACTGAGCTGTATTTCTGAGCATCATGACGAGTAAATTTTTTTTTTTTTTTTTTTTTGGAGAAAGGCAACAAATGAGTATAACTCAATAGACAGTATTTGATGAGTCTGATCACCACAGAATGAAATATCCGGGATGGAAGACACAAGGCAAACCAAAGGGTAAAAAGAAATGCTGGAAGACAACATGCAATAGGTGAGTTTCATGTACGTATTTAAATATTCTCATTGAATATATTATAGCTGATCTTGACTGCCAACCTGATTGGCAGAGAAGACTGTAGCTTGGGTGTGCTTCCAAACAGGATTAATCTGGTCTGAATAAGTGTGTGATACAGTGTCATATTGAATGGGGTGGCTCTGGCTGGAATAAAGCTGAAAAAAAAGAAAAGAAAAGAAAAGGAAAGAAAAGAAAGAAAGCCAGCTCCATGAGGTGTTCTCTCTCCGCTTTGGGAAATCTTTGCAGCATGATGGAGTCTCACCTCTAAAACCTTGATCCTGTATAACATTTTTCCCTTCGGTCAAGTATTTTGTCACAGCCACAACAAAAATGTGGACACATTTTAAAATATCAACTAACAAATTGGCTAAATGTCGTGTCAGACAAGGTGGATCTTGGATTTCTTCAGTTTGTCTGGTAATCAAGGAAATGTCCTGCAAGGAAGGTAGTGAGTGACGCATGCCAGTAGTGTGGCAAGAAAGCATGAAGCTTAACTATGTGATTGTGTTAAAGACCTCCATCTGCATTTGTCTTGTTTTGGATCTGTCCATAATTGATCTCTTAGCAGTTAGAGATGGGGCCAGACAACAGCAGAGTGAGTGGCAACAGGGACAGGATGTGGGAACAACAAAGATGGCAATGAGGCCTATGTGTCGGGGGTGGGGGGTGAGGGGTTGGAAAGTTCTGGTAGGGAAAAATGCTGGCTAGTGGTCGCTGGCTTATTTTCCAGGTGAGTCTCCAAGTATAGCTAATGAAACATGAGCATCTGACAGGCTGAGAAATGACTCATGCTTTTAAACATGGTGGCCACTCTTTGTTGATCTCATTCTAAAAAAATAAGAGTAAGTAGTCTTTGAGAGCTGAGTATATTAACCACATTTCAGGGGAGGTGCTAGGAGATGGCCAGATAAAATGAACTCAATGGCATTTTTGCTTTGTTTGGGCACTATATGTCTTGCTGGTTTTTTGTATGTATGTTTTGTTTTCTATTTTTGTGTTTTATTTATTTTTATTTCTTAGTGTATGCATGTTTTTCTTGTTGTTGTTTGTTTTTAAAGGCCAATGAGATGGTAGAAAGGATCAGGGGGAAGCTAAATAAGAGGAAAACTTGATCAGAATTATTGTACGAAAATATTTTGCAATAAAATTGTCCAAAATTAGTGCAAGAAAGAAATTGCTATAGTGAATGAAATAAAAAAAATAATCACACCAACAAACAAACAAACAAACAAACAAAATGCAGTAAAAGAAATGAAGTTCTAGCAGTAGCTGGATGTGTAATCTAACTGTATATTGAAGTCTTGCTTCTGGAAAAGGATGTAAATGGCTCATGTAGATTTTCCTTATGCTTACTGTAGTTTTAGCAAGCTGGACAGATCTTTCAGGTTCCTATCTTCTGCCTTTGGTTACACAGTCAACACTGTTATCTCACCAGTACAGAAACAAACCCTCAGTGGACTCAGGATTCCTAACCTCAACCCTTGGTTTAAAAGTTACCAGAGTAAATAAACAGTGAATGTGCCAGGTTCTTAAGCCAGACTCCATTCTTCCTGTCAAAAAATGTCCATCTACTTGAAATAAATGCAGGTAAAGCTTCTTTCATAGAAGAAAGCTTTAACATGACCAGCAAACTTCAGATCTTTTATTTAAATAACACTTGTGTTTATTTTGAAAAAAAAAAGGCGTCATTTTTCAATTGCTAACAAAACGGAGACAGAAAAAACCCACATTTCAGCGATTACTGGTGCAGTGCAGAGCATTTATCCTGGAGAAAAGAAGCTGTGTAGAAAGGTAGCAAAAGAAAAGCTAGAACAAAACCTGGAGCAGCTGGCATTCCATGCTTGATTTCTATTGGCCAGGACAGTTACTCATTCAAAGTTCAAAGAAACCTCAAGCGAGTCTCATTCTTAGTCTCACTTTAAGTAAATGAGCATTACTAATGCAAGAGCTTTTGAAAAGCATTTGACAGCCTGAATTTCAATCAGAATTGGTGATCATTATGCACATATCATTATTATTATCTTGCAAAACTCTGAGTGTAAGAAAAAGGTAGTTGGCCACAAGCTATGGTTCAGAGAATGCTTTCAAAGCACCTTCCTGCACACCAACTGATTACCCAAAGTCAAAGAGTCAGCCTTGAAAACACATATAGAGTGAGCAGGATGTAGTTCTGAAAGTAGAAGCACACACGGAAGCACACGTGCATGTGCATAACAATTATTAAAGGAAAAGAGGCCATAAATTTGAAAAAGGGCAAGGAGGGAAGCGTTTGAAGGGAAGAAAGGGAAAGAGACAATAATGTAACTATATTATAATCTCAAAACATTAAAAAAGTATTTTAAGAACAAAGTATTCTTCCCTTGCCAGAAACCACATTCCCATTTCCTGCCATGGCAACATTTTTCAAACAAAGTTCATTCCTGTTTGTTTTGTAGACTTTTGTTCATTGTAGGTTTCCATGTTGATTTGGAAATGGTTTTCCCTGAGAGGTAATATATTAAAACCTCTTATTGGCTAGCTTATGTTTCTAAATTTGAGAGCAACTTGACAGTACTCTCTATGCTAACACAGATATTCACTAGAACTAATCCATCCCCAGAAGATGGAGTGGGCTGTGAGGGCTGTTGTGGAATTATTGTATGTGTCATGTGCTTTGGAAAAAAAAAACATAATTAGGACTGGTGTTAAAAGGAAAACCAAAGGGGAAAATATGAAGCTCTGAAAAGCAAACACTGTTTACCTCCAACTATTTGATAGCAAACATGAGTTTTACAGGCCTTGGTCTGACAAGCAAAGTCATAATATTTTCCAAAATATATTATTTCTCTCTGTGTAAAGAGAAGATATGTGTGACTGTGTACACAGGAAAGTTTCCTCATGATCTTCATCCTGGAACAGTCTGTGGACCTCTGCCCTTCCTTGTCAACAAAACCAAAATTACGCTAAGTGGTTTGCATAGTCTGTTCTAGAATTTTGACTCTTGAAAGTAATGTTTTGAATGGGATTAACTAAAATAACTTTTATAATGTTACCTGGCTTGATATTTTAGCTCATTTGTTGGTATAATGTTCTTTTGAAATGTATACACCTTACTCTTGTTCATTCAAATGCTAATTTCTCCCTCCCCCTTTCTGGTTTCAATCCGGATATTGCATTGTGATACTTATTCTAAGCACCCTGTTTCAACTTTGTATAAACAGGCCAAAATAAAGCAACTAGACACAATGTTGAGCCATGGGAGGAGCCAGAGGACAGGAAAGAGGGGCGGAGCCAAGGGGCAGGAAATGAGTAGGAGGAGAAAAGGCA
>CM053767.1:16098433-16113726 GCA_028658305.1 Pachyuromys duprasi
CAAGGGATTATTTCAATCTTTTTGTATCTGTTGAGCCTTGCTTTGTGGCCAATATATGGTCTATTTTGGAGAAGATTCCATGAGGTGCTGAGAAGAAGTTAAATTCTTTTGTGTTTGGGTGAAAGGTTCTGTAGATATCTGTTAGGTCCACTTAATTCATGACCTCTGTCATAGTTATTGTATTTTTGTTTAATTTTTGTTTTGTTGATCTGTCCTTTGTTGAGAGTGGTGTGTTGAAGTCTTCCACTATTAAAGTATGGGGATCTATGTATGGTTTAAGTTTTATTAATGTTTCTTTTACAAATGTGGGTGCCCTTGTATTGGGGGCATTGATGTTCAGGATTGTGTTATCTTCCTCGTGGAAATTTTTCCTTGATGAGTATGAAGTGTCTTTCTCCATCCCTTTTGATTAATTTTGGTTGAAAGTCTGTTTTATTAGATATTAGAATGGCTACTCCTGCTTGCTTCTTGGGTCCATTTACTTGGAGAACCATCTTCTAGCCTTTTACTCTTAGGCAATGTCTATCTTTGTGACTTAGGTGTGTTTCATGTATGCAACAGATTGCTGGGTCTTGTTTATACATCCATTCCATTAGTCAGTGTCTTTTTATTGTAGAATTGAGTCCATTGATGTTGAGAGAGATTAATGACCAGTGGCTGTTCTTTGATTTTGATGTTGGCTATGGTAGTATGTTTTTGTGCTTGGATACTTTTTGTTTTGCTGTAGTAAGGTTATTTATTTCTTGTGTTTTCTTGAAAATAGTTAGTTTTCTTGGGTTGTATATTTCCTTCTATTATCTTCTGTAACACTGGATTTGTGTGTAGGTATTGTTGAAATTTGGTTTTGCTGTTGAATATCTTGTTTTCTCTGTCTATGAGGACTGAGAGTTTTGCTGGGTATAGTAGCCTAGGCTGACATCTGTGTTCTCTTAAGGGTCTGCATGATTTCCATCCCGGCACTTCTGGATTTCATAGTCTCTGTTGAGAAGTCAGGTGTTATTTTTATCGGTTTGCCATTATATTTTACTTGGCCTTTTTCCCCTTGCAGTTTTTAGTATTTTTTCTTTGTTCTGTATACTTACTGTTTTGATTATTATGTGGCAGGAGGATTTTCTTTTCTGGTCTGATTTATAGGTGTTCTGTAGGCCTCTTGTATTCTTAAAGGCCTCTCCTTTAAGTTGGGGAAATTTTCTTCTATGATTTTGTTGAAAATATTTTCTGGACCTTGGAGGAGGGAATCTTCTTCTTCCTCTATTCCTATTATTCTTAGGTTTTGTCTTTTTATGTTGTCTTGGGTTTCTTGGATGGTTTGTGTCAGGAATTTCTTAGATTTATTGTTTTCTTTGATGGATACATTGATTTTTTCCATTGTATCTTCCACACCTGATATTCTTTCTTCCATCTCTTGTAGTCTGTTGGTTATGCTTTCCTCTGTAGTTCCTGTTTTCTTTCCTAGGTTCTCCCTGTCCATGATTTCCTCTGTTTGTGTTTTCTTTAATTTTTCCAATTCTATCTTTACATCTTGAACTGTTTTGTTGATTTCCTTCACTTGTGTGATTGTATTTTCTTTCAATTCCTTCCCCTGTTTGTTTGAATATTCCACTGTTTCTTTTATTTCTTTCAGTGATTTAATCATTTCCTTTCTGAAAGACACAAACTGGCAGCATCTTCCTGTATTTCTTTACGGATGGCCATAATCTGTTTTACTATATCTCCCTCTAACTCTTTATGTATTTTAATTGCTTCCTCCATTAACCTCTTCATAAGCATAGATGTAAGGTCATCTTCTTGAATTTCACTTATGTTAGGGTGTCCAGGGCTACTTGCTCCTGGGTACCTGGGTTCTGGGATGCCATACTGCTTTGCCTTTTTTTGGTTGTGTTTTTATGCTGGCTTCTACCCATCTGGCTATCTCAGGTGTTGTCTGTTAATTTCTGGTGCCTGCTGTGTCTTCGGGTGGGGAGAATCCCCTTGGCAGGGTTCCTCAGCTTTTTGGGTATGCTCAACTGAATGGTGGTGCTTCTCAGGAATTGTCACAGTTCACGTCAGGCATATGGACCTATGTGGTAACTGTGGTGTTCAGGAAGGCTCTTCTCTCATCAAGAGAAGTCCTGGAGATGGCTGTCCTGCTGCTGGGTTTTTTGCTCTGAGTTTAGTGAGCTGCAACTACTGTTCTAAAGGTGTATTTTTTTGCGGTGCAGCCCTCTTGAAGAACCAGGGAGTCCCGAAGTTTTGTCAGTTTAGTTAGGGATGACCAGTCACAACTTGGACCAGTAACTGAGGGCTGCTGTGATGGTTCTCAGGCTTCTGTAGGTCTGAGCTTGCAGCTGTGTGCCCCTGTGCCCTAGCAGTAATCAATGGCAGGTGAGCAGGGCACTCATGCCTGCAGTAGAAGGGTAGAGCCTAGAGCCTGCGTGAACCCAGAAAGTCTTCTGGAGCTGGGTGTCCTGAGTGTTGGACCTGATGATCCCTCTGTTGAAAGGTTTCCTCCCGTCAGGGACACCCAGAGTGTGTTTTGGGGACCACAATTATTTCTGGGATGGTGAGTAGAACCCACAGGCACAGGTGCGTACATGCCTCTGCCTTGCTGGCATTGGGCGCCTGTACATCTGCCAAAACTGTAACTTTCCCAAGAACTTTTCTGGTGTGTGGGGGGTGTTGGCTGAGTGCTCTGGGGCCAAACCTGCTGTTCCCCTCTCTGTGGGTCACCTGACAGAGAGACTCAGTCTCTGGAGCCCTGGGGCCCACAGTTCTATTCGGGGCAGGCTCGCAGGCAGGACTCTGTGTCCCAGGCTTTGGGCTGGTGCCTGGGCATCTGCTGGACCCAGGTCTTTTTCTAGGGATTGTCTGGGTGACCTAATGTCGATCCCGATCGTTTCCTGCACCGTGGGGTTTTCTCTCAACTGGAAATCCCAGTCTCTCCTGTTGTGGGGCCCGCGGTTCAGTCCAGGACTGTGAACAGAGCACTCTGGCATGTGGCTCTGGGCTGGTGACCAAATGCCTGGTGGAACCGGGACCTCTTTTGAGATTTAGCTGGGAGAGTTGAAGCTGATTGAATCCCACACTGTGGGGTGTCCTCTCACCTGGGAAACACAGGTTGCTGGTGTTTTAGGACCGGAGTTCTGTCTGCTGGTCACTGTGCAGATCCTGCTGGCTGTGCTGCTGGTCAGAAAGAGTGTCCTCCCTGTGCCACCATCTTGGAAACCCCCCCCCCCCATATTTTCAAGTGCATGAAATATAATTTACAAAGTATTCAAAGAAAGAAGAAGTCATGGCACACAAAGTACATCTACAGAAATTTATCCTGGAGACATGAAGAATCTGACATATAATTCAAAATAATCATCATAAATAAGCTTAACATCTCAGAAAAATTATAAATGAGCCAAATAAGATTATTTATAATGAGATTAAAATACAAAATGAAACCAAATGAAAATAAGAGTTGAAAAACACAATCATTGAATTGACAAATTCACTAAAAGTCTTCAATGGAAAATCTGAGTTTGGCATCGCAATCACAAACTAAAAAAGAAACTATTTGAAATGCTACAGAGAATGGAGAAAAACAAAATACTGAAGAGAGCCAAAGGCGGTAAATTGATGTAAGAGACTTTCAAAGTACTTAGTATACTACAAGTTCTTATTTAAGGCCACTCTTCCTGTCTACACCTTTTATTGAGCAGGGAGACATTATGATTAATGCTCCTCTTGTCTTTTCTTCTTCTTCCTTCCAAATATACAACCAAACCGGGCTAAAAGCACTGCCCAGATATAAACATTGTAGACATAAATATGATTGATTGACAAAATTGAGAACCAGAAGAAATTTAGCAGAATAATGCCTCAGAGCTGTTTCAGGAAATTCTTCATAATGCCCTTAAAAGGTGAAGGAGCTAGATGTTGGTCTCACATTGCACGCTGCTGTGGACAACTTTGGCAGCGAATGATTTCATGCTTGATATTCCTAAGACTCATCACTATGATGAAGAAAGTAGAGATAATGGTAGCAGCTTCCCTTCCTGGCTTATAGAACCTGATATCCTCCATTATCTGGAGACACACACCACTGCACACTTGTGATTCTTTCATCTACGTCCCCAGGGTTTTATAGCAATGTCTGTAAGTACCGAGAAAGGATGCTAATGAGGTACAAAAAGATGGCCATTGGAATTTTCTTCTTCATAATAAGAATCTGGCCCTTGGTACAGACGTTAAGAATGACATTCTATCGTATTTAACACATATTTAGAACAGTTCTCTCTCTTTTTAAGCAACAGTGTCCATTGTCAAGATCAGAGAAAATATTGTGTAGTATTTGTTGGGTAGTTTAATGTTAAAACATATATCCTGTTCTGGGTTTAAATAATTTAAATTTGTAACTACCTGGACTGCCCACAGATTTATTATCATTCAATTATATACATTGCAGCTCACCGAGAAAAGCTCAAAATGTAATGGTAACTAGTTTCTGGGGGATAAAACCAACAGGCATTAAGAGAACAAGTTTTTTTTTTTTGTTTTGTTTTGTTTTTGTTTTTGTTGTTGTTGTTTTGGGCTCCCTGAGTAGCACCATTGTGGTCAGCAAAAACAAATGCCTGAAGAAAGCTTGAAAAAGGGTACCAAGAAAAAAGTGGTTGATCCATTTTTGCAGCAAGATTGGTATGCTGTGAAGGCTCTCTGTATGTTCAACACTAAAAACAATGGAAACACCCTAGTCAAAAGGACTTTGGGGACCAAAATTTCATCTGATGGCCTCAAGGGTCATGAATTTGAAGTGAGCCTTGATGATCAAGATGAATTTGCATTTAGGAAATTCAAGCTAATTACTGATATGGTAAGGGCAAAATCTGTCTGACCAACTTCCGTGGCATGGCTCTTACCCGAGACAAAATGTGGCTATTGTCAAACAGTGGTAGATCAAGATTAAATCTCATGTTGACATTAAGACAGCCAATGGTTACTTGCTCCATCATTCTGTTCTGTTTTCCCTTTTAAAACCATGCAACAATCAGATACTCAAGATGTCCTATGTGCACCATCAACAGTTCAGCCAGATCTGGAAGAAGATGATGAAAGTCATGACCCCAAGAGTGCAGACAAGTGACTTGAAGGAAGTGGTAAATAATTCGATTCCAGCTAGCAATGGAAAAGACATAGAAAAGGCTTGCCAGTCCACTCGTATTCTTTTGTTCATTAGACAAGCAAAAATGCTGAAGAACCCAAATTTGAATTGGGAAAACTCACACAGCTCTATGGTAAAGCTGGTATTTCTGGGAAAACTACTAGTGGCCAGACAGCTGCCAAAGTTCAACAAGATAGGAATGTGAACTATCAGTACAGGAATTTATTTAAAAATCCAGAATTTTAATAGTGATGCATAAAAATTCCTATCTGTGAGAGCATGCACAAGAGAGACCGAGTGGGCCGGGAGAGGAGAGGGTATTTTTTAAACCAAGAAAAAAGATGTGCTTAAAATTTCCTGTGTGCCAGTCTCAAGATTCTCAGCATTAGGCAGTGTAGTTACAGCAGGGTTTGAACAGGATGAGCTACACAGATTTTCTGCCTGGGATGGAATAGGTTAGTGCAAAAATAGATTGTCAATTAAGCATGAGTTGAAAGTTCAGCTTTCAGAAGATCCTGAACTTCTTAAGTCTCACATTTGAGAAACAGATCCTGAGGAAGAACAGAAATAGACGAAGGCTAAAGAAAAGGAGAAAAACTTATATAAGCCAACTGTATGAGTTTCTCTACCCATGTCACTGGCTCACGTAAATGCCAGACATCATTTTATATACAGCCTAGATATAGCAGACGTTGGCATTTAAGTATAGATTGCTATGAGAGAAAATTGCCCTTGAATGAGAAAGGAAGTTTACTGGTGAGAAAAATGATTTCCCCCAGTTAACAGTTAAAAGCCCAATAATAGAAATGTTTTCAAGCAGAGGTTGTAGGGTGGGAAAAGAGAAGAGCTATAATGATACCTCAGTTCCCATCTGAAAAGAAAGAAAATCAGCTTCAGTTTAAATTGCAGTGTGTGGGTTGTGTACACAGAGCCTTCTCCTCCCTTTTGCCTCAAACCTCAGGCTTCATGTTAAATGGGACAAATCACATCGTTCATAGTTCTGCTCTGCTTGGTACAGCTGCTGGCTGCAGGTGGTGCCCTAAAAATATATTGTTTGTTTATTTTGTGTTGTAACCGTCTCCAGAAAAGTGCAACTGCTCCCTTCCCTTTGTGGCGGTGAACTGCGTGATGAAAGACTAAGACCTCTGCCAAACCCAGCATGAAAAGGCCCAAATAAGGGGCCCAGGTAGTGCTTGAGGCTCAGCTTCTGTTAAGTTCCATTTTCTTTGGGTTCATGAAGCAAAGCTGACAAGCAGACTATCTCTTATCAGAGCTTCTTGACTGGGTCTCAATAAAGCACAGCCACTCTACAAACTGCCTTTGTGGAGGAGGGGCTGTTAGTTGAGCTGCTTTGAGATTAACATCTGTAAACACATGGGGCAGAAAAGAAAAAAAATCAATAATACATCACAGAAGCAAAATAGAAGCAGAGACTAATTCAGGTAAATGTTCACGTAGATTATTAAAATAGTTTTTAATGATTTTTACTTTATAACTTGCATGCTCAAATAGTTTCACCAGTCACATTGGCAAAGGACTCAGGAGTAATTCTGTTCACCCCACAGTTGTGGAACACAGCACAATAGTTTGTATGTAAAGCCATCTTACACACTACGTTCAAAATAATGATACATGAGGTTTACGGTATCCATTAACATATTTGACTACTCTAGTATTTTTCATTAGGTGAGTTCTCAAAACAATAAACTTCCTTAAGGGTAAGGACTTATATAAGGTTATTGGTAGAAAGGCAAGAGTGACAACAGTGATTTCATGCCAAGAAATTTTTGGCAAGGCTTTTCTTGCTATTGAGAAAAAGAAGTAATCAATGAGATTCTGATGAAAATGGATTTTCAAATCTAGAGAATGATTAAGTAAAATGTAAACTGAGAATGATTTTATAAAAAAGAACTTTAGAAACCCATTGTCTTCTAGTAACTAAGTCACTAAAGGCTTTCTAAAATTTAGTGGCATACATGTATTTAGGTTATTAATATGAGAAAAAATATGTTAGCTAAAGAGTGGACCTCTGACCATCTCCCATCATGCCCCAGATCCAAACAGCTCCACATTTGAATCTTAGGTCAATGACCACCCATCTGAGGAGGCCTTGGTTCTGATTTCTCATATTGCCGTATACTTGGTAGAGCAGTGATCACATGACCCTTCTGTAGATGCTCTAAGCACCTGTAGGATGCAGGCATACACTGTGTACATGCTTTCTTCATAAGAACTGATGTCGGCAGGAGTCAACTCTTGACTGTTGCTCCAGTGATACAGATCAGTGCTCTCAGCTGATACTGTTCTGAGGCTGAGTGACTGTAAAGCTGATTCTAGTTCTGAGCAGGTGAAGAGGAATGTACAGTTTCACCTCCGATCTACTCAACTTTCAACCGAAAGTTGCAGGCCGTGACATACATAGTTATTTCTTTAGCTGTATTCTTGTTTTTATCTTGAAATCAGGTCTGGCTATGGGCAGCCTCAAAGAATGTCTGTACTCATGGCCACCCTCTTGCTGAGGATTGGAGCTGCAGGGGTCAGGTGTGTGCCGCCTCACTGAGATCCCCATACTCTTTTTTTTTTTAATGAATTTTGCATTTAGTTTTATGTCTTTCTAGTTTCGATTCTTTCCTAGGCTCAGTAAGTGAGATGAGAGTTCTTTATCCTCAAATACTAGACCTGATACTTGATAAATCACCTTTCTCCATGAACAGGACCCAGCCTTCTGCTTCCACATAAAGGAAATGTGTAGTGTTAACAAGTGAAGAAAAGTATCCTCTATACAGAGCTTAAGTTATACTCACGAGATGAATAAAGTTTCAAGAATGTGTAAGGTGAACAACTATTTGGTTTGACTAGACCATGGTTAGGCTAAGTCTAGGTTAACTGAAGCTCCTTGTTGGGGAAAGTGTTAGAAAGTAGCAATACTGATCCATCCTTCAATACACTAACTGAGCAATATCTCTGGGCCCTAGCAGCAGCATGATATACTGTTCTGATATATATCCATAACACATAACTACTTAGATGAAAATTTTGTACCACTAAACTGTGCATGTCATTTTGATCAAGAACCCATACTCACAATTAAAGGTCAATAAAGGAAAGGCCCAACATATTTTTCAATATATCTTTGGTCACTATTTTCTGATAAAAACTTCTTGTGATAATTTTTCTAAAATACTGTCTTTGTAAGTAACCCTAACATATTTGTGAAGAGTGCTCCTCATTAAGAACACAGATCAATGAATCATTGACATTGATCATCACTCTACTTCAGTGTACAATTCCAATTGAAGCTGGTTTTCAAAATACTGTGGGTTGCTAATAGTAATAAATCAATCAAAAATGTTGTTTGACTAATAGGATAACATGAAATTAGTGTATGTATGAATTGTGTGCTTAGATATTAAAAACAGGAGAGTGACAGAAAAAAACTGATATTAAAAATAGGGAACTGAAAGTAAACGAGTTGAGAGTGATGGTAAATGAGATGAATGGCTAACGTGGGCCAATAATGGAGTAACTATGCCTAAGAGACCTTCCCTATCCGTGGACTTGGAGAGGGGCATAGGAGGAGATGAGGGAAGGAGGGTGGGATTGGGAAGGGATGAGGGAGGGGGCTATAGCTGTGATACAAAGGGGATAAATTATAATTAATAAAAATGAAAATTTAATTAAAAAAAGAGATAGAATTGTTGATACTCAACGAATGAGAACAGAGAGAGAGCCATACATTTCAGGTTGTAAGAGGCAATAAAAGGACTGGAAATATCCTTTTGAGCAGTGATATTCTGACTTCCTATCAGTGCAGGAAGCAACTGAAGTCCTGAGCGAATGTGTGTTGTTTGACATGAACACAGCCATGGTCAAGCACTTCTTTGCCTTAGGCCCATGGGCAATGGCAAAGATTTCCCTAGAATAGACTCAGGAAAGCGGCCAAGCCTTGGGCTGGTTGCTGTGGGCATGTTGACAATGTGTGCAGAAAATGTCACCGCACTTTTCTCCCTGCAGTTGCTTCCAGCCTGAAGCCTGCTTCCTACAGACAGCAAGCAAACCTGCCTCTTTGTCAGCTGTATATGGTACCCTCACTTCCTTGTTCAGCTGTATGCAGTAACCCCCTTCCTGATCAACTTTATATAATAATAAATATAAAATATACTGAGTTCCCAGGGGACAGTGGCAGTGGCTTCTCCCTCAGAGAGCTCAGAATACCAAATCCCTAATTTCCTGTGCAAGCGTCCACATTTCTGTTCTTTCTTCATTCCCTTACTACTGCCTATATGTCAATGCCTGAGGCCTTGCAGAGCTTGCAGCATCAGGACTTGGGACCCAGATATGCAATAGGTACTATCTCAGACACCCATGTGATGGCTGCTTGTCTGGGTAGAATCCTTGTACAGTAAGATAAGACTGAGTTATGAACTCATTAGTATCTAAAGCTGTGACATATTTGGTGAGAGTGGAGACTAATATTAAGGGGAAAAAGCAGAGGCGAAAACCTGCAGCCATAATGGTCTGAGGAGAAGACTAGGGCGAGAATGACCAGGCCCAGGAATCATGTGCCTTGCTGAACAGAAGCCTGTGTGGGCTGACAACGGTTTAAGTCCTATTTATAAGATTGGTAAAAGTGAAAGGTACAGACAGCATATCACAGATGGTTCCTTCCTACTGTGTAAACACTGTTCAGCTTTAGTGTATTTGCCCATGCTTTTATTCTTTTTCTCTCAAGTATAGCATGCCAAACAATAAATTATCTTTCACATTATGGCTGTCAGTATAAATCATGTTTATATCTTTCCTTTGAGAATTTGTTGCTCTTATTTAAAAACAGAAACACATCTTACTATGTTTTTCTACCAGTGTATTAGATGGTTTGACAAAGAGGAAAATGAGATGAAATACTTCTGCCTAAGAACTCTGCATCATATTAATTGATTAGGACCAGAATGGCATTCTAAATAATACTGTACATTACAGATGAAGATGGTAACCTGCTATTCCAGGTCAACAACTTGTAATCATTTCCACAAAATATATGCTCTGGTAGACGTTAGCATAATTGTTTATTTAGGAGACATTTGTGATTTAGTACAACTACTTTAGTTCTGAAAAAAAATTTTTTTTGGTTATAAAGTTAGGTATAAGAAATATGATCTGAATTTAGTTCATTGCACAACACATTGTATACGATCTCCATTTAAACTTTATATTATTAAAGAAATATGATCATTTGTGATTTGTTGTATTCTATAATCCTTACTTCATCTTAAGCACATTTATTCTTTTATTCTCTGCTTCCAAACATTATGATAAGTAGGATGACCTTAGAGGGCCAGTGAATTCTTCAAACATTCTACACAGAAGCAGTTCTTGTACATGGGTGATAATATTTGGTAAAGGATGAGTTGGGCTAGTGATGCAGGGTCAGAGTGGCATTGTACTGGCTTTATTTATCAGAGTTCTATCTAGAGAAAAAGTGGGGTTTGAGATGATTTGCTTTGTGTTTGCACATCGCTGTGACTTAACCTGGAAAGTTTATATTACCTTTGAGGATCTGTGAAAGGAACTGAACTAAGGAGAAAATAAAGGATGATTCCTGCATTCAATCTCAAGACAATTTCTTTAACATTTAGTTCATAATTACAAAGTCTTTTATTATACAGTCGGTGCAAAGATTTAAGGAAAGATACTCCCAGACCGTGAATATTTTATCTTCTATTTCTCAGTTTGCAAATAGGGGAAAACTGAGAAAGTTAATAACAAACAAACCCCTCTGCACTTAATTTGTCTTCGGAGGCTATTTGAGCTCTTGCATTCTGCTTGCCTGTGCGCTTACAGATGTGCTAACACATTTCCAAGGACACACCAGCAAAAAGAAAGATGAATGAAAGGACCTGGTAATCCATTAACATTATTTCAACTAGTAGTATTTGTTGCTATTTAGAGACAGTACACTTGGGGTTCTAAAATTAGTTTCTTTTGTTATTTTCTATGTTTGGAATACATGGTTGTCTCAGGAAATGTCATCTGATTCCATTTCTATTCTCTTTTTTCTATGACCTCGGGGGAACTACCTGTTCACACTCATATTTGCTTCTCCTTCCCACATGCTTTGAATATTTGTATAAACTATCATGATGCTGCAAAACACTAAATCTTGTATATTTACTGAGTTGCTGGCCTTTACATGGTCTTTGAATCTTAGTTCCCAGGAGAATGAGTGCTAGAGGCATCTGCCTAAATGAGTCTAGCATTGAAGATATGTGTATAAACTGAGCCTACCATCTCTGGGTACAGTCATTAGCTGAGACTTATATGGACTCAGGTTCTTATAACAACAGAGCCCCACATTCCAGCATGTCTCAAAGCTAAGCCTGACATTCTGGGGTTATGTAACAACTGGATCCAGTACTATGAGTACTTCTCAGAACTGAGCCCCATGATGCAGTACTTCTAACAGCTGAGCCCAGAACTGTGGGTATATGAGTCCAGCACATCACTTTCACCTAACAGTAAAGCCTATCATTACAGCTGGAGCTATCATTATCATTGGAGCTGGGAGAAGGAAGGATGTTTCTCCTGCTGACCATTTTCCCTTGTAAGGAGCCAGAAGTTTTGTTCTGAGAAGGAAACTATTTTTTTTTTTTTTTTGGTCTTTGACACCAGACTAGGAATATGATGACTCAGTTCTCATTTCCACATCCACGCCAAATCACTAGTTTCTGTTGAAATGTATTACCCACAGCGCAGATACACAGGTTTATTGGTAACAAGCTATTTCTGCCGTAGGCCTGACCTGGAGGAAAACAACTCAGATGGCAGAACAGTGAGAGCTGCATGATCTTCCCTCTATTCGAGAATCAATTTCCCTGAGCAGAGCTGTGTAGCTATCTTGCTATCAGTTGCCCTGAACAGGGCTGTGTGGCCATGCTGGTCTTAGATAGAGACCCTTCTTCCCTCAGCAGAGCTGTGACCCCATCTTGGTAGTAGGGAACTGACTTTCCTGATTGGTCTTCATCTGTTTCTGGGAAATTCAGGGTTTTAGTCCTACTAAATACGAAAAGAAAAGGATGCCACCGTTATTTCTAGGCAGAACTCTGAAAATGATGGCCACCCAAGACTATACTAAAAGTTTGCGTAAACTAAATTATAGCAGGTCTTAGAAATGTAAATTTCAGGTCAACCCTGACAACTAACTGCTTTAGAAAATTTCTCATTTCTTCCCCTACATAGCCTCAAAAGTGTAAATCAAAAAAAGTTACCTGAAATCTATGTGTGTTAGAGATTATTGCTTATATTCCTCACCTTTAGTTGAGAGAGCAACCATATGGAAAATTAATTGATCATATATACATTGATTTATTTCTGAATTCATTGTGTCCCATTGATTTGTATATTTGTTATTATGACAGTACTACACAATTCTAATCACTATGCTATCATAATATATGATAAATCCTTGATGACTGATAGGTGCAGCTTTGACTTTTTAAAGATTATTTTTTATTATTCAGGGTAAATTATGATATCATATGACCTGTAGGGTTGTTTATTCTGTTTTCTTAAACACTGATATAGAGTATTGATTGGTATTGTGTTTAATCTAAATACATTTTGTTTTGTTTTTGTTTTTTGGTAATACTATCTAATTTATCTGGCTGTTGAAGACCTACTTATATTGACACACTAAATTACTAATGCATTTGAAGTGTTTCTATTTTGTTGCTATTTTAAGTGTATCTGAACTCTTTTGTGATAAGGATGCTGAAGTGTGGCTCTCCACAGTTGATGACTTCCGGTTAGGGTGTGGGTTGGGATGGACTCAGTTTTCTTTAAGAGGCTGGCCATTGGGAGCTTGACTATGCCACAGTGAGTATATGAGCAAACCAAGTTGGACTTTTATCGCGCTTCTTTTTGTGGGAAGTGGGCAGGTGGGGCTAAAAGGGGCTAAAAGGTGGGTGGACCTGGAAAGACTAGAAAGTGAATGTGATTGGGGTACATAATGTGAAATTATCAAGTAACCAATAAAAAAGTGTTGGGAAAAAAAGAAGTTAAGTGTATCCGATATAATTTAAAGTCTACAGTCATCTTTGTTTTAAATCGTGTTGGGAGTCAATTTCAGGTACTCAGGTATGCTGGACAAATGTTCAGCCACTGAGATATACTGCTCTTCTCAGTGGTATGATTTGAAACTTAAAATCTTTTATTGAAAAACACAAGTATAGGGCTCACCCACTTCAGCCAGCCCCTCAGCCTACATCCCCTGTGATTCAGCAGCCGTTCATGTTGTAAAGCCAGAGTCCCACTAGTTCCCTCCCAAGCCAGTCCTCACAGCCCATCTCATTTCTTTTGTGACCCTACCCCCACCTTCTACAGACTTACACTCTTCCAGTGACCCATGGACATCCTATTGGGTAGGTGACCTACACAGACTATGTGTGCCATCCTTCACTTCCCCATCCTTGTCTTTCTAGGATACTTCTGGTCCTTCTGAGCCCCTCCTTCTAGCCCATTTTCATTCCTTTGGTGCCTTCTGACATCTGTGGCCAAACTTGGGGAGCCCTTAGTTCTGCCTCTGCCATGCTCCATGAGGATGAATCCTGAATACTGCTTCAGCGACCTTCAACGTTTGTCTCCATTCCTTACTTGTCTATCACCCACCTCACTCTGGACTGATGTGAGGCTGCTCAGAGTCTGAACCTAGAGTTCTAACCAGAACGCTGGATCCGAGACCAGTCACAATATGAATCATGAAAGCTAGATGGTCTCCAAGACTGAAAATAAAGCACCATTCTGCTTGTCTCTACCCTAACATATTGTAGTAACAGCATTCAAAGAACTTAACACCCACCTAAAAAAGACAAGACCAGATATTCACACCAAGAAACCACAAATCTCAAACTCCTGATGGCAGAACAGATTCCTAAAAACAGAAATGTGAACTAAGACAATAAGCCTTATCTGGAGACCGGCACCTCTATTATTACTTTCCCTAAGAAAAACAAATAAGCTCAAATACAAGACAAGGACTTCAAAACAACAATCATGAATATGTTCAGGGATATTTAAAAAAAGACCATGAAAACATAAACAATTGAATGAAATAACAAAAACTACTCAAATTTTAAAAATAAAATTTAACAAGAAAAATAATTATTAAAATAAAATTCAAACTTAAATAAAACTGAAAATGAAAATCTCAGAAAATTGAAAAAAAAAACCTGAAAGGAAAGACTCAAACTGCATGAAGTGGAAGAGAATTTCAGGTTTTGAAGACAAGGTAGAAGACCTGGATAGCTCAGTTAAACAAAATGTCAAAAAAAAAAAAAGCTAGCCACAAAACAACCAGAAAATCTAGGACACTATAAAAAGGCCAAATGCATGAATAATAGATATAGAGATATAGAGAGAAGAAGATAAACTGAGGTCAAAGATATACAGAAATTACTTTTAACAAAATCATAGAACAAAATCTCCCAAATCTAAAGAAAGAGAAGGTGCAAGAATACCAAGTCGACAGGACAAGAAAAGAAATTCACTGTGACACGTAGTAATCAAAGCAATTAATGTACAGAATAGAGAGGATATTAAAAGCTGTATGGGGGATCAACCGCCAAACCACATATAAGGGCGGGCTCATTAAAAATACTCAAATTTTCATGGATATAGTGAAAGTCAGAAAAACCTATGTAGATGTTGTACAAGCTCTAAAAACACTGGAGATAAACAGCAATTAAAAAGGAGGAAATCATGAAATTCGCAGGCAAATGGTGGGACCTGGAAACGATCATCCTAAGTGAGGTATCCCAAAAGCAGAAAGAAACATATGGTATATACTCACTTATATAGATCTATAGGATAGGAAGGTCAAGCTGAAATACACACACCTAGGGAAGATATACAAGAAGGAGGACCCAGGTTGGTATGATCAATGCTCGTTTAGATGAACAAATGGGATGGACATTGAGTGGAGGAGAAAACAAGCAACAGGACAGGAGCATACCAAAGAGGACCTCTGAAAGAATCAATATAGCAATGTATCAAAGCAGATATTAAGACTCACAATCAAGCCATTGGCAGAGGGCGGGAAGTAATAATAAAAATAGGGGAAGTTAGTAAGACTTGGGGAGAACAAGAGCTCCACAAAGACCAAACTGAGCAGGGC
>CM053767.1:16113826-16130438 GCA_028658305.1 Pachyuromys duprasi
AAAAAACCTAACCTGTGATTGATATAAAAATAAATAAATTCAAAAAAAGAAGTTTAAAACAGTATCCATGTTTAAAAAAAACACACTGGAGATTACTATGCCCAGTAAAAGTATCAATCACCTTCAAAAGAGAAAGAAAAATTTTCATGACTATACATATAACTAATTTTGATCTACTAATTCAGGTATCCTAGCAGAAAACTTTGGGTCTGAAGATCTGAAGAGAAATTTAACTACACCAAAGTGGACACAAGAATAAATCCAGAACAGCTAACAACAACAAACCAATAAAACAACAAAGTAACAGAAATTAACGAACAATGCTTAACAATAACACTCAATATTAACAGTTACAATTCCCCCAATGAAAAGGCATAGACTAGCAGATTTGATTAGAAAACAGGACCCATTTTTCTGCTGCCTCCAAGAAATATGCTTCACTGTTAAGGACACTATCAAAGATGATGGAAACAATAGTCTAAGCAAATGGAGCGAGAAGCAAGTGGACATAGCTACTATGATATCCAACAAATAGACTTCAAACCAAAATCATGGAGAGATTTGGAAGGACACTACATACTCATTAAAAAATAATACCCAAGAAGATATTACAATTCTAAACACTTATGCATCAATTGCAATGACAACCAACTTAATGAAGGAAATAATGCTATAGCTAAAACCAAATACTTACACAAACATAGTGATAGTGTATGGCTTTAATACCTCTAACTCACTAATGAGTAAGTCATACAGACAAAAACCAAACAGATAAGCTCTGGAGTTAAATAATATCATAATCATAATCACCCCTGCTCGGATGTAGCCCATGGCAGTTCAGTATCCAAGTGGGTTTCCTAGTAAGGGGAACAGGGACTGTTTCTGACATGAAATCAGTGGCTGGCTCTTTGACCTTCCCCTCCCCTGAGGGAGGAGCAGCCTTGCCAGGCCATAGAGGAGGACTTTGAAGCCAGTTGTGAGAGACCTGATAAGCTAGGGTCAGATAGAAGGGGAGGAGGTCCTCCCTTATCAATGGACTTGGAAAGGGGCATGGGAGGAGATGAGGCAGGTACAGTGGGATTGGGAGGGAATGAAGGAATGAGCTACAGCTTGGATACAAAGTAAATAAACTGTAATTAATATAAAAAATAAAAATTTAATTAAAAATAATATCATAGTCAAATGAACCTAACAGACATCTAGAGAACATTCCACTCAAACACTGAAGAACATAAGTTCTTCTCAGTAGCTCATAGAACTTTCTCCAAAGTTGATCACAGATTAAGGCACAAAACAAGTCTTAAGAATTTTAGGGAAATGGAACTAATACGCTCCACCCAGTCTGTCCACCATGAATTAAAGCCAAATAGGAACAGCAATAAAAACAGCAAAAATATCATGGGAGCTAAAGAATTTACTATTGAATAAAAATTGGATCAGGAAGGAAATTATAACCTTTTAGGGTGGAATAAAATTGAAAAAAACCAACATCATAAGGTGCAATGAAGGCTATTCTAAGAGAAAAGTTAATAGAAGTAAGCATCTACACTGAAGAATAAACTTGATCCATTAATAACTTAATGATGCACTTGAATGCTTTAGAAAATAAGGAGAAATAATACCAAAAATTTATACCCTAAACTAATGAGACAGAAACAACAACAGCAATACAGAGAATCAATGAAATGAAAAGGTGGCTCTTTGAAGGGAAGCTGTAAGACTGTTAAACATTGGTCAGGCTAATCAAATTGATGAGAAAGAATATTCAAAGTAATAAAATTAGAAATAAAAAGGGAGACATTACAGTAGACACCAAGGAATTTAGATAGGCATAAGAACATACTTTATGATATGACATAAACCCTCTAAGTGGTATTGTTACACATAACTTGACAGTGACCAACAGCTCTCTAATTGGATTTAAGTTCCACACAACAGGAATGGAAAATCACCCCTGCAAAGCTAGCCAAATGCCCAGTGCTAGTGATGTCATGGATCTCAGAGGGGAACCTATTAAATGCCACTTTACTAAACTAGAGTAAACCTTAACTACTTTATAAACATCGTTCCTTATACCCACAGGTAATTCTCAACTCCCATTAAGAAAACTTTACTTTGCAACATGTCGGAAGGACCCTGCTCTTTGAGGCTGTAGTCCTCCCAGTCTTGTATAGCCATAAGATACAGGACTCCCTCTCCCCAGCAGGGTTGGCCTCCTGCTGTCTGCCTGACTTCATCTGTGTCTCTAGACATAGATGCCCTAACCACATTTGACATATGGCCTTTGACACAGCTTCCTGTAAGGTCTCACCTCCCCGCACGTATATGGTAATTAGGTATAATGTTTCTGTTCAAATGGTAGGAGTGTGCTGTTTAATGCAAATCGAGCATACTCAAAGTGCCTAGTCTTAACCAATTACATATCCTATCCTTGGAGCTGCCCATAACGTTTGTTCTCTGGAATTAAAGTTGAACTAGCTACCTGAAGTGGTTCCTGGAGTGTCTGATCTCTGTACAGTGCTCACCTGGCCTTTCTAGCCTTCTGCCTCATCTCATGCCCCTCCTGACTTCGTGGGTTATTGGGAGACAGTCCCTCAGGCAGGAGGCCAATCACAGCAACAGACAGACCGTTACAGAAAACCACAGGGACCAAATGCAGAGTTGTGGAACCCAGTCCTAAACGGTACATCAACAACACAACTCCTACACCAAAGGCTCAGGAAGGATTGCAGAAGAGGGAGAAGGAATGATCATTAGAGCCAGAAAAACAGAAAAATTAGTGTGAGATTATTTCTTCTGGGAATATCAGAAGCTACACCCACAAGGTCTTGCCGACATGGCTGCCTAAACAATATCTGAGCAAGCACAACACCAACAGACAGGCTAAACATAGACCCTCATAAGGCCTCAGGTCTAGAGAAAGTATGACAGGCAACTACAGAATGCTTAGAATACGTGAAATACAACACAAAATGGTCAGCTCTGAAAATATATGCATAGAAGTAACAGTACACAGACTGAGATGCTTGCGTTGGTATATTTATCAAAACATACACACATTAAAGAAAGGAGCCTGTGAATTTGAAAAGGACAAGACAGTAAATGTGTCAGAGTGAGGAAACAAATGGGAAAAAGGAAAAGGGGAAATGATTTAATCATATTATAATCCCCAAGTAAATTATTTACACTTAAAAGAAAATCTGTATTCTAACAACCTGGACAACCTAAAATAAATGAATGCATTTTGACATGTAAAACCTTCTTTATTATTATTATTATATTTTATTTTTATTAATTACAGTTTATTCCCTTTGTATCCCACCTGTAGCTCCCTTCTTCCCCTCCCAATCCGACCCTCCCTCCCTCTTCTCTACACATGCCCCTCTCCAAGTCCACTGATAGGGGAGGTCCTCCTCCCCTTCCATCTGATCCTAGTCTATCAGGTCTCATCAGGGGTGCCAGCATTGTCTTCTTCTGTGGCCTGGTAAGGCTATGCTCTTGAGGGCGAGGTGATCAAAGAGCAGGGCAATCAGTTTATGTTAGAGACAGTCCCTGTTCCCATTACTAGGGAACACACTTGGACAGTGAGCTGCCATGGGCTACATTTGTGCAGAGTTCTAGGTTATCTCCATGAATGGTCCATGGTTGGAGTATCAGTCTCAGAAAACACCCCTGTGTCCAGATTTTTTGGTTCTGTTGCTCTCCTTGTGGAGCTCCTGTCCCCTCCAGGTCTTTCTTTCTAGCCCTTCCCTGCACTCTGCCTAAAGTTTGTTTAAGAGTCTCAGCATCTGCTTTGATACACTGCTAGGTAGAGTCTTTCAGAGGCCCTCTGTGGTAGGCTCCTGTCCTGTTCCCTGTTTCCCCCCTCTTCTGATGTCCATCCTCTTTGCCTTTCTGAATGAAGATTGAACATCCCACCCACAGTCCTCCTTCTTGATTAGCTTCTTTAGATGTACAGATTTTGGTATGTTTATCCTATATTATATATCTAATATCCACTATGAGTGAGCATATACCCTGTTTGTCTTTCTGCTTCTGGGATACCTCACTCAAGATGATCTTTTCTGGGTTCTACCATTTGCCTGCAAATTTCACGATTTCCTTGTTTTTAATTGCTGAGTAATATTCTATTGTGTAGATGTACCACATTTTCTGTATCCATTCCTCAACTGAGGGGCCTCTGGGTCGTTTCCAGTTTCTGGCTATTACAAATAAAGCTGCTGCAAACATGGTTGAGCAAATGTCCTTGCTGTACACTTAAGCATCTTTTGGATATATGCTTAGAAGTGGTATAGCTGGATGTTGAGGTAACACTATTCCTAATTGTCTGAGACACTGCCAGAGTGATTTCTAAAACTTTCTAAAGTGAAATCAAGGTGAAATAAACAGATTAAACAGACCCATAATCCCTGTAAAACATTTGCAGCAATTAAAAAAAACCTCTCAGCCAAAAAAAAAAAAAAAAAGAAATGCTCAGGGCCACATAGATTCATCTCAGAATTCTACAAGACCTTCAAAAAGAATTAATCTGAAAACTCCTCAAATTTTTCTGCAAAATAGAAACTGAAGAACTGAAGAATATTTCCAATTTTTAGAAATGTCATTATTATTGTGATAAAAACAAAACAAAGACCTAACAAAAGTTATAGATCAATATTCCTTATGAGCAAAAATTCCTAATAAAATATTTGCAAAATAAATATACGAACTTATCATAAAAATTATCATTGATGATAAATTTGGCTTCATCTCAGAGATCCAGGGAGGATTCAACATACATAAATCAATAATTGTAATTTACCATATAAGCAGATTTAAGAAAATGGAATCATATGATCATCTCATTAGATGCAACAAAGGCAAAAATATAACATCTCTTCATGATAAATTACTGGCGAAAGCAGGGATAAGAGATGTATCTTAATATAATAAAGCCAATCTGAAACAAGCCCATGACCAATATAATTCTAAAGGAAGACAAACTTTTTCAAAGCATTTCCATTAAAATCAGGAACAAGGCAAGGATACCCTCTTTCTTTGTATCTATTCAATCTATTCAAAGTCTTAGCTAGAACAATAAGACAACTGAAGAAGAATAAGCAAAGTATTTTTATTTGCAGCTGATATGAACTTGTTCACAAAAGATCCTATAGGCTCCCTTAGAAAACTTTGATAGCTGATAATTTCAGCAAAATAAGAGTATACAAAACTAACAGTACAAACAAAACAGTAGCCTCTGTGTATGTAAATGACAAACACAGATAAAGTAATCAGGGAAACTATATCTTTTATAGCATCTTCAAAAAATATCTTGAAATAACTCTAACAAAGCAAGCAAAAACACATATATGATAAAAACTTTAAGGCACTGAAGAAAGAAGCTGAAGAAGACATTAAAATCTGAAAAGATCCAGGATGGGTAGTGACTTTTTCTGAGGGGGAGGGGAAGGGGGGAATACATGGGAGACGGAAAGAAGGTAGGGCCAGGAGGAGAGGAGGGAGGGTAATTATGATTGGGATGTAATATGAGTGAATAAATTAATAAACAATTCAAAATATTTCACATGCTAATAGATCAGTAGGATTAATATTTTGAAAATGACATCTTACTAAATGCAAGCTATAGATTCAGTGCAGACTCCACTAGAATTCTAACACACTTCTTCACAAAATTTGAAAACACAATCTTAAAGTTCATATGAACACACACACAAAGCAAAAACTCCAGGATAGCAAAAACTATTCTGAATAACAAATAAGCTTCTGGGTACATTACCATGCCAGATTTTAAGCTGCATTACAAAAGTGTACAAATAAAACATGTTGGTATTTGCATAAAAGAGACACATTAATCGATGAAATAGATTTGAAGACCCAGATATAATGCCATATACCTACAGATATCTGATATTTGAAACAGATGCCCATAATATACACTGGATGAGAGACAGCATCTTCTACAAATGGTGCCAGTCAAATAGAGTCATATCTATCTCCCTTCACAAAGCTCAATCCAAACAGATCAAGGATATCAACATTGAACAAGATACCCTGAATTGACAGAAGATAAAGCAGGAAATACACTTGAATTCCTTGGTACAGGAAAGGGTTTCGGATAGTGAAAGACTAAAAATTAGTAAATAGGACCTCTAGAAACTTAAAAGGGCATCACCCTTCTATCAATGAGATATCCCACAGAATGGGAAAAACCCTCTTTACCCGTTGTACATCAGCCAGTTGGTTAGTATCTAAAATATACAAAATATTAAACAAATAGACAGATGGTAATACTCCCCACAAAAACCCAAAACCTTTGAACATGAAGAATACAAACAACTCAATTAAAAATGTGGTATAGAATTCAACAAAGTTATTAATGGATGAAACATAAATGGCTGGGAAACATTTATTTAATCCTCATTCAGAAGGGCAAACAGGAGAGACAACGGAAGTGGGAGATGATGGGGAACAGGTCAGAGGCCTACCATAGAGGACCCCTGAAAGACTACCCAGCAGGATATTGAAACAGATGCTGAGACTTGTAGTGCAGGGCATCTTATGGAAGAAGGGGAGATAGAAAGACCAGGAGGGGACAGGAACTCCACAAGGAGACCAACAGAGTCAAAAATACCTGGGTCCAGTGGGCTCTGAAGAGACTGATGAATCAACCAAAGACCATGTATAGAGAGGACTGAGACTGCCCCCTGCTCAGAAGTAGCCCATGGGCAGCTCAGTGTCTATGTGGGTTCCTGGGTAAGGCGAGCAGGGGTTGCCTCTGTCATGAACTCAGTTGCCTGTTTTTATCATCTCCCCTGGGTGAGGTGGCTTTACTAGGCCACAGAGAAAGAGGATCCAGACAGTCCTGATGAGACCTGATAGGTGAGGGTCATATAGTAGGGAAGGAGGACCTCCCGTATCAGTGGACTAGGGGAAAGGAATAGGGTGGGACCGGGAAGAGATAAGGGAGAGGGCTACAGCTGAGATACAAAGTGAATACATTGTAATTAATAATAATAAGAATAAATAACTTAAAATGAAAAAATGTTTAACGTCCTTAAAACATCTCCACATTAAACTTATTTGAGATTTCATCTCACTCCAATCAGAATGGGCAAGATTAAAAAAAACAGCCGGTGATGGCGTTGGTGAAGGGAATCACTTATTATTGGACAGAGTGAAAACTGGAAAGTCCTATGGAAGTATATATGGAGCTTCTTAAAAAGCTGAAAATAAATGGACAACAAAATCCAAATAGATCACAACTGCGCATTTACCCAAAGGACTGTACCTCTTCCTACAGAGATACTTGCATATTTGTGTTCATTGCTGCCCTATTCATTGAAGTTTGAAATTTAAAAAAAAAAGCCTAGATGTCTATTAAGTGATGAGTAGGTAGTGAAATTGTGCTATAATTATGTGAAGGAATATCATTCAGTTGTTGACGAATACGAAACTATGAAATTTGTAGGTAAATGGATGGATCTAGAAACAATAATCTGAAGTGAGATAACCCAGAACCCAAAAGATGAATGTTAGTTTTTAAGCTTTAGTTGTGTGTGGGTCATTCACAATTTCCATAGAGGTTTTGTGGTTAGTGAGGGACCAGGAGGAGGAGATCTGCCAAGGTGGGGAAAATGGAACATAGTGCTATAAGGGGATAAAGGGGAAACTAGGATGGGAGAATTAAATGGGGAGGGGGATGGGAGAGCAGGACAGAGGAGAAGGTACAAGGACAGATAATTAGCTAAACGCCCTCTGAAAAGCTACATGGAAACCTATTCCTGCAGAAGCTTATAAATATATATATAATATATGAACATTATATTATCTTAATATATAACATATAATGTATTATTTAACATATACAGTTAATATGATACATAACATTAATATATTATATGATATATTGTATTAATATATAAAGTATTATATAACATTATATTATACATATTATGTACATGATGGGGTTTCTATATAATGAAGAAAATTCACAATTTAGACACCATATGTTACCAAATAAAACCTCCAGTTCCAGGGATGAGTTACAGCATCTAAAATTATTGGTCAAAGAGATCTCCTAGAACCCCCCACCCTAAACATTATAAGCTCTTGCCAATGCTATTGGTTATCCTCCACAATCTGATCGTAAAACTCTATTGCTAAAGGAAAGATTTTAAGAACCAGAGGTGTTGGACAGACAGCTCAAAGGAAATAATGTTTTCTAGACAAATTAAGCTGATGCAGTTACAAAATCACCAAGACTAACAGCACACATATCCCTGTATAAGTCTGTCAGAACAAAATCTCAGTCAGAAAAGAAAAAAAAATATGTACAAATCAACACCACTACCCAAAAATCTATTTGCAACCTACAGCTGCTGAGAGAGAGAGGAAAATTCAGTTTTCTTCAGGAGAGTGTCTCGGGGTATATCTACCACACTCAAGGCAGGCCTGCTCAGGAGCAGTTGACCAACATCGACGAGACCACAAAATGGACTCCATGGGTTGTTTTTGTTTGTGTTTTGTTTTATGGTGTGTGTGTGTGTGTGTGTGTGTGCGCGCGTGTGACCTTTTTAAAAGAATAGAGTAAGAAATAAAATGAAGTTGGGTAGATAGGCAGGTAGATCTGGGAGGACTTGGCGGGAGGAGGGAAGAATGTGATAAAAATATATTGTGTGAAAAATGAGAAGCAGAGCCCAGTCTCTTTTTAGGAACGATTGATTTCAAAGTTAATTTTCTTTCTGAAGTCACGGTTCTTCTTCGCTGCCTTCGCAGACCTTGGTCTTAATGAAATATGTTTATTTATCTGATTTTCATTTGTCTGTTATCTCATACTACTTTGCAATGAATTAATGTACATATTTATAATTTGTTTTACATATTATAGTGACATGCATAGATTTAAATTTGATTTTTTTCTCTGAGTTTACAATCTCGGGTGTTAAAATGTATTTGCATTTAAGTTATAGTCATAGTTATAATTTTATACAATTTGTTCAAAACAATGCAGTCTATAATAAACATGAATAGAAGTTATTAAGTACAAATTAAATTTTTATTTGAAATACATTTGCTATTAGATTCATATTTTAGTATATTGTTTACTTGTAAGCACTGAAAATCTTGTTCTTAAATATCAAAGTTGTGAGTACATTTTGTATAATGATGTTACCCAATTTATGTAACTTATTCTAAACTGCATGCCACAATTTACACATTATCTATCACAAAAATCATTTCGAATAACCTGCCAACTGGCAAATATATTAGGTTTTCCTTCTACTTTAATGAAAGCAAAGAACTGGAAATTGCTCAATTTGCAACAATTTCTGGGAAATGTATCAAAAACATGACAAAGATGTAATGAACAACTATTAATCATACCCCAGAATCTCTTAAAGACACCAACCCTGATTCAATTAAAATGTTTGTAAAATGCTGAAATATTATTGACTTTGCATTTGTGTCTTTTCATATAATATAATGTTTTGTTAATTTAAAATGTCATGTGCTTTGAGTAAATTTTTAACAAACTATAGAGTTACAGACATTCTTAGTTTAGTTTATAAAAGTTGTAATGTAAAAATAATAATATAAATAGATAAAAAATTTTCACTCTGAAATACATCAGGTAACTCAAATTCACTTTTTGTATCGGTAAATCTGTTTAGGCAGATGTCATGGCTCACATCTGTAATCCCAGCACTTGGTAGGTGTGTGGCCTGGAGTCTGATGCCCTCCTGGGCTACAGGGTGAGACCCTGTTTCAAAATAAAATTTTAAAAAAAACCAGAAAAAGAAAAAAATGGAAAAGTATGTCTCAGTTTTCTGTTAAAATAAGTATAAAAATGGCTATCTCCATGACAACCATATGGCTTCTGAATATAGCAGTAGCCAGAAAGAGTTCTGCCATTTCCGTAGCCATCTCTTTTTTGTTTGATTGATTGATTTTTGTTATATATATATATTTACAATTTATTCATTGTGTATCCTGACTGTAGCCCCTCCAGCAACTCCTCCCAGTCTTGTCCCTCCCTCTTTCCCTTTATCCGATTCCTCTAGTCCACCGATAGGGGGCGTTCTCTGCCAATTGTCCCTAGTTTAGCTTCTCATCAGGGCTGCCTGATCTTCCTGAGAAAGGACCTAGACACCTAGCTCAGATGCAGCCTATAGGCAGCTCAGTCTCCATGCGGGTTCCGAGTAAGGGGAGCAGGGGCTGCCTCCGTCATGATCGCCTGCTCTTTGGTCACTTGTCCCTGGCCATGCCACAGAGGAAGAGGACTTAGTTATCCCTTTTAAGGCAAACAATCTCAACACACTTAAAACGTACTTCATAGCCAGTGGTGTGTACATTAGTATCCAAATCTTTAAGGATCAATTCAGTGTAAATAAGTGTTTCCAGATTAAAGAAGACATAAGGAACACCATATTCACTAGTAAGCACGTTCACCTGTGTGGACCACGCACGTTAGCAAGTTGCCAGTTCTCAGAAAGTACTCGAGAACAAACTCTAATAGTGCTGGATGAAGTACTCCAAAATAGTAAACTTCCCTCACCACTGATGTTTCTAGGCATATCTGAGAACAATAAATGTCGAATACAAATTATTAAACTTCAGTAATTGGAATATCTGAGTCCCTGAAAAAGATGTTTTGTTTATTGCTTTTCATTAACTATAATCCGTTGAATAATGATTCCACATACACTACGAAGTGCAGAGTTCTATGAACAGGGAAGCTGTGTGACAGAAGGGTGGATGACTTCACAACTGCTATATTTTTAGTTCACACATACTAGTGTGAAAGCTTTTCCTGAAATTCTTATGCCTCCCTGCTAACTTGTGTGTGGTTTCTAAGCCATCTCGGAATGACCGTGGGAAAGACTTAGTTACATTTTTACCAATATCCTCTGTTAGTCTCCTAAAAGAGTAATTATCAAGCCACCATGAATTTATAAGCGTGTCGGATAAAGGAAATAAAGGAAAACAAAGACAAGTCGCTTCGGTTGGTGAGGTTTATATTAAATTTAGAAATATTGATTCTCTGGATGTGGCTAGAGAAATAAGTGATTAACTGGCTTTGTTTTCCAATGAGTACATCTTTTAAATTCTAACATAATTTCAATAAACACAGCTACTTATGCTAATACATATGCTTATTTTAAGAGAAAAGATATGTATGTGTTGTATTTTCTCACCACTGTGTTGCCTACAGAAGTGAAGCTAATTTGTACCTAATGAATGTGTGGCTCATAGACACCAACTCCTCTCCACCATGGGAGATGTGGTTAATCAATCAGGATTCTTTGCCCAGACAGACTCTGGAGCTTTGGACTTCAGGAATCTGTTACTCATCAGTTGGTGATAGCATTCATGATAAAGGTTGTTGCCCTTCCTTGCTGTTGGAGTATGGCAACCCCGTTTAAACAGCTATGTATTTGAGCAAAGGCTTTTAATGTCTGTCTTCTGCTGCCTCGAAGGACTGTGACATGGTCAAGTTCACTGGGTTCATGTGAGCCTGTTTTCTAGACTCTGCAGTATTTGTAAGAAATTGTGTGAATCTGTTTGTCATATGAAAACACCGTTTCCCAGTTGATCTCCTTCTTGCTCTCCTCACATGCCTATAAAACGTTTTGCAAATGTAGGGATTTGAAAAATGTATTTTTCCCCCCATTAAAACTGCGCACACCTGTATGCCTTTTGAATTCCTCAGAGGAGGACAGTGGAAGACTGACACCTGGCTCATCATTAGGGTTTTCTGCCTGTTCTTTCTGCTCGGCTGGAGGCTGTGTGATTAATAGCTCCTCTTCTCAATTATAGGGGTATTATGCTTCTCTTCTGTTGGCTGTAGACGGGAGATATCTATGTGTGCAATGCAAATTTGGGTTTGTGAATGCTGCTTCCAAGATCAGCCAGGAGTTGATTGGCAGAAAACCTTACAACAGGGTAACAAGCATTTGGGGGTTCAGGAATCTGTGCAAGAAAGACTGAGCTATGGCAGAGTTAAAAAAACGGGGGAGATTTGGAATTATTCAAGAGCAATAACTAGGAGAGCAGCCACTTGTGGAAGCAGATTTGAGTCAGGCATCCTAGAGGCCAGCTTCAAAGACTGATGCAAAGGACAGTAAGAGTTTAGCTGACTTTGCTGAATACAGGATGAGCCCGAGAAGCAAGATGATGTCCAAAATGCATAAAATATATTCTCACCACATCCTCTGGGTTTGTAACATCAAGAATCTGTTTCCCTATTTGTTGTGCCATCCTTAAGTACAGAAATCCTCAGTTCTATAAGCCAACAGGGCCAAACATCAAGAACTGTTTACTGTGTGGAATAGAACTGAATATTTGATTGTCTGAAGGATAATATGGGTGACTCAGAAGGGAGGAACAGAGGTATTCAAGACAGCATTTTTATCCTTTAACGATTGCTGCAAAAGTGAACATAATGACCAGAAGAAATTGTGTTCCTAAGGCAGAAAAATTTGTTCAAGATAAGCCCTCAGGGGATGAGCACACACTTTTATAGCCCACGGTGGCTAAACAACACCAAGCCCAAAGGTGGAATGTATGTAAAACTTCATTATATACCTCCTAACTGTTCTGAGGTATGCCACAGCCAGCACTGAAAAATAAGAATTGTTAGCCTCCAAGGAGGAACGGGTAAAAAGTGGAAGGCGAGGATGCTACTTCTCCATTCTGGAGACAATGTAGATAGGCAAAATGAGAAGCCAATCCAACTCCACAAGGCATTTCATTTTCTCTGCATCATGTATACCTTTCCATTAAAGGTTGGTTTTGCTGTGTAATGTGTTTTTCTTTGGATAATATGTCACCTGGAACATGCATCCATATCCTAATTTATTTCTATAGAAATTGTTTGTATGCAGAATCTCACATTGGATTTAATAAAACCGTGTTGGTAGTTCCACACATAACACAAATTCAAATAGCTTTAAAAATGTATTATTTATAAGTATCCATTCACACGAATTTTATCTTCACAGCATCTTGGGACATAGGTGGCCTTTGGCAAATTGTAGGTTCAGTACAAAGGATGAGATGGTTTGGTAGGAGGTGTATTTTGTTTAAATCCCCTCTCTAATGTATCTGTGTGAAGCATTTTATCTGTCTAGTTCCAGAGTATTGTGCTTTTATCAAGAGAAGCTACTACACTACCCTTTGAAGAATGAAATGACTATAAAAGTCATCATCGCTGGCTTACTTTATATCTCCCAATAAACAACAAACAGTTTCAGAGTTTACAACTGTCACAAAAGACTTTCTTCATTGAAGATATGTCTCAGGTTGGACAAATGAAAGGGAAAAGAGTCAATGTTGTTGTTACCCAGAACATCAGCTGCTTAACTTTGCTCAATTTCCACCTGTGCTGACCTGGTTTGTCTCTGTTGATGGGATCCCTGAAAGCCAGGGTGCCTGAAGATCAAACCTCCCCTATCAGTGGACTGGGGAAGGGGCATGGGAGGAAAAGAGGGAGGGAGGGCAAGATTGGGAGGGGACGAGGGAGGGAGCTACAGCTGGGATACAAAATGAATAAATAGTAATAGATAAAAAATTTAAAAGTCTTGGATGAGTCTTAGACAAAACTGATTGACTATATGATGGATATATGACAGCTGCCAGCGTGACTACCCTATGTCCTCTAACTTTAACATAACCGACCAGCATTCTCCGTGCACATGCCTGGGTGTCATTACAGTTGCTGTTTCCAAAACTAGAACCACAAAGCCACCCAAGAAGGGAGAAGCGGTGGTGACTGAATTCTTGGGAAAATCTCTGCCTCTCTTCAGGGAAGACATGGATATTTTCTCCTATATTTAGCCTGTCTCCTATCTTCATATTCTTTATTCTGTATCTATGTTCTCCCCAAATGTCAGTGATTCCAAAGTGGACTTACAAGCCTGTTTTCTGTTTCTTCTTTGGCTTTCCAGAGTAGGAATCTTCCTTCATCACTCTGTCACTGAGGTGCCTTAGTGGCTGGTTTTACAACTCCAAGAGAGCAAGGAGCTCCTCTCATCAGGGTGAAAAAATGGTAATATTGTAAGGAAGAATGCATTTAGAAATTTCTGGGAATCAGATTTCTCTGCATAGATTTATGGTTCTTCTTTTGGGACCGGGAGACAATGAACTGTATCAATGAACAAGGGCATGTGGATGTGATCCTCCACATCTCTTTTGATCTCAGGCATGACAATTCATGACCCCTGGGATGGAGGGGGCACCATTAGCCTTGTTTCTTATATGACAAGTAGAGCCTCCAACAGAAACATTAGTTGTAACACACAGGAAATGTTTTTGTTTTTTATTTTCGAGATGTGGTCTAGAGATACAGCTCAGAGTTGCCTTGGACTCCTGTATCAGCCTCCCAAGTACACCGACTACAGCCATATTCTACAGTCCTTGGCTAAGAATAAGCTTCTAATATCAAAACATCATTTTGTTTTGCTTATTTTTTCTTTCACTGCTTTTGAGACAGGGTTTCTCTATACAGACCTGGCTGTCCTGATACTTGTTATGTAGACCAGGCTGGCCTCAAATTCACAGAACTCTCCTTCTGCATCATGAATGCTAGGATGCTGGGCATCACCATGCCCAGCTACAATATCTTATATCCTGATACAAACCTTCTTTTTAATCTAGAGACATTGATACAATTTTACACATAACTTACTGTTTCTTATTATTCAATTGTAAGTTACTATTACTCAACATGCATCCTGAGGGCTGGGATTAAAGACATGTATCATCATGCCCAGCTATAATGTCTTATATCATGATATAAACCTTTTTTTTAAATCTAAAGATGTTAATGCCATTTTACACATAATTTATTGGTTCTGATTATTCAATTGTAAATTAATATTACTTTCAACATAATTAGCTGAAGAGTTAGGAATCAAGTTGTATTTGTTGCTAACAAGTTTAAGGCTATACCTATCAATTACAGGTCTGTATGGAATCTAAGGAAAATGTATATGGTGCTAGGATCTCACATGAACACACAAATTCTTTCATAACAAAGTTGCCAACTTTATAAATCTCACAGAATTACACAGTTAGGTTTCCTAAGTTTCTTCAAGAAGATTTATTTTTATTTATATCTTTGTCCTAATAATGTAAATAATTTATTTGTAGAACATATGTAATAATAATTTGACATTTATGACTTCACTGCATCCCAATAAAAGAATGGCTCTTTAGTGTCACAGTATAAAATGTGGGGGCATTAAAGTCTAGAGGTAGATGCTATAGAAAGTATGAATTATTCTGAAAAAGGAGGGAGACTCAAAAGTGACAGAATTATGCAATCAACGGAGAATGAAGATGTCAGGTAAACAGAAGGAAAAAAATGTGCTAACAGTTCAGTGAAAAAAAGTCGAAAGAAGAGTTATATATTGAAATCTTTCTTCTTAGGCAGGAAGAACGTGAGATGTGAAAACCTTTTCAGTGTCCCCTTTAAAATCTTCAGAAATGTCTACCAAAAATGAAATAAGCAACTCTTCATGGGCTGGATGGTATCAAAGGCTCTTTGTCAATTTCTGATGAAAAACAACATGCACAGGTTTCGGGAGACTTGGTTTAACCCACCAAATTCCTATTATAAATGGCACTAATCAGAAAACTTTAGAAAAACCCACACGTTCAACACAGAGTCCACATACACATGGAACTTACATGTGTTCCATAAACACTAGAAGGAACATGGTTAGCTCTCAACACTTACCGCGAGGACAATCTGGAGGGAACTGTGAGCCACTTCTATGTACTGGTACTCCAGGAAACACCCTGAGACCGTGATGTACCGATGGTCTTCTGGGGCCCAGTCTGGGGCAGGCGTCACAGATGTCACCATACATCCTGGTCCATTCTCCATCCACCAAGAACGGTGCATTGAAATATTAAACGTCAGGATAAGGTCTGTTTCCTGCAAGAAGGCAATTTGTAAGGATGAAAAAGACTATCTATTTGTTTATCTGGGCTTATTTTTGTTTCCTGTTTGAAAATGGAGGTCCTTTCCTGTCTCCTAGTGTATGGTATAGGCACTTAAAGCTACAGGTAATCATATGCACATACTTTTGAGGCTTTGACTGACCATAGTACTATCAGTTGAATTACTGTTTTTAGGAAAATTACAAATTATTTACATTAACTATAGTGTTGCACAGTCCTTTTGGGTACTCAAAACAATGAGACCAATGATTCAAACCACATCATTAGATGAAATTAGTGCTATTATAAATCTGATTCACTCATTTTTCTCTACAATTTTTTCCCACACTTTGGTTCTCCAAACTGAAACAATCCTCTACAACAATAGATCATCTGGAGGTATCTCCATCACTGACCTCAAGCTGTACTACAGAGCAATACTAATAAAAACTGCATGGTATTGGCATATAAACAGAACAGTGGATCAATGGAACCGAATAGAAGACCCAGAAATGAACCCACACACCTATGGAAACTTGATTTTTGACAAAGAAGCCAAAACCATTCAATGGAAAAAAGACAGCATCTTCAACAAATGGTGCTGGTCCAACTGGATATCTGTATGCAGAAAAATGAAAATAGATCCATATTTATCACCTTGCACAAA
>CM053767.1:16130938-16153751 GCA_028658305.1 Pachyuromys duprasi
TTGAGGCTTATTGTAGGATTTTAAAAGAACTCTTCATAGGATAATACATTATTACTTTTTTTCTTTCTACTAAAAGCAGGTCTTGTCTGTACACATGGAATTGGTTCCAGGACCCTGCAGATTCCAAAATCCTAAGAAGCTCATACCCTTTATATTAAACGGTAGCTGGTTGTATGAGATACAGTCTCTCAGTGTGGAGGGGGAACTACGTTAGCAAAACATTATCTTAAGTCTTGTCAACTTCTGTTGTAAATTTGTCCATAACATCTCTTAGACAACATCAGCACACTTTTACAGGATAGAAATAATAAATTCACAGCTCTTTAGATAAATTGGGTGGTACACTGTGTATCTGACTGATCATACACACTGATAGAAAGGTGTCAATGGCACACTAACAGAAAGAAGGTACAAGGGAACATCAAAACATGTTCCATTTCTTAGCAAGTCATAATTGATGATGTACATGGGAACTGGGTTACTTCAATGTAGGTGGTGTAGACTTATAGGATATTGGGAGCAAATTATTCCCACTCCAGAGTGAGGTGCTCGTCTGCCTCAGCAGACACTGAATAGACAATTTTTATATTTGTTTTGTGACCTGACTCACAAATACTAAGGATTAAGTCATAGCTGGAGAAGCCAGCTCTGAAAGGAGGATTCAGCCTAGGAAAGTTGTGCAATGGTATTACTATCTTCCAGGCAGCAATAGGAGAAAGATGGAAGAGGGTTTCTCTTCTTCCTGAGGCAATAGAGAACAGCTTCACAAATTCCTTGGAAACTTGGAGACACAGAGCTGGCAATTGACTCAGGCTTAATAAGTTTCAAAATAAAGCCTGAGGTCAAAGCCATCCATTAAGTGACCAAACAAAAAGTGGTGATGTATTTTGGGAGGCAAGTATATTGTTACAGAATTGGGGTCCAAAGTTAAAAACAACAACAAAAACCCCATAAAAACAACTCTAGGAGCAAGTTGTGGTCTGTAATGAGAGAATCAGCTGTGCCTATTGTCTAATGCTTTCCAAGAGGAACAGAGAAACAGAAGTCTTCTTAGCAGGTCAATAATAACAAAATCTATATCGCCTCATTTTCCCAGGTTTTGAAGAACGAAAACTAAGACAAAAATATGTATAGCATGTAAATGAATAGTCGTGTGCCTGTGAGGTAGTTAATGGAAGATAGTGTTTCAAAACGTCCAAAAAGTTACCATGCGCAAGTCAGTTTGATAATCCTCCAAAAATCTTGTTAATGCTTATATAGCTTCCCTGTACCCTTAACTCCCTATTGCTATTCCAGGGCTGAAGGAATGGGAAAAATAATTGTGAATGAGGAAATGTGTGGCTATGAAAGAAAGAAGGTAAACACATTCCGTACACATATAGCCTTTCCTATAGGCAGGGTTAACTTTGAGTGAAACATGAATCTGTTATTAGAGCACTAGAAAACCACTTTTATTGTATTTTGAGACAGCTTTTCACTGTGTGGCTCTGGCTGTCCTGGAGCTGGATGTATAGACCAGCTCTGGCATAGAAGATACAGATAGCCACCTGTCTCATCTTCCAAGTGCTGGGATTAAAGATGTACACCACCTGCCTTGACCAGATACTTCCATTTTTAAATTAGACTGTGTCAGGAATGATGATGACTCAGATGAGTTCTTATTTCAAAGGAACAAGAAGCATGTTATATCTTTGATCTGGTTGCAACAGAACCAGAAACTAAACAGTGGTTGGTTTTCAAGATCAGTTATATAAGAGAAAATAAGTTTTCTGCTTTTTCTCAGTATTCCTCTTCCTCATTTACTATTTGGTTACCAAAGAAAGCTAGATGAATCACCAAGGACAAGGAGGCAAAAGAAAATGGCTTAAAAGGCAATTAGAGCAAGATCAAGATATAAGGGCACCCAGATTTACACAGTTTGGTCTCCTAATAGCTAGTGATTTCTAATGCAGTTAGCTCAGGATCTCAGTAATCCTTCTTATTTCACAGGAAATCATTTTGAGACACGTGGTTCTATCAGAAATGATGGGAAAGAGGAACTGACCAAACTGAAATATTGACCATTCAGATTATTGCTCTTCTTCTGTTGGGGCAAGACTTATTTCTCATATAAAACTTAAGGAGTCAGCAAACACTTATGCATAAGTTTGTTGGGGGCAATCATTGTTTTCAAGTAACAGCTAGGATCCAGGATCTGATGCTGAAAGTCTGGCTGTTGGCTATGTCATTAAGCATGGGGCTGTTGTGACTTATGTAGTGACAATCCTTCTCCATCAGATGCTCTCAGCACACCAGGGCAATTGGTCTCCTCAGCTTTAGAAAGAACTACATTAAGGCGTTAATGTAGGCAGAGTTTATGTGCTGTAGATCGTCTGTGATCAGAGCATTAATTTATAAGCTTTTTATATCCTAAATACTGATATAAAAGCAGAGGAGAAGAGACTTGTCATTGTCACCTATACACCATTTAAACATACCTAAAATATAAGAGGCAATAGAAGCAATCAACGAAGGGGGTCTAGGAAGCCAAACATGAATATCTCACTAGTTTACCCAGTCAGCTGTGACACGTTTGCAATAAGGGAAACAAAACAGTCCTATTCATAAGAAAGACACTATTCTAGAAATGTTCACTTTTATCTATCTATCTATCTATCTGTCTGTCTGTCTGTCTGTCTGTCTGTCTGTCTGTCTGTGTGTGCATGCACACATATGTGTGGATATATAAATGAAGAAGTAAGAGGACAGCCTGCAGGACCAGCTCTCTCCTTCCGCCATGAATTTCCGAGGATTAAACCCTTCCTTCTTGGAAACTTGCACCTTTACCGGCTGTGCCATCTCACTGGTGAAAGTTCACCCTTTCTTTCCTAGTACCAAGGTGTTAAGAGACAACCTTTATCAATTTTTAGTATAAATACAATATATTGGACAGTAGCTTTGATTTCCCTATAACTTTAAGGTGGTTTTGTCTGAGATAGGGGTAAGAATAGACTGATTGGTCAGAGTCTGCCTCTCCATTTTGTGTGAATTCTGGGTCTCAAACATTGGTTTGAAGGCAAACACTTCACCAACAGAGCCATCTTGCTAGTCTAGTTATTTTTCCTAGAATACTGCACGCACTATTTCCTGAAGATCACTGTAACGGAGCTTTATAAACTACAGGGCTTCAGAAATTGAAAAATCTATTGTCTCATTGTTTCAGAGCCTCATAGTCTGTTCTCAAGGTGCAACCCAGGATGGTTTCTTCTGAACAACAAGAAATAATGTTTGCCCAAGTTCTTGATGACATTGTGGCAATAATTGGTGCCCTTTGGCTCCAAAAATATAGCCACTATCTCTGCTCTAGTTTCTCAGAACACCCATCTGTGGACTGTGCTTAAGTACTTCCTCTATACAAGCAATTCATTCATGTTTACTTAAAATACATGGATTAGAACAACCCTAACTGATTACAGCTAATTACTGTCTTTCCAAATAAATGCACATTTAGGGGAGCTGGCATTTCAACATATAAATTTGGAAGGGGCAAAGGTCAATCTAAAATGTTAACTTCTGATAGCTAAGGATTATCAGATCCAGAATGTGTTGATGGCAGGCACTACATCCCACTTCTTTATTTTCTGCATTACCTCTTTTATTGCCTATTATTAACATATAGTTTAAAATCATACTTTCCATAAAATTAATAACTAAATAGCACTCTTCATCCATAGTTTCTGCCATCTTCAAGTATTCTACTTCAGAACAATGATATCTAGTTGTTTGGGATTGTTTCTTAAGGTATTTATTTTAATTTTATCCACATTATGTCATATTTGCATTATTATTACATCATTTAACTGTTTATCCATATATGCCCCTGGAAGGTGTGAATGAGAATGCTTAGACCATGAAATTCTCTATTTTCAACAATTCTGCATAATTTTCTCTAAAATTTGATTAAATCAATAGTATAAAATTTATGACCATATAAATATTTTTATGGCTGAGCTGAGTTGTGAATTATGAGAGCAATTTCTTTCGTATATAACATTTCTTCCAGGAGTTAATAATTCCTTCCCATCAAAAGCATACTTTATTTTTTTGAAGTAGTTTTAAGTTCAGAGAAAAATTGAACTGAGAGTGTACTTCTGCCCTCTCAAATGCATAATCTCCTCCCCTCTGGGCCAGAATGTTAGATTTGTTGCAGTCTGTGTACCCACATTGAAGGTTATTATCATGCAAAGTCCATATTTTTTCATTGCGTTCACTCTTGATACACAAACTCTGGCTCTAGAAAATGAGTGGTGACATGAACCTGCCATTCCTGTTTCACAGAGAGTCATTTCCTTGCTTTGGGATTTCTCTGTGTCTCATGCATTGTCCCTGTCACCTTCCTAACTGATGGAAACTATGTTTGGTTTTATTTTTTGAAGAATTCTGCATCACTGCAATCATAGGGTAGGTGGGTTTTTCAGATTAGCTTCTTTTACACGTTTAATTTTTTTCTTCTTTTAATGACCTAGTAGCTGATTTCCTAATATTGAATGGCATTTAATTGTCTGTGGAAATCACAGTTATTTTTATCTATCCAATCCACTGAAGGACTTCTTGACTGACTTAGGGTTTGGACAATTATGAATAAAGTTTTATAAATATTCATTGAATGGGGCTAATGTGGGCATGAGGTTTCAACTATTTTAGTAAATACTGGTGAGGATTACTGGTGGGTTATATGGTAAGGGCACATTTACCTTTGTAAGAAACTACCACATTGTCTTCCCAGAGCCTGTACTATTTTTAAATCTCTTGAGCAATGAATGCTGATTTCTGTTCTTCCACATTCTAATCAGCATTTGGTGTTGCTGTTTTTTTCTTTCTTTCTTTCTATATTTTGGCTGTTTTACACATGGATGCCCCGGGGTTTTATTTCCTTTTGCCAAAAAAATGAGTATTCTTTTCACTACATACTCTCTAGTCTTTTGTTGAAATCAAATGCCAATATATATTTTAAGCTCCCTGCTCTGTTACATTGATTTGCCCATGTGTTCTTTCATTCATACTTAACTGTCTTGATCAATGTAGTGTTATAATAATTCCTGAACTCAGAATGTGTTAATCTTCAAATCTGTTTTTTTAACATTGTGTTACCTTTTATGGATATTTTGCCTCCTGATACAAGTTTTAGAATTAATTTGTCAATAGCAAAAAAATATTTAGAAAGTTGAGAGTATTGAGTCTATCAAGTTAGAAAGAACGGGCATCTAAAGATATTAAATCTTCATTTCAATGAAAATAGTTTATTTTTCCAGTTACTTAGTTCTCTTTTTTCCCACCATTTCTGCAATTTCCCTCACATTTATCTTGTATACACTTTTTACATGTATTTTTGTTTACAGTTTATTTTAGTACTATTATAAATTGCATTTATTTTCAATTTTTATTTATTAATTGTTGAATAGGAAATAAAGTGATTTTTAAACATGCTTTCCAGTGGCATTTTATAGCTACATAGTTCTAGGATTTTTGGTCACCTTTCTTGATTTTCTATAAAGATAACCATGTCATTTATAAACAAAGACAATTCTATCATTGCTTTCCTACCTGCATACCTTCATTACACATTCTTCCTTAATAACTTAACAACATGTTCCACTATGATGCTGAGAAGTGTGAACTGAAGTTCCTGAGGTGGAGCTGTACCCACAAAGCTGTTTATCTGGTTAGAACTACAATGATTGTAGATGGTTTGGAATGCTACAGGTTTAGAGCCTAATACAAATGCTCTTGAGCTGTCTTTAACGTCTGTAGTAGTAATTTATTGATCACTCTGTGTATTACCCAACATCCTTGTGACTATTAAGCTAAGTCTTCTGGAATATAAATAGAGTCTCTATTCTTCACCAACCCCAAAGCTAAGAATTTCATCAGATAGTGTCTGATAGCTACAGTAATTTTTTCTTCTTCTTTGCTGTGATTTGCCTAACCTGATACACTTACTAATGCCTTTGTAAAAAGGTCTCAATCTATGATTATTTACTCCGTTACTATGGAAACTTCATGAAACTGTTACAGTGTTGGAACATGGAATATGGGGTAATCAAACCTGTAGTCCCAGTCCATAGTCACTCAAAATAAAATGTCTCTTATCCGCTTTGAGAAGTTTGTTTTTCTCATTGTTAAAATTGATGAGTGAGCAAACTTGGTTTATATCTGGTCTGAGGAGAAATGGCTCTGATTTCTCTCTCACTGATAAAATGATGTTAGCTATTGGTATTTTTAGATGTGTTCTATCCAACTGAGTCCTACTCTATTTCTATTTTTTGTTGTTGTTGTTTTACATTTACGTCACAAGTGGATATTAGGTATCATCAGTCTTTTCTCTGGTATGATAATTTACTTTTGCTTTTTCAGTCTTGTAAAAATGTGTTTTAGATATGTGGTACAAAGTGTGATTTAGTTAGGATGGACTGGAGGATGAACTTAATCGGTCATCTGCTGCTGCAAGAGCTTGGACCACTTTGGGAATGTTGGTCAGATTGTAAGGAACGATTTATGTAGAGAGCAGATAAAACAAAGATTCAGAGAGGACTTATCCCTATTCCCCCTTCCCCTTTCCCTGCTCTGTGGTATAAAAAGACAAAGATCTGAACATTGACACCAGGGAGACCTAACTTATCTTGCTGCCATGGAGACTACCTCCTAGCTAAGTTTCACTGAAATGAATCTTGAAATAGAATGCTGCATTCTTTAGTCTTGGTTCTGGTAGAAAGCTTTCTCAAAAAGAACACTTATCTGATGTATTTTGTTAAATCATTTTAAGTACTGAACCAGCATCACCCTACTAAGATAATTCAGTCTTATCATGGTATATAATTCTTATTTATACATTTAATTTTTAAAGGCAGAACCCTATTTTTTCCCATGGGAATTTATTTTGTTTGTTGTAGAATCCAGATACACAATTCTTTCTTACTAAATGTGATGATGAAAGTTATCAGACAGGCATGAAACCTCCGTGTAGAAATAACAGCAGGCACAGAAATTAATGGAGTGCAATTCACGAGCTGCCTCCTGTACTTCTTGAGTGATATTATTTTCTAAATTATATATTTATTATTATTTATGACAATTTCTACACTTTGTAGCCTGGCTTTACTCCTCCCCCATCTCCTTCTTGTCCCACCGACCCTCCCTCTCAGTTTATTTGTTATTATTTCATTATGGATCTTTGTAGCTATTTGAAATGTAGTGCTTTCTTGCAATATCTTTGAATTTGGTTCAAAGTGATGTTAGCTACTAGCCTTGTATAAATAAACAATGAAGAAGGGAAGTATATTCTCTGATTCTACCCTCTGCAAGAGGTGAAAGCCAATGTTTGGATAACTTTACCAATGAACCTATTTTGGCTTGGTGTTTCTTGTCTTGAAAAGCTGTTACTGATTTAATTTTCTTTAATAGATATAGGACTACTCAAGTTCTTTATCGTTTAGTAAGTTTTAGTATCATTCAATCATGACAACTGAATTTATGTTCTTTCCCTTTCTTTCATGCTCACAAGCACACAGACATAACACATTCACACACACACTCTCACACAAACACTGCACTAAAGGCTTACTGATTATTTTTCAGAGTCAGCTTTTCATTGTATTGTTTTTCTCTGTAGACTTCTTGTTTTTAACATCATTGATTTCTCTTCTAATTAAAAAGAATTTTTCTTAATTTGGAATTAATTCTTCATTTACTGATGTTATATAAAAAATTTAGGGTGTTGATTTTAGATCTTTCTTCACAGCATTCAGTGCTATATATTCTTTCATAAGCAGTAATTTTCTTGCATCCATGTATTTTTGTAATTTTTGTTATCATTTTCATTTACTTTAAAATTTGAACATATGTGTATATGGTGTTGATCTATGAAAATTTGAACATGTGTGGTTTAATCTCCAAGTATGTTGGGATTTCACTTGTATCTTTCTTTTGATATTCCCATCATATTTTTCAGTATATTCAAAAGTCTATCTGTTAAGTGCCAAATGTTTAGCTCTGAAAATATATACACAAGTAACATTATATAAATTGAGCATCTTATATGTATATGTAATATGTATAAACATATATAAATCCAATAAAAATTAGTGCAAAAACAGGCCATTAGTTTGAAGTAGAGCAGCCAAGCAGATATGGGAGTTTTTGGAAGGAGGCTAGGAAATGTAAAAATATTACAATTATAATCTCAAATATAAAATTAAAAGATATAACTTCAAAAATATCTGCACATTGTTTATTAGTTCTTCTTAAGCCAATCAATAGAATTATAAAGACTAATTCAAAATTAATTTCCACATAATATCCCAAATACAATAATTTCATTTAATTTTCTTAAATCTGCTCTTTTGCTGGGATTGTATATTCTGGAATAGCCCTAGCTTCAGGTTCTCTTGGGCTCCATCTTATTTTTAATGCATGTATGTTTATTATTGTCTTGAACCAGATCAATATTTTTAGTGATGGTTGTACAAGCTTACACATCTATTTTATTGCTTACTCTTTGAAATTACAACTACATTTCTCCTTTGTCTTTCTTCTTTACAAACTCTCCAATATACCCTTCTTTTTTTTTCAAATTCATGGCCTCTTCTTCCATTAATTATATATGAACACATATACTCCTAAATGTATTTTTCTCATCCTATATAATGTTACTTGTGTGTATGTTTTAAGGCATGCTGTTTGGCACTTGACAACAGAGAAGACCACTCCTCCTCTTCCGACCTTTACTCAGTGACATCTAGTTCTTTAGGTAGGGGTGAGGTCTTATAGACTTTTCCCCATCTTCTTTGGCATGTACTCTGGTGTTGTTCCTACTCAGCTTAATGTTTGGTGGTCATGTTGGTGAGACTTTGTGAGTGTGGCTTTTCACGTTACTAGGCAACACAATCTCACAGCAGATCCTCTGGCTCTTACAATCTTTGTGCTCCCTATTCTAAAATATTCCCTGAGGGCTTACACTTTTGATGAACCAAACTGGATATGACACATCACAGATCAGCATTGGTTCCCTTCCAGGTAAGATGTCCAGTTTCCTGTACCTGTCTGAAATGACCTTAATATTTCCCCCAGTTAGATTAAACTCTAGAAAGGATACTGTTCAGACAGGCTCTGGCCTATTTTTCCTTAGAGATTTGACTTCAGAAATCTTACAATTATAATTTCCCTCCCACTGCTTTCCATGTGTAAATTTCCTACTACCCAGAGGTAGTTTTTAGAGAGTTTGGGAATAAAACCTTTAAAATGTGATTATAAAGGACGTAATAGTACTTCTATTTCCTCCTTAATGAGAATACAGTGAGCCTACTGTAGATAATTGGTAAGAGACAAATAAGACAAACAGATCACGATGACATCTTTTTCTACTATTTTCTAGCACTTTTCTATTTGTTCACTCTATCATTTATAATCTCCTACCCTTTGCCTAAATAGTGTTGAGTTCAATTTGTCTCCCTTATTATAAAGTGGGAAATACTATTTTAAGTCTTTATTCAAGAACTGAATAGCTTTCTAGGTCTATTTAACTTGAAATTGATGTCAATTCATCTGGTTTCTCTCCTACTGCAGTAGTTCAAGTATGGTCTGTCTTGCCATTTTATGGAAGGAGAGGAGGACCTCCCTTATCAGTAAACTGGGGGAGGGGCATGGAAGGAGAAGAGGTAGGAAGGGTAGGATTGGGAGGGGATGAGAGAGGGGGCTACAGCTGGAATACAAAATAAATAAATTGTAATTAATAAAAATTAATTTTAAAAAGCATGAAGAGTAATTCTTCAGCATTTCTCTTGTCTCTTTTTTACCTGGTTTCTTCTTTTGTTATGCAAAGTACATCCTTCTTTGCTTCCTTAAGAATAGCTGAATGATTTTAAGTCTTATGTGCTTTTTCTTATTTTTATATTTATTAATATTTTAACTGGATATCCTTCTTGTTTGGAGGTCATTTTTTCTTGTAGAATATATGGGCATTTCTTCATTCTTTTCCAGTTTTAATCCTACAGTTAGACAATTTTATACTGAAACAATTTTAGGAAACATTTGCTTAATAGCTACCGTTCCCACAGAGAACAAGGAAGTCCAGCAGTGTGAGGTACATACTTTGTAAAGTTCATAGGGATGTGAGCATGTCCTAATCTCTAAGGAGCTAGTTTGTTAACTTTCCTTCGAACTACCATTCTTCAGAATTAATGACCGATAATCAGCTCTAGAAGAAATTAAATTATGATGGAAATCCAAGGAAGTTTTGAAATTGACAAGGTGGAATGGACTGGCTCTTGCATTTTCTATAGATTGGATCTGAAATGAAAAAGGCATTAAGGACTTTGTACCAAAGTTGGTGCTATTGGAAAGTGGTAGAAATGGAAAGGGTGGGTCATTAGGGGCATGCTTGAAGAATGACTGAATTTTCTTTTCTTCCTGCATTCTGACAGCCATGCTCTACCATTCACTCCTCACCATGAGAGGCTACTATAACATGGCTTCAAAAGCATTGGCTCCCAATGACTAGGCTGAAACCTTGAAAACAGTTCAAAATAAATATTTCTTCACTTCAAGCTGGTTTTCTAAGGTTTGGGTTATAATAGAAAGTTAACATTCTAAAGACATGGATATACTTCCATATATATTAAAAATATTTTCAAATATTCTGTCAATAGTCGTACTCTCAATCTTATGACTTTTCTTCCATTAATCATAAGCGTAGAGATTTTCTTCAACAGCTGAAGTGCTGATATCAGTTTCTTTCTTGAAACTTTTATGTGACCTATTTTCATTTTTTGCCACTTTCAACTCATTGTCTTAAGCTAGAAAATATTTTCCATACCGAAGTGTGAACAGAGTGAAGTGATGATATCATTATATGTATCTCCTCCCCAGATCTTATAAATCTTTTTTGGATTGCATTTGTCTAACGTAATTTTTAAATGAAAATTTATGCAAGTTAATTATGCTTCCTTTAAATTTTAAATATTATATTACCTTCTCTTTTTCTACAGATAATTAACATCACTTAGATTTAACATACTCATTCAAGTTTTTATAGTCTTGCTAAATATTCATACATTCACTCATAATACATGTATATATTCCATGCCATACTTTAGTTATATTTTATATTTGTGAAGTATAATAACATAGACATATATTTTTAGCTTTAGCTTCTGAAATTGTGCAAGGCAGAGTTGTGGTGGATTTTTTTCATTTACTTTCAGAGCATATAGTAGGCCTTTCAGTTCAGAAACCCTCTATATCTGTCTCAAAATTATTTTTTCATTGAATGTTTTATTCTCCACTTTTCTCATCACTCTGAGAACTTCCAATAGTCAAGTATTTCAGTTGAGGGATAGATCTCTTGTTCGTGTATCTTTCCTTTCATATTGCTTATATTTTTTCATTTTTCTTTTTCCATTAGACATCTCTCTTAAATATTTCCAATCAAATACTGATGTATTTTTAAAAACACTGTTTCTAATAATTCCTTATTTTCTATTGATGTCATTAGTATTTCTGACTCTTCAGTGAGTTTCCTAAAGTGGTGTCTTGACTATCCTAGCTTTAAAATTACATCTTGTTTTTATGCTTATTGAAATTGTTATTTTTATCAAGTAAAATAGATAACTAATTAAATAAGACTGAAATATGTATCAGGAGGTCTATCATGCACTGCAGGCGATATTCACAGGCAAAAATATGTCTGTGTTTTGCTTAAAATAATGGAGAAAATTTTATTCAATAAATAAAAGTGTGACCAAAAGATGGTCAATAGAATACTAAGAAATCTCTCTCTCTCTTAATTCCTACATTAAAAATAACTTGATAAATCCCGCTAGTGCTGCCTATATGTGCAGATGTGCATGAGGGTGAGGCTATTCACAAAGCATGGGAATTCTACCATTCTGAACTCAAGAATGATGCTGTTTTCCCCAGCAAATGTCAACCGCAGATAGCCCCTCAGTAAGTTTGGGGTTCAAGATCCTTTGCCTCATCTATGTTGGTATTTGGCTGGTCTGATTCTGGGCAGATGTTGTGCAAGTAACCTCAGCTGCTATGACAATGTTGTCCTAGGAGACCAATTCACAGTGCCCCTTGCTCTAACAATACTCTTGCTCTAACATTCATTAGAGTATTTCTTGCAAGATACCATTTGATCCTGGTGGTCCGTGGTACAGGATGAAATTTAAGCACATTCTGTGTGAAAGTTCATGTCTTTACTGTTTGAACCATAAATTATAAATTCTTGCTTGTAAGACAGACAATTTGATGATCTCTTGGGGATTCTATTTTAGTTACAGTAGCAGTTCCTGGATGTGATTCACCTCATGTATTATATCTGGTTATTTAATCACTATGCATTTTGTAAGTTGAGCTCAAAATTGTGACTTCTGACACATTGAGCAAGAATTGATAGCACAACATATGATAGAAAACCACAAATAAAATTTTTCTATTCTACATAGATTCCCAGTCCAAAAAAAAATCCAAATCAGCTTAGAACTATAAGAAATTTAAACATCTAAATCTAAGGAAAAATTTCATAATTATATGCTTAAATGAGGATAGTGACAACAATTTTTATATCAGTATATTTACTCATGTCTCTCAGTAAGTCTTCAAAAGTTCATATGTAAGGACCCCATTATTGGGCATGTAATTTCTCAAAACAACAAGGGCCAATGTGTTACCTAAAAGCTGTTATTAGCACAAATACTTTGTTTTTGACAGGGCCCTTATGTGTTCAGGTCAATGCAAGAAGCTTAATTGCTCAACAAATAATGAGCATTTGATTAAAAAATGGTGACAAGTAAATGAGAAAATGATACCAGTGGCATTTCAGTATTTGAATAGAAAGCTAAACTTTCCCCTCACAGCAAATGGCGTTTGAAGAAGCGTCTGTGATGAGAGCAGGCACATCAGAACCAATATTGCAGGTACGGAAACATGGAGGGGAACCGGTAAGGTGAAGGCACAAACTCTGAGGTAGTAGCTTGCATTTCTGTAGTTTTCCATAACCCTTTCCCTTCTGAAATAAATATGAAAAAGGTCTCTTTCATTTCTGACTACCGTAGTTAATATCTAAAAGGCTGGAGATGAACCTTTTTCTAATTATTGTAGCCCGTGGTTATCATTTTGTCTATTGTAGCTACAATCGCAAGCTTGAGAAGCCGCAGAAGGAAGGGCATGAGTCAGAGGCCTGCCTGGGTTACACAGGAAGTTCAAGACACGGCTAAAATACAGTATGACTTTACATTGAGTGAAAGGGTTCATCCTGTAACTCAGTAGCAGAATTCTTACTTCCTCGGTGTTAGGTCCTTGGTTCAGTTCACAGGACTGCAGCATAATCACTCTCATGCTATAAACAAACCACTCTGTCAGGCTACTACGGTGTACTGGGTAAGAAGTTATGTCGGAGATAACGGGGTTTATTATATCTTTGTAGAGCTATACAAGAAGAATCAGTGAGAATTGTGGATAGTCTGTGCATAGAACTTCTGAGAATATAATGTCTGGGAATGTTTTGAGCCTGAAGGAATGACAGTGCTTAGATAAATCCCCAAGCCTGGGGAAAAGGGTGATTTTAAGTAGGGTGAAAGAAAAGTGAACAAAATTTCAGTGCTACAACAACCTCATTGCAGCTTTATAATTCTGGCTTGGATTTTTCAAGAAGAAACACTATAAAACTGATTTGGGAACACAAGGTGAACCTAGACTGAGGAAGATATAAATGCCAGGTCAAGAAATCTTGGCTTATTGAAAGAGGTAATGCTTGATGCGATGCAGCTAAGTATTAGAGCTACATGTTGGCCCTCTCCAGCTTTGATCTAGACGTATGACATTAAGATAATCAGTCACTCTGCCATTGAGTATACTGCAGAAGACATCACAGGACTCATGCAAAGGCTCCGTTAATTGTCATTAACGGTGGTGCCATGGATGTTAGAAATAGTCTGTGAAGCCGGTTGTGGTGGCCCACATCAGTAGGGTTTCTTGAAGGAGGCAGAGGCAGGAGGATCATGAGTTCGAGGCCAGCCTGAGCCAAACAGTTTTAGGGGCTGGAGAGATGGCTCAGAGGTTAAGAAATAATCTGTGGACTATTCTCCTAAATTACTCACCGTGGGACTAGGATCATTGCCTCATCATTTTCAGAACATGATGGTGACCAAGTCAAATTTTCTTTCCTACCACAAAATTTATTCTCCTGTCAACAGTAGATGGATGCCAAGCACATACATCAAACCCAAAGAAGCAATACTCCTGGAAATTAGAATGTGTGCATCAAGAATATTTACACATTAATTCTTTACATTTGAAAGTAGTTAGGAAACCTCATGAAGAATAATGCCCTGTAATTTGTAAATAATATAGTTACTGGAAGAGTGGTAAATATTGAATTTGAAAGCAATAATTACATTATTAATGAACATTTACTGATAACTAATGCATAAGGTTTAGAATATCTGCCATGTACTACAAAGCCAATATCTACATAAGAATAGCAAATTCTAGAAACTCATAAACCATTCTGAAAACTTCATGCTGGTGAAATTATGTTTTTAAGTTTAAGACAGGAAGACACAGAGGAGAAAAATCTCATTTTTTGAGGTTAGGCAAACGTTAATGCTCTTTATTTAACTAGATCAATGAGCTCCATTCTATAGAAACACATCCCAAAGCAAAAGGAAGTTCATACTACCAACCACAAACACACAAAAAAATGTGATTCATTCTACTAGATGTTGTACTTAAATTTGTACTAGATGTTGATGGAACAGTAAGTGAACATTGATTCTCCTACTATTTTCTAGAATTTTAAACTGTGGATAACTTTGAGATTTGCATTACTGTAGATCTTAGTTTCATATGATAACATAAGCAAAGGTTCATTCTAGGAACTAATGGTTCCTATCATTAGTTATTGGAACACAGATTTTTAAACATATTTGTTAGCACAGAAAACATTACAAACAGCAATCTAAAAAAGTAACATGTGAGGGATGCCCAAGGATAAAGGGATTCCTCAAACATTGTGTTAAAAACAACCAAAAAACCCACAAGTGTTTTTCCTACTTTTCTGTATTCACTAAGATTTAATATAAAGTACCTAAAACCCAAAGCTATTAGGTATTTATTATTCACTGTGTGACTATTTTTTAAAATAGCAAAGGCTATCATTTTATATTCAAGATCTTGATCACTTTTATAGACCAGAAAAAAGATTTATACTAATTTTTTTAATGAAATTGTCCCAGTGCCTCTTACAAATAATCCAAATATCCAATCCTTATCTGAATGTATACTTCAGGTCGGCTTTTCCGATGAGCTGTTATTTGCGTAATCTTTTTTTAATTGAATTTTTAATTTTTTATATTAATTACAGTTTATTCACTCTGTATCCCAGTTGTAGTCCTCTCCCTCATTCCCTCTCAACCTATCCTCTCTCCCTCATCTCCTCCCATTCCCTTCTCCGTGTCCACTGATAGAGGTCCTCCTCCCCTTCCATTTGATCCTAGCTTGTCAGGACTGGCTGCATTGTCCTCCTCTGTGGTCTGGCAAGGCTGCTCCCCCCCTCAGTATGGGGTGGTCAAAGAGGCCGCCATTGAGTTCATGTCAGAGACAGTCCTTGTTCCCCTTACCCACGTGGATACTGAGCTGCCATGGGCTACATCTGAGCATGGTTCTAGGTTATCTCCATGAATAGTCCTTAGTTGGAGTATCAGTCTCAGAAAAGACCCCTGTGTCCAGATTTTTTGGTTCTGTCACTCTCCTTGTGGAGCTCCTGTCCTCTCCAGGTCCCACTATCTCCCCCTTCTTTCATAGGATTCCCTGCACTCTGCCCAGAGTTTGGTTAAGAGTCTCAGCATCTGCTTTGATACAATGCTGGGTAGAGTCTTTCAAAGGCCCTTTGTGGTAGGCTCCTGTCCTTCACCATATTATGCCTGGCATTTGTTTATTTAAATCAGTACCAATGGCAGGTGGTTATCTTGGTCAGTTGCTTTTTTTTAATTTTTAGAATTAAGGAACACAGATAATACAGTCAATGGTTCTGCTGAAAGACTTAACTCTCAGCCTGAGAACAGAGCTAAAGGAGTAAAAGAAAGACAGATTGGTAGAAGGTAGGGGGATGACTAAGCTAATTAGGAAAGGGAAAAAGGAGATTCCACACTAAAGTTAATTGAATCTCAAGGTTTAATGTCTCATTTATTATTATTATTATTATTATTATTATTATTACTACTACTACTACTACTTTCAAAATAAAGTTCATCAACTGAATGGCATCTGAGTTTGGCAGAAATGATTCCTCTGTTTCCCACAGTCACAAACAGATGCTAGCAGCTGAATTTCCTCAGCTGGTTACAATGAAAAACCAACTTCTTGTGGGCATTACGGCTTCGGGTGTACTGAAACCTCTCCAGGCAGCTTTCCCTGCTGTTTTCTCATTTTACCATTTGTTCCCTCCCCACAGTATCTTTCCCCATATTGTGACTGTTCCCTTTCTTTTGCAAAAGCTTTGAAAAAAGTGATCTACATTCTCTCTAGGGGCTCAGTCAGGCAAAGAACAGATTAGCTATTTCCAGGCATGTTGCTGCCATCTACACACTCACCTGAAGGCCACCATCTCACTATTTTAAAGCACATCCATGAGGCGTTTTAATCAGTGCGAAGGCACAGAGGAGTTAAGGATGTTGAGGGGTTGGTGACATGCAAGGAACACTGAGATTCCTTCTCAACAGTTCCTCACCATTACTGCCAGTCATATCCCCTCCTATACGTGCAGCAAGTCTCCAACTGTCATTTCCCAGTGCCGACATCCTGACTGGTAGAGCATGTGTGCTTGACTCAAGACTTTAACTTGTCATTACGCTTGACTCACGAGGCTGATCTCATTTTGATTCATGGTTCAAAGCATCTCCTTGTTAAATTTGTTATCAGAGACACTAACAAGGTTTTACATCCTTCTCAACATTTATTTCAATTTCTGGAAAGACTGATTCACGGGGAAACAGCTCCCAATGGCAGGAAGCTGGAGATGAATCAAATGTTTTTGTTATTGACCATGAATCATTTCTCCCTGACCCCAGTTATTAGAAAAAAGATTTAGCTGGAGATAGAAGGAAGTACTTGTTAACAAGTTTTCTCTGTAAAATACCTAGAAATCTTTTTAGTTTGAAAGTGAAAATGGTGCATCATTGCTTGTCAATTCTTTAACTTGCTGCTAAATAACTACCAATATGTGTTATAGAAAGGAAATACAATAAAAACAATACCTTTATTTTCTAGCCAATGCTACATTTAAATTTGGAAATTGCTATTTTTATTTAATAAAAAATGAAGCTGATAGAACATGTACCTGTCTGAAGTTATTTTCCTAAGGAAGAAATAAGATTTCAAAAGAACATATTGTCTAATACCATTCCTTCCCACTGTACCTTTTTGCCTCTCAAGGAAAATTTCTAGCCTACCTATCAAGTATACCCTATCAATCCTTCCATCAATCCATCCATTGATTGATGAATGATGATTCATCAATCAATCAATATCTGGGTGATAGCTAGATGACTCAGCAAATGTATTTGTTTCAGAGCCTGACAGCCTGAGTTTGATCCCCACGACCTCCATGGCAGAAGAGGAGAACCAACTCACATTAGTTGAATTGTTTCTGACCTTCGTGTGCTTTCTGTGGCATGCAAACACATGCCTCTGTGTATGTATGCATGTACATGCACGTGTGCACACATAAACACGAAAGGTTATAGTAAGAAATGTAAGCTCAGAAGGTAGGGTGTGGTGGCACATGCCATGCCGTTAATCCCAGCACTCAGGGAGGCAGAGGCAGGCAGGTCGCTGTAAGTTCGAGGCCTGACTCGTCTACAAAATGAGTCCGGGACAGCCAAGGCCAAACAGAGAAACCTTGTCTCAAAAACCACGGTTTCTACAATCAAGGACCATGTGTGGATGTGGACTGGAACCCCCGCACGGATGGGGCCCATGATAACTTGGTGTAGGGCTGAAGACCCTATTCAGGGAAACAGGGACTGTTTCAGTCATGATCTTGATGGCTGACTCTTTGACCCTCCCCCATATAAGCGGGGGAGTGACAGACTGGGTAGATCCCAGGGGAGGACTTTGCAGCCAGCCCTGAGGAGACAGGATAAGCTGGGGTTGGATGGAAAGGAAGGAGGTCCTCCCCTGTTGGTGGACTTGGAGGGGGCGGGGAAGAAGGAGATGAGGGAGGGAGTGGGAGAGTAGGAGGGAATGGGGGAGGGGGCTACGCCTGGGATTCAAAGTACCTAACCTGTGATTGAGATAAAAATAAATAATTAAAAAAATAAATAAAAATAAAAAAACCAAAACAAACAAACAAGTAAATAAAATAAAGTAAGCTCACATTCAACATTTTAAAGAAGTATACACTAGAGTTTCTTTTCAACGAAAAGGATATAATGCACTCAATTAGTTTAAAATTTTTCCAAAGAATTTTAAGAGCATTCCTGGCACAAGGGAAGACCTTGACATGTCATCTCAGGTGCTTTTCCAAGTCTCTTCTCAAATACATTGCACTCTGCATTTGCAGGGGTTATATTTGTCATACATTTGGATGAAAAAGCTCTTAGGGATATTTTAGCTGTACTTGAATCTCACGAGAGAATTATTTTTAAGTGGAAAGATTTCTACCTTGATTTGTTTTATCCTGGCTAGTGCATAGATCAATATTGCTTAGAATCTGTGGAGAGACATATAAATAAACCTCTAGGTCTAAAATAAAACACCTTCAAGTGTATGTATTTATTTCATTTGGATCACTTCCAAAGAACTCTGCATCTTTTGTAGGTGACTAAGCCAAGAGGATACTAATGAAAAGATCGCAATTCAAAAGGAAATGGTAAGAAGCCATTTAAAAATACTGCTCAACATTAATTTTTGAGGAATGTTAAACTCTTAATGTCTCTTAGGAAAATGGAGACAGTTCCACCGGGAGTTTGAGAGGACACAGAGGTATAAATTCAGGGTACAGACAGGGAGGAAAAAAAATAAAGAATTGAATCATTTTGCTGCAGCAGTAAATAGATGGAAGTAGGAAGATAGGTGGTAGGCATCATGGTTTATTTGGCATGATGTTGACATGACTAGCTGAATTGAGTCCCCCAACCAAGTTTTTTTTTTTTATGGAAATATTTTCCTCCAGTTTCCATTTTGTTCACTTTTACTAAACAAGGCACCACCATCTTACAATCTGCTTTTTTTTTCTTTCCTATTTCATAGCACTGATCCCCTTAAGAGTATCAAAAGATATCTTGAGATGCCTTGGAGAAAGGAACAGCAAAGTAATTCATCATGAAGATGATTGTTCATAGCTATAAGCAAGGGAGACACTCGAAGTATCTATATTACCAACTTGAAAACCATATATAAAAATAATGTGGTATTGAACTTTGTCCATAAGCTACTATAAAGAATAACATACCTGACAGAATACTAAGGTAAGTGACTATTTCCATTAGGAGATATAAGGAATTGTGTAATGTCTAATCATCTCATATAGAATCTTTCATGATTAATCATATCTAATATATGTCCAGCTTAGCTAAAGGATCTAAAACCTAGATTTTCTGAAAACAACAACAAAAAAACCAACTTTGTGACTATTTGGGGTTATTCATCTGGGAGAGAGCTTCCTAATTGCCTTAAAATATTTAAAGATATGTCTAAAGTCAGAAAGACCAATATACTTTTTATACTAAACGCTAGTGGGAGTTAGCTAATGATTCAAACTCCTGTATTTACGTAGAGGGCTTTCGAGATGTCCCATACCAGCAGTGTCAGACTGCTTAACAAATTTCTGCTGTTCCTAGCTCTCCTTCACACAAAGGTCAGCTGGCCTGATAAAATAAAGCTGTATTTAAAAAATACAATGGTGTTATGACTCGAAAAGTAAAGTAGAAGAAAAAAAAATCATATATTACAATATACTATTTTCTATGCTCAGGATTCATTATCATTTAAACAGGGAGATGTTAACCACAGTATATCACTTTATCTAATCCATGCAAGCTAATCTAGAAAAAAACACTCTAGAATTGATTTTAAGTCTATAGACATCAATTTTCAATTGTTAGGAAACTTAATCCACTGACAATTTTCTAGTTTTATCTCTAAAATACAACACAATGTTCCCTTTACTAAGAATCCTTTAGCAATGGTCAGTGTTAGGGGAACTTTGAGAATCTCTATAGGGCTATTAAAATCACTTAACAGATCCATTTTAATATTTTTTAACCCCAAATAATTACTTATAGCCAGACTTAAGGAATGAATTGAATTTGTACAATGGATCTCAAAAGAATCTGTTAATAAATTTCCATTATTATGTTCATCTACCTGATATAATTGAGATGAATGGAGAAAAGGCTGATTTAAGCTTGTCTCACAGTTTTGGGAGGTTCTAGTCAAACATGGCCCAGTGGTCAAGTTTCTTTAGGCTTCTTGTTGGGTTGTTCATGGTAATCGTGGGGTATGTGGTGGAACAAACTCCAAGGTCTGTTTTAGTTCCCTTTCAGGGCATGGCCCAGTGACGGAAGGACCACCCAGAATGCCTCATTCTTCAGCAGGAGAGCAAAGGCTTTTTTTTTTCAAAATTTTATTTTATTTTTATTATTAGTTACATTTTATTAACTCTGTATCCTAGGTGAATGCCGATCCCTCATTCCCTCCCAATCCCACCCTCCCTCCCTCCTCTATTCCCTGCCCCTTTCCAAGTCCACTGATAGGGGAGGACCTCCTCTGGTTTCATTGGCCCTGGTTTATCAGGTATCTTCAGGACTGAATGCAAAGTCCTCCTCTGGGGCCTAGAAGGGCTGTTCCTCCCTTTCAGGAGGTGGGGGTGGGGGTGGGGGTCAAAGAGCCATAGGGATTATTTCTGACATGAACTAAGGCTTTTTTAACTCACTGAAATTGAGGATAATTAAACATTCGAACCACAGTAGATTGATACCAAAGGTTAGCAAATTTAAGAATTTAATCTAGTTAAACTAGCTAAAAGTTTACTTATTACTATAGGTTATGGTTACATGATTTTGAGTAACTTTGCATTTCAGAAATTTAGCCATAAAAGAAATGGAATTTATTGTGGCTCCTAAGGCTAAATTCAGCCTTGACACGTGCTACTCCAAAATGTACTAATTAATTTCCCCTAGCGCTACGTTGTCACTTAGCATGGATGTAAGCTTTAGTTTTCATTAACTATATAATTTGATTCTCCCTAGTAGGGTCCATGTTAATCATTCTCTTTAAAGAGAAATGTATGAGCCTGACTGATTTCGCTATGATTAAGAAAAAAATGAAAGAGTAAAAATATTTCATGTTTGAGAGGTTTTGAAAGAGCTCAAGTAATTTATAGCAGTCACTTCCCTCTGTCCTAAATTATCCAAATAAGTTTGCAGTTCCTTTGCTCTGTTTGTCAGTGGGAACTAGGTTAGTGCTGGTGGGAAGAGTAAAAGACTACAAAAGAGAGTAAAAGACTACGAACTTCTGACTGTGGGCACCATCTCCTCCATTTCTTTCTCATTTTGTAACGCAGAGGATAATGACCAGCTCCTTCCTGGTAATTGAGTTCCAGAGAAGTAAAATGAGAATGTTACCTTTAATAAGGATAAATTTAGTCCTAGTGCTGAAGTTCTGAGGAATCTTCTGATAATGAGGTTTTGGACAATTTATAATAATTAAGCATTTTCTGAATATTCACTCATAGCTCACAGCCACATAGCAAAGGATAGCACTGACATTTCTAGGATTATTGCCTAATTTGGATACCTGGCTGCCCTATTTTGCCACTTCATGCAGAAGAGCCTTACTTCCCTCTCAGTGTTGACCTTGAGGTCACATGGATCCTGGATTGGTGTGCACATATTTCTAAATCCCAACACTGGATTATCTACTTTAACCATTTTATATTCTCAAGACCCCAGATAACACATACAATGGTCAAGCATATGTTGTGCCTACCATTACATTATCTGTGTCTTCTCTGTGACTTCTGTCACAGTTTGTCATAATATGCTGAGTCTTATATTCCTTTTTTTGCTTTTTTTCATTTTTATTTTATATTAATCACAGGTTATGTACTTTGTATCCCAGCCGTAGCCCCCTCCCACATTCCCTCCCTATCCCCCACTTCCCTCCCTCATCTCCTCCCTGCCTCTTTACAAGTCTACTGATAGGGGAGGACCTCCTCCCCTTCCATCTAACTCTAGCTTATCAGGTCTCTTCAGGAATGGCTGCAATGTCCTCTTCTTCTGTGGCCTAGCAAAGCTGCTACTCCCTCAGGGGTGGGGAGGTCAAAGAGCCAGCCATTGAGTTCATGTCCAAAATAGTTCCTGTTCCCCTTACTAGTGTACCCACCTGGGTATTGAGCTACCATTTGCTACATACAAGCAGGGGTTCTAGGTTATATCCATACATGGTCCTTGGTTGGAGAGACAGTCTCATAAAAGACCCCTGTGCCCTGATATATTTGGTTCTTGCAGAGCTCCTGTCCTCTCCAGGTCATATTAACTCCCCCTTCTTTCATATAACCCTGCACTCTGCCAAAGGGTTGGTTATGTTTCTTAATATTTGCTTTGATACACTGCTAGGAAGAGTGTTTTTTTTTTCTGTGTGTCTGTCAGTTTTTTTTATAATTTATTTATTTTTATCTCAATCACAGGTTAGCCCCCTCCCTCAGTCCCTTCTACCCTCCAACTCCCTCCCTCATCTCCCTCCTCCCCACCCCCTCCAAGTCCACCAACAGGGG
>CM053767.1:16154251-16174672 GCA_028658305.1 Pachyuromys duprasi
TGTTTTTTCTGCCATTCTACAGTTCTCTACAGAGAGTTCTCTGTTTAGCTCCATACCCCTTTTTTTGATTGGATTACTTGATTTGTTGCTTTTTAACTTCTTGAGTTCTTTATATATACTGGATATTAGCCCTCTGTCAGATACAGGGTTGGACTTGAGTCTTCTACTGAGACTGCAGGCCTGTGTGTAAAGGGTGCATCCTGTACTATCTGTTAAGCATTCCTCTTTGTAGATACAGCATCCTCCAACCCTAATGAAACTCTACATGTTTTCTAATCAGAGTTTGGAAAGAAACCCTTGCCTCTCCTTTTAGGATTTATCTGGAGGACAGTGGAGTCTAAAGTCTCTGCCTTCACTTCTAACTCTCAGGGGACAAGTAGATTTTGAACAGAGTCATCTCCAAAATAGCTCTGGTTTGAGCAGAAGGGAAGTTAGCCATTAATTACTTGGTTTAAGATCTTCAAACAGTGTTTTCTGTGTCTTCCAAAGTGATTTAATTAAAACGTCCAACAAGCTCCATTTGATACAATTTGCTTAACCTCATGGTGATTTGTATTGTATATGATATAAATCAGTATGACCCCTGAAATGTAGAATATACTTTATAAACATTAGTTTAATCCTAAACTAGAGGTCTATGTGTTCTACCAAAGAACAGCAGCTTTTCAGCCTTGGGTGCACCTTCTAATCACCTGGGTAGCTTTGCAAATCTTTGGCTGTCCAGCCATTCCCCCACCAATTAAATGAATGTCTGGGAATGAGATTTGTGTCTCGCTGTCTTCTTAATGCTTCCGTGGAGATTTCCATGAGTAGCTAATGCTGAGAAACACTGTTTTAAGGCAAACTCACAAATAGGATTTGTAGGAAGGGAGAGAAAATAAAGCAGGCTTTTACTTTAAATAGCAGCCCTAAGTATTGTCTATTTATTGTGTCAAGGTTTCGAAGTTCAGTCCCTCTGCGAAGATAGCTTCTAATCTTGTTTTTGTTCCCTCTGGCTAACTGTGGCTACTTTTCTGTAGCAACAGTCAAGAGAGTATCTTTTTAGCCTCAGTAGGCTATGCTCATTTATTTTTATTTCACAAGAATCCCTCCAAGCTTTTGAGCTCATTATTTTATTAGGAACTAATAAATTTAACTTGATCAAACACAACTGCTGAAAGGCATAGTGTTTCAACAAGGCAGACCAACAGACAGTGGCATCTTTAAGTCCTTTATTAGCTTATGAAAGGTATTAGTGTTACATTATAGCCAAACTTAAATTGTGTGCAAATTATGGATAGTTATTAGACCCTGAGTAAATGGCAATCCTTAAAACTCTTAAAGTTGTGAGTTAATATGTGGGGTACAAAAAGCAGACACTGAACTTACAGCAGAAAGGAAACCTCCCACTGGGCAGCTGTGCTCATAGCTCTTCTGTTTGGGGGTGTTTATTTATAAAATGTGGGTAGATAATCTTTTACCTGAAAAACTTACAGGAAAAACTTTAGTTATTGTCTAGGATAAAACCTTTCAAACCAAATTAAAGATAAAAATGTTTTTAACTTTTGTAAACACTAGAATATATTTTCTGTGTCTTGGCTGAACAATTTGGAGAAGCTCATTTGGTGAAAATTGATATTGTACTTATTTTTAAAAGTGTGTTTTCTGGATCTGAGAAAAACCAGAAAACTGTGAGGATCATTTAGGTCTCTTGGTGGGAATTTTTTCCCACATCAGTCACATTAGAGGAAAAGGACTCTGATATCTGCACATTTTCACCACCAATGAGGCTGTTTCAAGATATTTGTTAATTCACATTATTTAAGTTCCTGATAGGCAGCAGATGGTGTTTTATTTCTTCTTTACAACAAAGGACCAAGGAACTCAGGACTCATGATGCTAAGTATAAAGCTGTTTCGCAAGTACACTACGGAAACAATTTAAAATGGGTCCCGCTTCATGGCCGTGTGTTCTTAATGCTATCACACCCTCTCTACATTGCACAAGCAAAACAATTGATCATTTTAGGAATCACCTTTACCTTACAGGTTATTTTCTAGACTAGGAGTACAGAAGACACACAGTATGGAGAACATGTTGCTGTGGACTCCTCATGCTAGCAAAGTTATTTGTCAGTGAGCAGCTCTCTGCCCGGTACCAGAGGAGAGGGGGTTTGGAGATAGCAGGTCTTTGTAAAAACAAACAAACAAACAAACAGACAAACAGACAAACACAAAACAAAACAAAAAAACAGGATTTGATAAAAATGTAGTGCTCTAGTTTTAGTATGAAAGCACTTTTCATAGTAATTTTGCATTTTCCCCTGTCAAGTGAAGCAGAATTACAAGGTCAAAAAAAAAAATGAGTGACTTAATAACATCTTTTAAATTCATTTTAGAGACCATCTGTCAAAATGAAATATTTTAATACCTCAGAGTGTCTTGACATAGATATTTGAAGTTTAGGAATGTGATACCTCTTTTTAATAGAAATACAAGGAACTCATTTCTCAGAATTAAGTAAAAAACACTTTGGACTCACAATCCCTACATAATCCCACAGGCAACCAAATTATATGGAAGAAAGCCTCCCTTTTAAAAAAATAATACTTCCTTTTCTACTTTAAAGTTTGAGTGTGGCAGACGGCCTGGAACTTTGCCAAATTAAGAAAATGTATATGTTAACATGTATGGGTGAGTGTGTGTGTTTCCTGAGTTCAGGTATATTACTGGTTTTTAAGTGATGAAACAAATGAAAATACTCTGAAGTTCATGCTCTAACTGTGCTATGACATGTGTGTGCCTGTACATGAATGGGAGAGTGTGTATGAATATGTGTGTGTTTCCCCCTGAGTTAAGGTATATTTCTGGTTCTCAAGTTATACCAACTGAAAATAATTTTAAGTTCATGTTCTAACCATGCTGTGACATTCTCTTCCTCCAATATGATGATTAACATACAAACATTCCCAGGAATTTATAGGAGGCATTATGAATACTGTAAGGCCTTGGTTATGGTGTCTTTTCCTCTTTGAAGATAACACCTTATGTTAAATTAATTGACATGAAATTAATGTCTTCTTCCAAACACTCCACAGTTTCTACAGAAATAACTGGTCCACAGCATATTACCACTATCATAACATGCTATGGAATAGGATTGCCTTGAGGATTTAATACGCAAAACAAAATTTTTATCTCTGTCTCCTTCAAACTAACCTCATTCACAAACTTCTTAAAATTGGTTTCTAGGAACTGTTCTGTCTCCCTCAGCCATGTAGAAACCACAGACTGTCTGATAGTGGATTTGTCATGCTTAACCTGTCTTTTGGAAGTGTAATGCATGTTATTCTTTTTAAGATTTAGACATCATTAGAAAGATTCCAGATTAATTGGTTTATTTTGTACTTGAAGAGCAACCTTATAAATTAAAAGGTATAGGCAGGAACCTTCAAGTATTTAGAAATGGAAATAAGAGAGGAACTTGAAGAGAACAAACACACAGATGGGGTCTTATCACAAAAACCATTAAATAAGAATTCTTGAGCAAATAGCCTCATAATATTGGTCCTATTGTCGATATAATAAAATAAGTATATTCAGTATGAGTACTTTTTTTTTACATTAAAGGAGCTGATAACTAAACACATATGAGATCCAGCATGTACAATGTACTTTAACATGAACTAGGGCCTTACTGGTCTAACCTTGCTGAAGAGATTTATAAGGAAAGAAGTTCATGAATAGAATAGATGTAGATATGATGTTTAATCTAGTTTTGAAGGGATATGTAGGAAGTCAAGAAGCAGCAATGAAAAAGAGAAGTGGTGTCGTAGAGGTTGGTTTTGTTCTGTTTGTAAGGATTCAAAGTGCTTCAAATGACTTTCATGGGTAAGAACAAGAGGAAAATTAAATTAATTCAAATCAGATCGGGGAAGATCTCTAATTAAGAAATGACCATCTTTTTTCTTTCTTTTGTTACATTTTAAAAAACTTTAAGGTAGCAATTAAATGCTAAGAAAGCTACTTTATGTTTATTTTTATTCTCCTTATTTCTTGAGATATTATTGTTATTAATAAATAATTTGAATAATGTAGAGAGAAATATCTCGCCAAAGGCATTAAAGCTGGTCAGTAACATGCCTTCAACTGACGCTCTGACTCAGTGGTTTCATAGGTCACATTCATAAAGATTCCTCTCTGAGTGGAGATGGTGTACACTGTAGAAAACTTCAAGTGGATAAATGCAGAGAACAGCTAACCATGGGGTGTCCAGGTCCAAGGGTTGCATGTAGCTCACAACTCTCACACCTAAGTCTCAGAGAACATCACCAAAGAGCTATAGAAAGATGGTAAGAGGAAGATGATCAAAAAGTCTGGGGTGAGATTATGTCTCTCAGAAATGATGGAGAAGCCTTGCCCATAATACCTCAATGATATGGCTGCTGAAATAACAGTTGAATAAAGACAACAGCAATAGACATGTTAATGTGGAAGGGAAAATCTTTTTTAAAGATTTTTTAAATTAAAATTTTAAATATTAGTTACAGTTTATTAACTTTATATCCCAGCTGTATCCCGCTCCCTCATTCCTTCCCAATCCCACCCTCCCTTCTTCTTCTCCTCCTTGCCTCTATCCAAATCCACTGATAGGGGAGGACCTCCTCCCCTTTCATATGACCCTGGTTTATCAGGTATCTTCAGGACTGGCTGCAAAGTCCTCTGTGGCCTGGCAGGGTTGCTCATCATTGGAGGAGGGGGAGGTCAAAGAGCCCACTATTGAGTTCATGTCAGAGATAGTCCCTGCTCCCCATAATAGGCTACCTATTTGGATACTGAGCTACCATGGGCTATATCCAAGCAGAGGTTCTAGATTATATCCATACATGGTCCTTGGTTGGAGAAAACAGTCTCATAAAAGACCCCTCTGCCCATATATATTTGAAATTTACCTGACACCTGTCAAAATGGCTAAGATCAAAACCTCAAGTGACAATATATGCTGGAGAGGATGTGGAGAAAGGAGAACGCTCCTCCATTGCTAGTGGGAATGCAAACTTGTACAACCACTTCGGAAATTAATGTAGCGCTTTCTCAGACAATTGGGAAAAAAATCTTATGGAGCCTCAACCCTAGACAAAGACTGATTAAGGAATTGTTACAGGTGACTGAGGAATGTAGAGAGTGGGGAAGTTTTCTTTCTCATATGTTAGCCCCTTAACTCGTTATACAATTCCAAGTGTTTAACCCTGAACTCATATACATGTAAGGAACACCAAATGACCCAAGAAGTTGCATTTATATATTAATGCATATGTATGTAATACAATGGAAAAGAAACCATGAATTTGAGAGGGAAAAGGATGTGGAGGAGAATATAGGAAGGGTTGGAGGGAGGAAAGGTATGGGGTGTGGGGAACAATGCGATTATATTTTAATTAAAAAGAAAAAGGAATGAATAGGCGTTGAACACTTATAAGGAACAACACATTACATTCAGAGCCATTTGCTTACATAATTGTTATTAAATGGCATGAGCACATTTGCAGGCAGGATGCATAATATTACACAGCACATACTATTATATTGTCAATGGTGTAAAACATCAGGAGAAAGAGGCTAAAATAACTATATTCAAAGAAGGAGAGGTATCCAGAAAGATGACATTAGAATGAGGCTACGCAGTTATACAATGCACCCCAAAGTGAGATTTGTGTGTTAAATGCCTTCAACTAAAACAGTGGCAGCAAACTTTAGCTTTTTTTTTTTTTTAAACCAAGTAAGCTAGTGCCAAACCAACAGTCCTTTAAAGAACAAAGATGTGAAATAAAAATAGCCCGAAGGCACTAAGCAAATGCAAGCAGGAAGTGGGGAGGAGCAGGCAGTGGCATACTTCATGTATCAATTGATTCTAATGACGACCCAGAACCATTGTTGAGAAGAACAAGAGCAGAGGTGTTTAGAGGGAGCAGGTACAAAGTATGGGGAGAAATACAAACAAGAGTTAGCCAGAAAAGTATTTTCAAATTCTGTTTATAAATCTAGTTGAATCGCTTACTGTAATTAGAAGTACACTTAAACCAGAAAGACTCCAAGAGACAGATGAAGATTAATGAATCAAATGAGATCACAGCTACTGTTAAGGAAGTTTGATTTGCAGTTTGAATGTAACTGACTAATAATGCACCAGGGGGAAGAAAGACAACGCCCTTTAGAGTAAGATAAGGTATGATACCTTATGGATTGATTCTACAGCAATCAATCAACTAACCCTGTGGTAGCCCAGACATTAGAATGTTTAAACAGAATTTAAAGGTAGATCTTGTATTTATTTTACATGATGGGAAAAAAATGTTCTTAACAGCAGGTGAAGTTGTCAGAGGAACAAATCAGTGAACAGGAAGAGTAATGAAAATATTCAACTTGAAGAAAAGAAAGGAATAAAACACAAAAGACAATAAAAAAAACCTTCCAGGGTCTGCACAATTACCATCTCAAAAAGAGGAAAAAAAATAAAGAAAAAAGTCCAATCAGGAAGACATTAAGATGAGTGAAGTAATAAATACTTGGATATCTATATAAAACTGTATTTTACTCTTAATTTTTTCTATTATTATCATTATTAATTACTTCACAATTTATTCACTTTGTATCTCAGTTTTAGCTCCTCCCTAATATCCTCCTGGTCCCACCCTCTTCCTCCCCTATTCTTCTTCTCTAGTCCAATGATAGGGAAAGTCCTCCTCCCCTAATATCTGACCCTAGCCTATCAGGTCCCATCTGTATTGCCTGGATCCTTTTCCTCTATGGTCTGGCTAGATCAACCTACCAGGAAGATGTGATCAAGGATTAGGCAACTGAGTTCAAGTCAGAAAATGTCTTTTCTCCTCTTTCTAGGGAACACACATGGAGACTGAGCTGTCTTTGGACTACATCTGAGCATGAGGTCTATGTCCTCTCTATGTATGGTCTTTGGTTGATGCATGAGTCTCTGCAGTGCCTCTGGGCCCTGCTCTTTTTGGCTTTGTTGGTCTCCTTGTGTTTCATCTATTCCCTCCAGGTCTTTCTATCTTCTCCTTCCTCCATAAGATTTCTTACACCCCTAGGCATATATGTGAAAGATGCTCAATCATACAAGGACATTTGCTCATTTGTTTGTAGCAGCTTTATTTATAATAGCCAGAATCTGGAAACAAACCAAATGTCCCTCAGTTGAGGAATGGATACAGAAATTCTGGTATATTTACACACTGGAATACCACTCAGCAATTAAAAACAAGGAAATCATGAAATTTGCAGGCAAATAAATGGAACTAGAAATCATCATCCTGAGCTAACCCAGAAGCAGAAAGGCACACATAGTATATACTCACTTTTAAGTGGATATTAGCCATGTAATATAGGAAAAACATATTAAAATCTATAGTCCCAAAGAAGTTAAATAACACAGAGGACCCTAGGGAAGATGCTTAATTTTCATTCAGAAGGGCAAACAGGATAGACATCGGAAATACAAGATAGAGAATAGGGCATGTGCCCTTCCACAGGGGTCTCTGAAAGACTTTCCCCAACAGAGTATCAAAGCAGATTCTGAGACTCATAGCCAAACTTTGGGCAGAGTGCGGGGAATCTTTTGGAAGAAGGGGGAGATAGAAAGATTTGTACCCCATTTTTAATTGGATTATTTGGTATCACTATTCATAGATGATATGATAGTATAAATGAGTGATGCCAAAAATTCTACCAGAGAACTTCATCAACTGATAAACACCTTCAGCAAAGTGGCTGGATACAAAATTAACTAGAAAAAAAATCAGTAACCCTCCTATATACAAAAGACAAAAGGGCTGAGAAAGAAATTAGGGAAGCAACACCCTTCAGAATAGCCACATATAACATAAACTACCTCGGTATAACTCTAACCAAGCCAGTGAAAGACATGTATGAAAAAAACACTTCAAGTCTCTGAAGAAAGAAATTGAAAAAGACACCCGAAGATGAAATGATCTCCTATGCTCATGGATTGGTAGGATTAACATGGTAAAAATGACCATCCTGCAAAAGCAATCTACAGATTCAAAGCAATTCCCATCAAAATACCAACAGAACTCTTTATAGACCTTGAAAGAACAATTACTCTCAAGCTTTAAAAATTATGACTTTAGAACTAAAGTTTTGCAAAATATGTGTTGGAGATAATAATGTGTGTAATTCATCTACAGGAAAATTTTCACAAATAATGTGGTATGGCACTATGAAACTGTCTCATTATGAATATCAATATTTTATAGGAGGTGTTACATTATAGACCTACAAAGCAAGGAATACCACAGAGACAGGAACCACAAAAACCAGTGTGAAAATCCAGAAGATAAAGAAAACTTGTTTTGAAGAAAATTTATTCAATCAACATAATTTGATTGAACACTGTTTAGTGTAATAGAAACATTGCCTTTTAAATTCTTAAATTGACCAAGTACAGATGATGTTATTCTTTGTCAAAAGTATGTATATATATATATATATATGATATACACACACATCAGGGACTGATACCAGGGTCTTGTACATACTAGGCCACCCCTTTACCACTGAGTAACCTTCAAATTCCCAGAGAATATATTTTGAAGAGAGAGATAAAAGTATGATATCAGTTCTATATAATCCATACGTTTTGATCCCCTTTCCTAATATCCTTTCGTTTCCAAGAAGCCATTGGTGTGTGTGTCTAACTGCAGGTGGAGTAGAAGGAGTAGAGATGAGGCATTCAGTGTCTTTCACAAGCAACCCAGTAAAGAGAATGGGAATCAAATAAAGCAAAGAATTCTTTTTGTTGTGGTGGTTTGCTTTTGCTTAATTTTCCTTTTTAAATTTAATTTCATTTCTTTTTTTACTTTTTTAAGTAATTTTATTTTTTTATTAATCACAGGTTATAGACTTTATATCCCAGACTCATTCCCTCCCACTTTCCCCCATCCCTCCCTCATCTTCTCCCTGCCCCCCTCCAAGTCCACTGATAGATGAGGACCTCCCTCCCTTCCATCTGACCCTAGCTTATCATGTCTCTTCATGGCTGGCTGCAATGTCCTCTTCTGTGATCCAGTTAGGCTGCTCCTCCCTCAGGGTGGGTGTGGGGGCGGTCAACAAGCCAGCCATTGAGTTCATGACAGAAATAGTCCTTGTTCCCCTTACTAGGGTACTCAGTTGGGTACTGAGCTACCATGGGCCACATCCAAGCAGGGGTTATAGTTTGTATCCATACATGGTCCTTGGTTGGAGAAATAGTCTCATAGAAGACCCCTGTGCCCTGAACTATTTGGTCTTTGTGGAGCTCTTGTCCGCGCCAAGTCTTACTAATTCCCCCTTTTTTCATATGTTTCCCTGCACTCTGACGATGGCTTGGTTATGAGTCTTAATATCTGCTTTGATACATTGTTATTTAGAGTCTTTCAGAGGCCCTCTGTGGTAGGCTCCTGTCCTGTTGCTTGTTTTCTCCTACATTTAATCCCGTTTGTCCATCTAATTGAGGATTGATCATCCCACCCTGGGTCCTCCTTCTTGCTTATCTTCTCTAGGTGTATAGATTTCAGCATGTCCATCCTATCCTATAGGTCTATATTAGTGAGTATATACCAAGTGTTTCTTTCTGCTTTTGGGATACCTCACTCAGGATGATCGTTTCCAGGTCCCACCATTTGCCTGCGAATTTCATGATTTCTTCATTTTTAATTGCTGAGTAGTATTCCATTGTGTAAAAGTACCACAATTTCTGTATCCATTCCTCAACTGAGGGACATCTGGGTTGTTTCCACGTTCTGGCTATTACGAGTAAAGCTGCTACAAACATGGTTGAGCAAATGTCCTTGTTGTTTAATTGAGCAACTTTTGGATATATGCCTAGGAGTGGTATATTTATTTACTACAATTTATTCACTTTGTATAATCACTGCAGCTCCCTCCCTCGTCTCTTCCCAGTCCCATCCACCCTTTCTCTTCTCTCCCTATGCTCTTTCCCTAGTCCCCTGATAGGGGACAACCTCCTCCCCTTCTCTCTCACCCTAGCTCATCAGGTCTCATCAAGGCTGGCTGTATCATCTTCCTCTGTGGCCTGGAAGGCTGCACTCCCCAGGGGGAGGTGATGAAAGTGCCAGCCACTGAGTTCATGTCAGAGGCAGCCCCTGTAACTCCTTACTGCAGAATCCACTTGGTAACTGAGCAGCCAATGGATATACGGATTAGGTCCTCTTCAAGCATGGTCCTTGGTTGAAGTATTGACCCCTGTCTGCAGGGTCCCCTGGATCCAGGTATTTTGGCTCTGTTGTTCTCCTTGTGGAGATCCTGACTCCTCGAGATCTTTCTGTCTCCCTCATCTTCCATAAGGATTCTGGGACTCTGGCCAAAGATTGGCTATGAGTCTCAGTATCTTCTTCGATACCGTGGTGGGTAGAGTCTTTCAGGGCTCCGGTCCTGTTCCTTGTCCTCTCCTACTTCCCATGTCTATTGTGTTTGCCCTTCTAATGAAAATACCAAAACAATTTTTTTACAGACATTGAAAGAACAATTCTCAATTTCATATGGAAAACCAAAACCAAAATCTGGAATAGCTAAAACAATACTGTAATACTGTACAATAAAAGTTCTTCTGGAGGTATCTCTATCCCAGAGCTCAAGCTGTACTATAGAGCAATAGTAATAAAAATGGCATGGTACTGGCATATAAACCGACTTGTGGATCAATGGAATCAAATAAAAGACCCAGAAATAAAGCCACACAACTATGAAAACTTAATTTTTGACAAAGAAGCCAAAACCATAAAATGGAAAAATGACAGCATCTTCAACAAATCGTGCTGGTCTAACTAGATGTCTCTATGTAGAAAAAAATGCAAATAGATCCATATTTATCACTCTGCACCAAGATAAATTCCAAGTGGATCAAAGACTCAACATAAAACCAGACACACTAAATCTGTTAGAATAAAAAACAGGAAAGAGACTTGACTTCATTGACACAGGAGACAACTTCCTGAACAGAACACCAAAATCACAGGCTCCAAGATCAACAATCAATAAATTGGATCTCACGAAACTGAAAAGCTTCTGTAAAGCAAAGGACACCGTAATCAGAACAAAATGACAGACTACAGACTGGGAAAGTTATCTTCACCATCCCTATATCTGACAGAGGGCTCATATCCAGAATATGTAAAGAACTTAAGAAGTTAAACACCAGCAAATCAAGTAATCCAATTAAAAATGGGGTTCAGAGCTAAACAGAATTCTAAAAAGAGGAATATCTATTGGGAGAGAAACACTTAAAGAAATGCTCAACCTCTTTAGTCGTCAGGGAAATGCAAATCAAAATGAACCTGAGATTTCATCTCACACCCATCAGAATGGCTAATATCAAACATTCAAGAGATAATGCATGCTGGAGAGGTTGTGGAGAAAGGGGAACCCTCCTTCTTTGTTGGTGGGAATCTCAACTTCTATAACCACTTTGTAAATCAATCTGGCGCTCTCTCAGACAATCAGAAATAGTGCCACCTCAAGATCCAGCTATACCACTCCTAGGCATATATCCAAATGATGCCCCACCACTCAATAAGGACATTTGCTCATCTATGCCCATAGCAGCTTTATTTGTAATAGTCAGAATCTGAAAACAACCTAGATGTCCCTCAGTGGAGGAATGGCTACAGAAAGTGTGGTACATTTACACAATGGAATATTACCCAGGAATTAAAAACAAGGAAATCATGAAATTTGCAGGCAAATGGTGGGATCATCCTGAGTGAGGTAATAATCCAGAAGCAGAAAGACATACATAGTATACACTCACTTATAAGCGGGTGTTAGCCACATAATCTAGGATAAACATACTAAAATCTATAGTCCTAAAGAAGCCCACAGGGCTAAGAATTCTTGGTGGTCGTGGTGGTGGGAAAGCTGTGCTTCAGAGACTGAAGTTAGTCGCTGTGAGAGAGGGACGAATTTATTAGTCATCCATAGGGAAATATTTTGTGAGTTTGAAAAATATTTGAGTGTTTCTCAGCTAAGGAGAAAGTCTATTGGAAATGGAGAGATTAATGTGTAATGATGAATAATGAAATAAGTCCAGAGGTTATCATGAAGGATATGTGTAGAACAATATCTTTAAAACTAAAGCAAGAAAAAAAACACATAAATGAGAACAAGATAATATGCAGAATTTTAGAGATTTAGCATTTAAGAAACTAAGGTACTGAAGGTGAAATGCCCATAGTAATTTTTATAATGTGAATTTTGTTTGTGGCTACAGTTATGCAGCTGTATTGAGTACTTGAAGTAGCAGCACATGAAAGCCTCATTCATTCAATATGTATTAATGGAATTCTCTTCATATGCCAGGGGTCAGACAATGAATGATGAACAAAATTATTTTTTTTCCTGAATCTATGGGGATTGAAAGACATCCTCTCAATTAAATATCTATTATCTAGGTCACTTCACTGCTTCAGGTCCTTACTCAGAGTGGGTTAGTATAGTTTGCCTTTATAGTCTAGACATCTTTGTATGTGCAAATTAACTGATCTTAAGCTGCAGAGCAAAATTATTTACATTTTCTTCAGTGATTTTCTTTCTACATTTAGAAACATTAAGGAACAGAGTGATTTAGGAAGAAAATTCAGCTTAATTGAGGTAAGGATTCTCTCTCCATGTACTATTTAAGCTGCCTCCTCACAAAGTGTAGCCTTTTTCTTTGAAGGTGTCTGTGACATTTTATCTTGAGTCTGGGTTCATATTAACTAAACAGCATGAAAGACTGGGCTACCTATTAATTATTTATCAATATGTCTTTTGTAGGCCGGAATGGTCACACTGGGATGATCATCCTGTGTTAATCTTAAGGGAAGCCAGTTTACAATCAGAAATAGATTTCAATTTTCCAAGGGAAATCACCTTGATAAGTACAGAAAAAGCTCAAAGTACACTTCCTCATTGTATTTTTTATCCCAGTCATTGAGCAGGCGAGAAATACTAGTATGTGTTCATAGAGTACCCTGGCAAATAGAAAGTCAGAAGATGGAGAGCTGAATGAATAGCATCAGAAAAGACTACATGATGTGTTTATTTCACAAATGTCACCTAACATAGAAGAGTTCACACCATTAATCACACTGAAAATTGCCACCATTTGTGTAGTAACTCCCATTTCTCAGTTACCCAAGTACTAGGCATCCCAAGGCCTTTATACTGTATGCTTGTTTTCAATACACTGAAACACTCAGTAGGATACCCAGCCACCATGCTGTCATGGACAATACTTGCTTTCTCTTGGTAACACTGCATTCCTTCATTTTTGAGCACGGCAATCTGATGAGGTAATTCCCCACAGCTGTCTCATTACCTTCGTCTTTATTTTCGATGTTCTCCAAAGTCCAGTGTTCCTTTAGACTCTGCCATGCAAATAATGGCCAGTAACCAGGTCAATCATCAATGTTTGAGATGGGAATTGTAATTACATCTTCCTGGGACATTTTAGTTCTAACTTTTAATCCATATATCCATGAAGCTTAAAAGTGACCTTAGACATCATCTGATGCAATAGCTACATTTTTTTATGAGAAAAAGCAGTGCTGTAGGGAGTTAGAAGCCATCCAATATGTAAGTTGTATGACTCAAGTCAAGGTCCACTGCCTTTCAGCCTCCACTACTCTCTGCTGCCTTGGAGGCACAAGACTTCAAAAACGAGATCCTCACATAGATTTCTTCTGTAGATTTCAGACTGGAAACTTCATTTTTTTGAGTATTTCTGTGTTTATCACTTCTGCCATATAGCAAAGCATAAAAGGAAATAAGTGCAGACGAATCAAGATTGCTGTCAAGTGAGTTTAATTTATCAAAAACATGCTTCTGCATCACGTTTTAAAGAGAGAGCTTCCTTTTAATTACTGAAAGATAAACATAATGCCTGAATCAAAGTCCCTCATCTTATAATTTTCATGTAAAAACCATATTCCTGAAGCTAAGGTCTTCCACCCCAAAGCAGAATGAGTCAAGTGGAAATTGACCACAAACTATATGGCTAAACTCAAGTATGTTTCTCATTCATTTTAAAATACGTAATTAAACAATATTTATATAAGTTTTGAGATTGAATGGCAAATCTGAGAAGTGAGCAGAAATTTATAGATTTTTGTAATTGCCCATTATTTGTTACTTTGGAAGCTGGTGATACATGTGTATACTGTAGAATTTAAAGCATATGAAAGAAAGCTATCTTCTAAATCATGCTGAAAGCAAAGTGCTCAGAATTCCCCTTATTTTTATTTCCAGTTATGGAATGGACAGTTTTGTTTCATTTGCATTTTTATATACAGAATGAGCTATACTTAAGCAATTTGAGCCAAGGCACACTGTCGTAACAGAGTCCAGCAAGACACATAATACCTATAAACTCATAGTTGGCCCATATATTTCTGCTTATATATGCAGGTACACACAAACAAATACACACAGATTCCTATGTATATTTATATTGATAATGCCTATTTACTCCATCTATGATTTTAAAAAGCTATTTTTCTTCCTTCTTTCTTTCCTCCCTCTGTCTCTCTTCCTTTCTTCCTTCCCTTTTTCCTCTCCTCCCTCCCTCTCTTCCTTCATCGCTTTCCTCCTCACTTGCTTTCTTTCATTCTTTTTATCTTTCTTTTTCCTATTTTGCTTCCCTCCCATTGCTTCTAATTTCTGGATCCAAACCAGGGCCTCCCATATGCTAGGCAAGCACTTTATCACTAAATCAAATCTTTAATTCTTGCTAATTTTCTTTATTTCTCCCTCCTCCTGTGTAAATGATTCTCATTTCTCTAGTTAATATTCTAGGGCCAAGTTTTACCCTTTGATCATGAGGCTTTCACTTTAATAAAGAACATGAACAAATTAAATATAATAGAAACTAAGAAAACACTTTGGAGAAGCAATACTTGGATATTATTTGAATGAGTTATTTCCAAATCAACAAAACAGAAGCCTGAACAAAAATATGGTAAACACTACATAATCTAAGTTTTCCCCACCCTGACAGGTTTTCTCAATTTTTTTGACTAGATTTTCAGTTAATGTAATTATGAGTTATATTTTTAGATTAAGGTCAGGAATTAGATAGCAGAAACAAAGCTTTATCCATTACTCTTACACATTTTAGAATAGTTCACTGTTCCTAATATGGTTATAGTAAAACTTATTCTTAGTTGGCTTTCTCGAGTGATAAATATTGTATTGTTGTGCAAATACTTCTCTTGAAAAAGAAATTGAATAAAATCCACTACATCAGAAAAAATGCTACTTAGAATTATATTTATTCTGTATTTTAAATGTATGCAGAAACTTCCAAAGAAACAGGACAAGTGAAGCTATTGTCTGCTACCTTATTGAACATGAACCAGATAGGGAAAAGTTGTGTTCGGAAGGAAAGAATCAGGGACACCATTTCCTTCAGAAAATAGTATCCAACAAGGAGCCAACATTAGAGTGCTGCAAAGCTTTTAGTGATGCTGTATACAGAACAAGGAGAGTACATGCTAACACAAATGAAGAAATTGAGAGAGTATTAGTCTGGAAAAGAAAACAACTCACTCTTCCCTATAACAACAAAAATGACCCAAAGCACAAAAACACAACATTCATTTCAGTGTATTTAACCAAACTGTAACAACATGATCTGAGAATCAATTCACATGAATAAGATATCTTTATTTCCTCATCAGATAGAAGTATGTTTTCTTTTCTAGGATATATTACATTACATATATAATATATAACTGTAAATATATGTATATATTTATAACACAGAGAAAGACAGTCTTTCTGTTTTGAGAAGGCCAAAACTTAGGATGATGTACACATAGACATTCTAATGCACTGTCTGAATCATTGTGTCTGAGAGGTCATATACAGCCGTTTGCTTTTGTAAACAGGTGACTGAAGGTGCTGTGAAAGTCTTTCAGTTTAAGACTCAGGTATGCCATCAAATAGCAGAAATGAAAACCTGAGAAATACTGGTTAATTCTATTCTGCTTTTCTTAGGCTAGAGTTTGGCAATGTGCCATGTATTTACTAATGACTTTACACTTCAAAATCCCCTTCAAGGGAGGTTACTATGATTGTCTCTACTGCAAAGACAAGGGATGTGAGGCATCACATTTTACAGCTAGTGAGAGATTAAAACAATGACATATTCCAGGTGGCCTCCTCTGAACAATCACCATTGCTACACTATGTACATTTTCATTGCATTATGGAGATGAGTTTTGAAAGATGAAAAATAAAAAGTGGTTTTCCAGTTTGAGATGAACTATAAGGACTGTGAATTCAAAGGGACTATCTTGTGTTTATTAAATGGTAAGATAAAGGGGAAGGGGCTCTGGCATCCAGAGGATGCTGTCGTGAGAAATGAAGGAGAGGAGATACAGGCAGGTGAGTGAAGGAGGGTAAGATGTTCCCTCACCATCCGCTTACACCTTTTTTTATCTCTTTGCTCCAAAATCTGTGCACGACCTTAAATTTCCCATATATCATGATTTCTAGAACACCACAACTGAATTGGTTTTGGAAATATTCTATCACACAGTCTAGGAGTTAGAGAGACTCTAGTTTTTCTTCCTCCAAGATTCTTTTTAGATGATCCTCTAAAACCATTCTATGTGAGTGATGAAAGAATAAAGTAAAACTGACTGTAGCCTCAAGGTTTGTAATGATTATTTTGGCTGACTTTCTTTCTTTTTCTTTTTCATTTCACTCTCTAAATATGGCAGTAAGAGAATATTTTTTTCTGTGTGTTTTCTTAGGGCTCTGAGAAAAAGTACTTATTTTTCTTCATCAAATCATTTAAGATGAAGGGGGATATTGGCCAGGTACCTGAGAATGTGCTGCTTACCCCAGACAATAACAGAAATTGGAGGTGGCATTCTGGTTTCCTGCTTATTTTCTCCCTGAACAATTCCTGTGTTCATTTACATTGTGGTTTCCAAGCTCTTAAACCACAAGCAAATACCTGTAAGCCCAGAGGTTCAGGAAGCAAACCACAGCATGTCAGAGACCCAATCTGTTGCTATTGAGTTTCTAGACCAGACACTGACAGGTTTGTGTGGACACATATTGCCTCACTGAAATGTTATCAACAATGCCACTCTGTAGCCAGGTGACATTGTGGTGAGGGAGTATATTGTGTGGGCATCTGCCTGTGGCCAGCAGTGCCGCCTAATTAACATCTGGACCCTCTATTCCTTTCCTCAGAGTGAGGTCTGAAACTATAGGTCCTGTGGCTGAATATGACCTCCAGAAATAGTTTGTCTAACACAGATTTAAAAAAAAAGATTTCATTATCTAAAAACCAGAAGTTTTCACATACAAACACACAAAACATTTGAATGTGTCGTTTCCTTGGAAAGGTGGAGGACTTGGCATGGCTGGGATGTTCTACAGAAAAATCTGAATACTTTTGTGCCCTACAAAGATGGGTAAGGTAGACGCTCCCTTCTTTCCACTGTTCATATTTATGCACAGTCACCTGTCTGACTTTTGCAAAAATTTGAATAATTTTCTTCTGCTTCTTCTCTCACTTTTAGATGCACTTAATACCTCTCCACATTTATTGCCATTCATTATCTTCATCTTGTTAGGAAAGGTGACTGCAGGAGAGTGTTCAACTTGGTTTGTCGAAGAGTTACTGAGTGGGTGGTTTTCTCAGTGACATGTGTGAGGTGCTGATGAAGTCATGCCTAGCCTTTACCTTAATGACCAATGATACACAGAATAGAGAATAACTCATGAGGGACATGAGAGAGTCACCATATTGATTTATTAGATATGAAAATGCAACTTCAGAGGTAGTGCTCACAGGTTGTTTTTCTTGTTCCTGAGACAGAGTCATGGCAACTTGCCAAAGGGACCAGGCTGTTCTTAAGCTTTTGCAATGCTCTTCCCGTTCAGCCTCAGTCTGGGACTACAGGCATGTGTCTCCATGCCCAGTTACAGCTACAGTTATAATATTTATTTTTACCTTAGACTCATGAGGAAATGTCTATATCTATTTATAGATATGTATATTCACATACAAATGAAATTAAATTTGCAATTTAGTGGAGCAGTGGCAAATTGTAACTTTCTTCCTTTGATTTTTGTCCTCCATTTAAGCTAAAAACTAAAGTCTTTGTGCTGGCTGGTAGTGGTGTATGCCTTTCCTCCCAGCACTCAGGAGGTAGAGGCAGGAGGATCTCTGTGAGTTCAAGGCCAGCCTGGTCTACAGAGAGAGTTCCAGCACAGTCGGGGAAATTACACAGAGAAACTCTGTCTGGAAAAACCATTTAAAAATAAAAAGAAGAAAGAAATAAGAAAGGAAATCTTTGTGTGCCTGTGGGTGATGGGTATTTACCCATGGGTATGTTTATGTGTAAGGGCACATGTATATCACAGTGCATGTGTGAAGGTCAGAAGACAACCTCTGGTATCATTCTTTGCCGTCCATCTTGTGTGAGACAGAATCGTTCGTTATTTACCACTATGTATGCTAAGCTAGCTGGTCCAGTACTTTCTGATGATTCTCTTACCTCTACCTCCCATGCTGCCAGAGGAAGGCACTGGGTTTATAGGGAAGTGTCCCTAAATTTCCATGCATTCTAAGTATACACACTTAGGTTTTCATGTTTATATGGTACATGCTTTACCATCTGAGCTGGCTTCACAGCCTTTGAGTTCTTACATGGGTATCTATAACCTCACAGAGCATACAAACCAACTGCAAATTAGTAGCCTAAGTTTATCAGCCAACTTTCAGCCAATCATACACATCTGGAGTTTAATCATTTGTAGTCAATCATTTGTAGCCAGCTCATCATACCATCCCGTTCCCAAGTAACATAGGAGCCCATCAAGTTATTTCTGCTTTTGTTCTGAGCTTATGAAAGACACTGTGTTCTGCAGCATATTTGATCCCATAGTGAATCCTGAGCCTGTGAACTACAGAAACCTGTTTCTTGTTTCATGTGGCTCAGCTCCAGTGCACCCCTTTAATCCAAGAACTTTCTGCTCATTATAATCAGGTGATTATCATGTGGCTCAGCCCTAGTACAAACCGTTAATTCAAGAGCTTTCTGTACACAGGATTTAATAACTTTAACCCAAGGTCAAGAGGCAGAGCAAGTAACCAGCTGACAGGGATTAAATAGAAAGGAGGGCCTTTGAGTTGAAGGATATTTAGGACAGTGTGGAGAAGAAGAAAGAGCTTTTGACTTTTCCTTCTTGGGCTGTCATCTGAGCTAGCAAGCTTTTGGCCTTTCAGAGTTTGACTTTTGGTCTTTTGGCTTTTGGGACTTTTAGCTTTGAGTTTTTGGTTTTTAGCCTTTTCTTTCAGGACATGACTAGGAAGTCAGCTGGTTGTCTTCTCTGTCTCTCTGAGCTAGTAGGTTTTCCACCCCAGAATCTTGCCTCTGAGTCATTGGTAAAATTGAATGACTGGGGTTTTCATTCTTTTGAACCTCTTCAAGTTGTGAGTTTTGCCTGATCCACAATGTCCTTCACTTAAATAAACTTTATAAAATTTAATTTGCCTAAACGTTTTCCAATAGCATATGTTTAATTAATATTTTGCCTGTATTTAAAATGAGAACTGTATTTCAAGGCCTTTAGAGAAGCTAGTTAAATAATTCAACAGTGTATGTAAGTTTAACTTGACAGTAGATCTTGAAAGTGCTCTAAATTAATTTCTTTTTCTATATCCAGTGACAGCTCTAAGTTTAGCAAATTAAACTTGGAATTTTTTGATCTGTGAATTCACTTCCCATTGTTAGGTCTTCATTGTTATGTTGGTAAATGGCTTTTTTAGTGCCTTTTACTTAGTGAAATAGAAAAGCATTAATTTCTTGTTTGTGTGAATCAACTATTATCCTATTTAGTTGCTAGCTGACTTGATTTTGGTTCCTTCTTGAAATATAGACCCAAATCATAAATATGTAGCCAACCTTTTTTTAAACATTTTTACTTTATATTAATCACAGGTTATGCACTTTGTATCCCAGCTGTAGCCCCCTCCCGCATTCCCTCCTTATCCCTTCCCTTCCCTCCCTCATCTCTTCCCTGCCCCTTTCCAAGTCCACTGATAGGGGAGGACCTCCTCCCCTTCCATTTAACTCTAGCTTCTCAGGTCTCTTCAGGACTGGCTGCAATGTCCTCTTCTGTGGCCTAGCGCTTTTGCTCCTCCATCAGGGGGTGGGGAGGTCGAAGAGCCAACCATTGAGTTCATATCCAAAATAGTCCCTGTTCCCCTTACTGGTGTACCCACTTGGATATTGAGCTACCATTTACTACATACAAGCAGGGATTCTAGGTTATATCCGTACATGGTCCTCGGTTGGAGAGACAGTCTCATAAAAGACCCCTGTGCCCTGATATATTTAGTCCTTGC
>CM053767.1:16175172-16212381 GCA_028658305.1 Pachyuromys duprasi
AAAAAATAAATAAAATAAAATAAAATGTAAAGCATTAAAAAAAAGATAGCAAGAAAGAGAAACCAAGGCACTGAGACAAATAATATTTTTAAATATAGAAACATTTTAATTATGTCCAACTTCATAGATTAAATGCAGATCAGCATAGAGTTTTGACGTCTGTTAAAAAGCACCTAAGCCAAGAGCGGTACATTACATCACATTATCTTAATATTTGGAATTCATTTCAGTTAGAGGATCTCCAAATGTAGTATGGATTTGGTTAAAGCTTCCTGCGCTAGTTCTTAGGCTGGAGTTTCTAACTCAGTGGGAAGGGAGTAGAGTTTGGCAGTCGCACACCAGACCTTAGCTAGAAAAGGTGAGATAAACTGCTAGTCTCCTTGTTCTCGTCTTGCTCTTGGAAAGAGAGCATCCCTCCTTTTCTGCACTCTGTATGCTTTCTCCACTGGCCATAACCAAATGGCTGAGCCAGTCTCCTGAAGGTGGCTGAGCCAGTGTGAAATATGACATATTGTGATATTGTGTGGCTGAAGACCAGCAGCACTGTGAACTAACCTGAACTGATCTTTTGGGACCTGGACAAGAGGAGACAACTACATTATTTTGGTTTAAGATGACAACTCTAGCGTGATTACACAATCAAGATTTTTCAAGATATTCTGGTTATTTCTCTAGCTTCACATCTGTTCCTCTATCACTCTCAAAGTGTGTTATATTAGATGATAAGATAAATTGTTACCTTATTTAAAGGTAGGGGAAAAGAATAAAAATGGTAATTCCAGTCTGTGGCAGGACTCAGCAAAGCACAGTAAAATTTGATGCAACTTAAGAGAAAATGTTCTGTAATTGTATACCTGCAATCATCTCAAGCTGACATATAAACAAAGACTAAGAGTTAGGTTGAAGAAGCAATTCTTTCCTTTTATAAACATGAGATCTTGAGAGGCAAAGAAAAGAATTCTTAATTTATTCTTCTGAACGTAATTTTTAAATTATGAATTAAAGGTGTACAATCAACAGAGAGATGTGAAAACGTAGTGAATATTAATGTTAAGTTGACTTTCAGTGAAAGCATCTCAAGGTGTTAGTGGTACTGTGGACGTTTGCTCATTATCTCACAGGCTCATCTGCAGGAGCAGGAAAGAAGGAGACAGGCACTGATGCAGTTGCTAGGGTTTAAGGAATAAAAGCTGTGGTGTTGGGCATCTATTTACTTGTTGCTTTCTTTATGGGGCTGCATATTTTAACAAGCTGTTTTTGGATATGACAAAAGGTAGCATATAATAAACCACTTGTTACATTCTTGTTGCAAAACCTATATCTAATCTCTGTGTATGTTGTGTAATATGGCCATTGTTTGGTGGCACTCACTTGTTGTCACTGGGTAAGTCTCTTTAATAAGGTGTAGTGGTAGCTGGGGATTATTTTCAGTTGTAACTGGCTTTAGACCAAGCAAGTAGCAGTAAGCAGTTAATATATGATGAGCTGATTATGCATGTCTTGATGAGCTGGTGGAGAATAAATTTCTACAGACCTCAACAAGGGTGGTGTCGGTTAGGAAAGAAGGGCAACACCTACTATAGAGAGTATATTAGAGCAAAGCAGAACAATCCAGGAGCTCAGCTTCAGAGCAAAGAATGAAGGAAGAAACCAAAAGCAGAAAAAGAATAAAGAACAAAAGTCATTATTGCCACTGTCCTTGCTCCATCATTATCTTGCTGTTTTCCTGGACTACATTTTCTCCTTGCTTATTCCTTCTAATTCATGTTTATTTCACAAGCAGATAATGTCTCCTAAATATGCCTTTGTTCCAGTCCCCCAAAGGTATTCCAAAATCCTATGCTATATTATCCATAGAAGTCATTTCTCAGAGAACCTTGGTGTCAGTGGGTAGATAACCATTATCATACCTTCAGAAAACAGAAAACCCCATGACTAAATCAGAACAAAATGTTTTTACTGTAAAATGCAAACATAATATTTTTTATGTAAAGAAAACTGAAGTCCATTTAAACACTGTCAAACAGGATGGTTTAATTTTTCTCAAATGCAATTAGTATGAGGTATGTACTGATATATGCATGGCTAAAAATTATAAATACTCATGGGTACTTTATGGCACATCAGAGCCACTCTGCCTTATTTGCTTGATCACTCATGTTGCATGTGTTCAAAATATGAACCTTATCATTTGTTAGAGAGACCGGTAGAGGGTAACTCAGGATTTAGCCTTGATGTGTATCCCATCATCACAGGCATATAAAATGATCCTAACACCTAAGATTAGAGGATCAAGTCAACACTCATGTGGACATCTCTTTTAATTGAAAGATTCATGGCTCAAAGATGAGTAGTTGGACCTCAGCCACTGTTGTTCCCATTAGCTTGACTTTACAGATTGTCTATGCAGTTGTCACTAGAAGACTGCTAATAATACCCATTCACTTATTGACTGTAGTAGTCTGATCCATGTTGATTTTGTAAACGAAAGTCCATTGGAACTCACTCCTACCATTTCCTGATGCCAGTTGTTTATAATCCAGTCCATTGTTTGTAGTACCTGGAGCTTAGACATTTCCAGCGGCTTTCGAGGTGACCTGCTGACATCCTGTCCTGACCTGATTTTTTCATGTAATCTCCATTCTTCAGATACACTGTGCTTCCTGCACTAAAAATCTAACTGTGTGAACATGGTCTTCTTCTTTGGGGTGGGGTTGGGGGGGAGGGGCTGTAGTTGGCCTTTCTGAATCATATCTGTTAAGCAAGGAAAGAAGCTTGATACAGAACATTTCTAACTCTATTAAGATAAAAAAAACCATTCATCTCTGATAGACACACTGATTGTTTTGAGGAAAAAAAATATAAGGAGCTTACTCGCTAATCCAGCACTTCAGTAGCAGACTCCTGCAGGAACTAGGCAGGAAGACTGTCGATGGACATGTGCATCCATGTTCAAGTTCAAAAGATTAAAATCGATAGCATTAGAGGGCATTCTTTCCCAAGCATGGCATGGTCCGACCCCTATTGGTTTTAATGGAAGTCATGAAGCTAACACGCCACGTAACCTTTTTAAAATAAAAGGATTAGCATTCAACCCGAGCTGCCTCATAGTGTGTCTATTGACAGAGCCTTATGCATAAAGCTTGAATTGATCACAGTCACTTAAATGTCTTGTCTTTCCTCCAGTGTAAACTGAGCAAGCTGTTATTCTCTCTTCCCATATGATAATGACTTGATCCTCCCAAACGGAAGCTGGTGGGCATTGTAAGAACATCATCCATAGCAGAAAGTCAGTGTTTTTAAGATATGATTCATATACCATTCATAGTGCCATTTGGGATATTTTATTTAGATCATCATTTCTCTCTGCTAGTTCTTTATTGATTAATTTTTAAAAATATAGAGAAGCCCTATTAAAGTGTTTAGTGCCATTATGCTTTTTTTTTTTTTTTGCCATTATGCTTTTTAAAAAGTCTGGTAAAAGAGAGATTTCCTACTCTCATGCTCTAAAGTTAATTCTGTCAGGAAATGTCTTTTTTTTTTCTTTTAGATTTAAGTGAGTTAGAATACTGGGAAATTATATAACTTCTTTTTCCATGACAAAAGTAATAGTGTTCATCAAAATATTCTGCAATTATAAAAATCTGGATATCAACTTGTTTTAGAGAAGTTTAACACTTTGGATTGTTTTTGCTGCTATTTATGTATTCCTTAAACACTGAAGTAATTTCACAGGTAAGTGTCTTATTTTAAGAGAGTAAAAATAAAAATCATGAAAACTGAATTATAAATATGAATGAATTTTTGGTGATAACTATTTCAGTAGGATAATGGGATAGCTTGTTCTCACATAAAATGTTTAGTATCGTATAAATTATGATTAAAATGCATTTTCCTTTAAAATAAAATTTAAGTTTAATCTGGTTGACTGCCTTTACATTGGGACAGCACATAAATATGCCATAGCTTCAGGTACTTTTATGAGTTCCCTTGAAAAATAGTTGTTTCCACTTGAAAAAGCTGTGTTCAAGGATAGCATTTAGAACCTAGCTGGACATAGCCATGTAAATATTCAATGCACGGGTGAGTCTCCAGAAACAGTTATGCCTTCCATCTTTCTAGAAATAGTATTCACGACTCTGCAATGTTACATCCTGGTATCACAACTGCTTCTTTTGCTAAATGAATATTGTCATGCACTTTACTCAGCATTCTTACTCAAACAGTGACCAAAACCTTTCTCTCTTATGTCTTGTACCAAGAAAAATGCAACACATTTGAAACTCTGGAAACATTAATCATCATAGGATTGAGAATCCATGTTGCCAAATTACTTGATAATCTGCACCATTTTTTAGTCAGTCAACATTTCAGACACAAAAAGAACATGACTCATATCTCTTTTAGACTTTAGATATTAGTTCATCGTAGTCCAAAGATGTCACTTAACATCACTCTTGGTGATGCAGGGCTGAAAGAACAGGACAGATAGATTCATTCTGTTATTTATAACCACAATTCCTCTGGCTGCACAAGGAAGTTACTTGATGCATTGCAGACAATTTCTGAACAATTCAATGACATTAAAGGAAGAGCAAAGGGACCTTTTGCAAAAACGGCATTTAAAATGTTCTTTTTCTATTTTTCACTCACACAAAGAAGTAGCCACCATTTCTAGATGCTCTCATTTTAAGGGCATCTGTGGTACAAAGTTCATTGTTGTGCCTACATACACAGAAATGGAAGGCACTTTCTTTTTTAAAAAGTCAGCGTTTCGCAGTCTTTTTAAGCCATGGATTTCTGGCTTAAGCAAGAGATTAATGAAACAATAACAACTTGCTGCAAGTAAAAGGAGTTTGTCATGGAGAATGTTGAGCTCTGAATAGGGAATCTGTATCACACCTCATCCTCTCAAGGCTCAGGCATCACCACAGAAGTGGGAGTGAAAAGACCTTTAGAGCCAGAAGTAGTGAATTACTTCAGTGAAACAGTGTTTTCCAGGCACGTTAAGGGAGTTTTATACATGAACTTGTGGTTACTGTAACTGCTTGTACAAGACATGAAGAAGAACAAGCCAGACAAATCTCCAGGAGGAAAGGGGCCATCAAATCCCACTTCTAGATGAGGAAGAATGTGCAACTGATGACTGCTAAGGAGGGAAGTGTGGCTTTTCTTCCAGGATGTCCCCCTGGGGGGGATTACCTACACTCTAGTAGATACTTCTATAACTATGCACACCCTGGCAATAGCACTGAACAGACTCATTGCCTTAAAATTGACATGAAATCTTGAGGAAATCTTGGTGGGGAGATATGGAAGGAACTCGAGAGAAGGGAGTGATGACAGATGTAATCAAAACACATTGTTTGCATGTCTGAAATCACTAAAGAATAAAAAAAGTTGAAACTCACAATCACTGGAATAATAAACAGTTTTTGTTTTAGTAAAGTGTGCCCTGTTTCTGATCAAGTTATTTTTCTCACAGTAATTTGTGCATTGCTTACCCAGAGTTTTATTTTTAAAATATTCTTTAACAACTGCTTTCATCAAGTGTTTCTTTCTCATTTCTATTTATGTTGAGACTTAAAACACAATGTAAAATTAAACTTCAGGATCTGAAGTGGTTTGTTGAGAAGCTAGGAACATACAAGTTTGCTAATGATTGCTAACAAGGAAATCACTAAATTTTCCAAGAAATGATTCACTTGGCAAAGGACAACTTGCAGTCTCTGATGAGATATTAGGTCTAGGAAGAACTTCAATGGGATAGTGGGCTGTAGGAAAACACAGTGTAACTCATATTCTTTAGTAAAATGTGAATTTGAATTTGGGTCAACTGAACCTGATTCTACATTCTACATTGATTGACTTTCCTAAACAAACAGATGAGTGGATAGAGTTCAAGGAAAGAAACTGAGGCGCTATGGAGGACAGGATCCCATGTGCATGTCTCCATTAGAGGTGACAACTGAAGATAAACAATCTATAAGCACACAGTGGGGAGGGTATGTTTCAATCATGATTTTCTTAGCAAGCAGCTGCTAAACTTGGTAACACTGTTTAATCTTAATTGCCCTGTTTAGTTTCATTGGTGATGTTATTAACCCTATCACCTTTCCATGCCCTCCCAAATCAGTAGTTCTCTGTTGAGCTTTTACCTATATGGTCTTTCTTAGTGCTTCCATGGGGAAGGAGTTTCCAAAATTCTGTTGGTGTAAGGTTGGCTGTAAACTTGTTCTGGGCATTGGAATGTGGGTAGAAGGGATGTTGAAATCCAGCAGAAACTTTTTGATCTGTCACACATCTCTGCCATTATGAGCCCTGTGTCCTAGTGAGGGCCCAACAACCACAAAGGGAAAAGATACCAATGAAGTTTTCTCTCATGTGTGTGTTTGTTCTTGTTTGTTTTTTCTTTCTTTCAAGATAGTGTTCCTCTATGTAACAGAGCCTTGGCTGTCCTGGACTCACTTTGTAAACTCGGCTAGCCTGGAACTCACAGAGACCCACCTGCATCTGTCCCCCTCGTGCTGGGATTAAAGGCATGAATCACCATGCCCGCCTTGCTTACATATTCTAAATTTCTAGTCTCCCAATGTTCATTAGCACATGAAGGGGAAATAGATTTGGCAAATGTATGAGTCATGATAAAAAAAAATCCAAACAAAACAAAAACGTTTCTGCTCTTGATTCATGATGGAAAAGGAAGCCATTCACAATTTAAACATTCGACTATATTTAGTGCTTCCAACTGACAGAGTGTGCACCAGCAAGGCTAACATCTTTCCTTTATTTGAAATGTAATAATTAGAAAGCTTCCAACTGCAGTTGATGAGGTAGACTTAGGAAGAGAAAACCCACTCTCTCTAGATAATATATCATTAAATGAACTTCTGTTGGGAATTTCCTCAGGAAGGGGTTAGACAGCTTCAAAGGTAGACATCCGAAGAAGGGAGAACTAATGACTGTTTGACAGGTTTAAAAAGTCGTACTTGACAGTCTGGTTGGAGCTGTTTGATAGGAAGACTTAGACGTTCTACTTTATTGAATGTCATGCAGCAGTACGGAAGGATCATCCAAACAGCTTCCCTTATTTAAAGCCATCAAAAATTTCATTTAGAAGCTTGGGGTAGTTTTAATCAATTGATGATCCCTAATATTCTTTATAGCTCAAAAATCCCATGATATATGAGCTCAAATGATTTGTTCAGGGTTAGAGGAGGCCAGAATTTCAGTTCTGTGCTTTTGCTCTGAACTAGAATTGCTGTTATCAAAAGCACCTTGAAATTCCAGGGGTGACTCAGAGGTCCAAATTAAATCATCTCCTAACTTTTCAAATGTTAACACAACAGAGGATACACATCACTAACTTCTATTCCTCACACCTTTCCTGTGCAACAAATAAAACTGTACAATTTAGTTCTCATACAGAAGCGGTTAAATAGTGAAAGTGACAAAGCTGTCTAATTTTCTAGCTGAAATTATTAGTCGTGCAGACACGGGGAAATGAAGCAGGCTTGTCAACAAAAATAGAGGAGAGCTATTTAAATCTTAATCTCATATTAAAACAATATATTCAGTGTTGGTATATCCAAAATTTTCATAGATCTCTTCACAACTTGCCTGATTAAACTGAGATTTAGTCATTGTCAGCTGTAAATGTTTTACTCTAACCATGAAGATAAATTCTCTTCATTTTTCAGTTTATAGTTTGTGGATGATGTGATGATTAATTCCATGGGTCAATTGCACTAGGAAAAGAGTACTCAGATAGTTGGTTAAGCATTATTTATCAGTGTGTCTATGAGCACATCTCTGTATGCAATGGATATCTGAATCAAAATACTGAGCAAATCACATTGTCTTTTCCAGGAAGAATGGAATGAATCCAGACTAATGTTCTGATAGAAGAACTGATTGAATAACAGGATTCACTCTGTTTGGTGCTATTGTCTTTACATCAGCCCATCAGCCTTCCCATAGGTTTGATCTTGGACTCAGCAATTGTGAGAATGACAGATGCATTAAGAATCAATCAATGTGATAGTAGTTCAATGAGGAAAGTGACGGCAGATTCTTTGGATATGGCCAGAGAAGAGTTTTGGAGCCCCGAGTGAAGCAGTGTTGAAGAATTCAGGGTTATGACTCTGGGATCAATCAAATGTGAGTGGTCAGGAAAAGAACAAATGGAAGGATCTAGGCAAAGCATCTGAACAGTAATAGCTCTAACATCTGCACTAGGGAAGTTCATACGAAGTAACAGCCAGTTTACTAAGAAGGGAATGCCATAGCCTCATGATTTCTAGTTTCAGGTGGGGCCTCATGGCTGTCAAAAGTCTTACATAAACCCATACATCTCTTACATTCTGTTTTTATTATGAGTTATCAGATATCTCTTCGAGCATGGCTATTTTTTTGCAATGACTCTTAATAGATGATTCTGCCTGCCACATCACCTTTGCCATCAGCTACTTCCATTCCTGGCTTAGTAGCGGCTTCACAACCCTGTGCTCATCCACCTTCTTTCCTCAGACTGAAAGGAGAGAATTTTCTTCATCTCCAATCTCTTATTCTTTCTTTGGAATGTAGCATGTCCCACTTGTGGAGTCCTTGCTAAAACCAGCCACCTCTCTCCTCTCTCCGCCCCTGGAAGGTACTTTCCCGTCTTCATACATAAAGCATAATATAAAATGAAACCCCCGAGGCAATGTGAAGGAACCTTTCCTTCTGTCTTCCCTGCTGATATTTTCACATCCTTCTCAAACCAGTAAAAGCAGTGATTCTCAACCTGTGGGTTGCGACCACTTTGGGGGTACAATGACCCTTTCACAAGGGTTGCCTAGGACCTTCAGAAAACATAGTTACTACATTATGATACCAAATAATAGAGAAATTATAATTATAAATGGCAACAAAAATAGTTTTATGGTTTGTGGTCACAAGTGGAGGAATTGTATTAAAAGGCCACAGCATGAGAAATGTTGAGAACCACTGAATTAGAGAGACTGAAAAGTTGATCTTCAAATGTCATCAATTAAGAGTTTTAAAGAATGGTAAAATCAGAAGAAATACTCATTTTAAATACTAGTTTTAAGGTAAGGAGCAGAAAGAATGAGAAGAATTCTTACAAAGAATTCTTTGGGTACAAAGAATTTGGGTACAAAGTAGAAAATTGAAAATCTTGTCATTTCCTCCTTTATCATTTTGGTCTTTTGATACTTATGGACAAAACCAAAATAAAATAAACTTTATCTTCTTCACATGGCTACACAGAAAGCATTGCCACTGAAGCCAGACTAAACGGCTTTACAACCAAGAGTGGAGGTCAAGCGTTGGTCTGTAAATACTAAGCATTTAGAAGGGTTCAGTTAAACTGGAACAGGAAGTTTAGGGGCCACAGAGAAGAGGATGCTGGGAATAAACAGCAACAGGAAGGTGTCACCATAGGAAGATGACAGCTTTTTTTATACATTTTTGAAAACACAGCTGTTAATCATTTAACACATTTGTTAGTCAAATAGAAGGCAGTTGATGTCTTTGAAGGGAATTGCATTTTGAATGTCAGTGGAGAAATAGCTGGACTGAAATAACAAGTAACCATGCCATCTAGCATTTTTTGAAATTCTACTGCATGCCTAGCTCTCTTTGCATTTTATGTCAACTATCATGTTCTTATTTCCCATGGGGGAAAAACTAAAGCAGAGAAACACACCTAAAGTCACACAGCCTTGCAATGGTGTCTAAGAAAGCAAAATCAACCACTGTATTTTAAGGGAGGCAGTTGATGGTATTTGTTTGGACCCGAATATGGAAAAATTTTCATTGCCTTATCTCAGAATAAATGGAAAATGTGAATTAGGCCTCTTTGAATTCCCTAAATTAGAGGTCTCCAATGTGTATAGCTCAGATAAACTCTAGCTTACATCATAGCTAGAGTATGCCCTTTCAACAGCTGTGTGTTAGGAGTCAAGACAATTATACAAGGCTTACACTTCTGTGGTTTAAATAATAGCCCGTATATTCCCAGGGCTGGAGCATTCCTTGAGTCCTGCTTTTCTCAGATGACAAAGTCATGTATTAACCTAAACCTCCACTGAAACATTTTCTCCTGTGTAAGACACTACTAGAAAAATATAATGTATATGAATACGTGATCCTAAAACTAATGATGGAAAATGATAACAGGCTTGCTCCTAAATTAATTTTTTGCTACTTTTATTTTGTCTTGCCATAAATGTTAATGAACAAAATAGTTACCAGGCTCCAAGGCTATCTCCCAGTATGTGGCCAAGGACACACTCATTAACGTACCTCTCCTCAACTTCATCAAAGTTGAGTAAATATACAATCTTAATTCTCACGTGTTTTCTATAGGAAAAAAAAAAGGTTATTATGGTGCAAAGTGTAGGACGCTTTTATCCATCAAGACCTAACCCTAGAGTTACTTGTAGTTACTGAGCGACTCATGTGCAGGCCACTACAAGTCTAAGCTATAATTTCTTAAGAGGTTACGACTTTCTGAGGCCTTGTCCTTGTATAGTAATCTTCTTACACCTCTCGTGCTTTATTCCCAAAGGAGACAAAATCTTCAGGAAGCTGGCCTCCCCTGCTGCTCCCATGCATGGGATGTTTGTCTCAACTTTTAGAAACCTTGCAAAAGTTATTTGACCACTGATGCTATTCTCTGGGTTATAGGTTTTAGTACAAGTCGTAATGGTGGTGGGGCAGGGGTTAAAATTTTAGCTGAGCAGTTCCTTTTCTGTGAACACATTCCCCAGTAAACACATTTGTTTACTAGACAGCTGTCACATCTGGCATGCTCTTTACTTGTGACTTCAATTGTACTTGTTGTGATTCTATCTATGTCTCTCGCCTAGAGTACAAGGTCTTTAGACACTGGAATCACTAGTCCTTTTTCATCACTAGAACTTGGCAGCAGGCCTCGCGTAGAATATGTGGAACAGCTGGTGGATACAAACTTGTTAAGAGGAAGAGAAAGAATAAGAAAAAAATAGTTGTCTTTTCTATCTGGATGAAACTGCTGTCTTCAGCAGTCGCATCAAAAACAACACCATCTAGAAGCAATAGCTTCTGGGGTTACTCTGGTACAAAGCGAGACATAAAGTTACACAGCAGTCATTGGCAAAAATAGTGGATAAACCAATCTCAGTGAAAGGATAAGGCTGTGGTGGGAAGAAGAGGAATTGGCTCTGAAGTACCAAAGAGTATTCTGGCTTGCGAGTGGCTCTCCCAGATTCTTACTCTTTTATCTTTCTGCTGTTCTTACCTCTTTGAGGTGTTTTCTTCTTCCCTCCCTGGCTCACACCCTTTGGATGATTTCTATTACTGTCTAACACATGCATATTTCTATCTCCCCAATTTCTTATCTCAACCATACAGCCTAAGTTACAAAGAATTTGCTCTTAAGGAGACTTTGGGCAATTTCTACGGCTCTGTTTATGATGATGTTTTGTTCCAGTGAAGGACATCAAGGACCTTAGAAACTTCTCTGGAATTTACCAGTTGCTAGTCAGGAAACTAGCAAAAATGGCCATGATTCAGGTTCAAATTTATTTATTTTTTAATTTTTATTTTTTTCTTCACAATGTATTCATTACCTATCCCAAATGAAGTTCCCTCCCCCCCCCAGTCCCTTCCTCCTTTCCTCTTCCTTTCATTCCCTTCCCCTAGTCCACTGAAAGGGGAAGTTCTCCACTATTGCCTTCTGCCCATAGCTTAAGTCTCATCAGGACTGTTTGGAACCTCTTCCTTTGTGGCCTGGCAAGGCTGCATCATCAGGGATGAGTGATCAGAGAGTAGTCAGCTGAGATTTATTAAGTCATTCAAAAAGAGCAAAGCAGGCATTCTGTCTCTCTCTTGTAGTTGATATATCTAACATCTCATTCACATGAGGGATAAAACATAACATCATGTACCTCCTTAGTAATCTTTTAATCTTCATTCTCTGTTCATACTCCATCAATCCACTTAGGAATACTGGATCTTTCTGGTTTGCCATCAGGCACTTCACCTTCCAGTTTGCAACACCACTTGTTTCTTCTGAAAACTTTGGCAATTTTTGCTTTCTATCTACTTTGGGATAATGGAAATTGTACCAAATATCATTGACATCCATCCTATGCTTCCTATGAAGCTGCCGATATATTCTGTTTAGAGGAACCCATGTCAGAACATGATTCATGAGTAAGACTCACACAAGATGTGTATTACCCCTCTGATTTAATTTCCCTACTCTTTTCTGTGCCCTTGGAGATACAACATAAGCCGCTCTGCAGACAGGGTACACTGTGCAAGGTCCCTCAAGACTGCTCGTCTCAATAGCACATTGAAGGCAAGCGTCCCTCCAGCTTTCCACATCTGCTTGTCACAGACCCTTGTTTCAGAGATCCCTGTGTTTCTCCCGACAGTCAGTCCTGAATAAAGCATAGTATTATCACCATTTCATATATTTTCCTGCAGCTATGAGAAAATGCAGAACTGTGGAAAATTTGCTGGCAATCTCTATATAAAACACATTTCAAAATTCCTAATGCAGTTAACACGCTTTCACCCGAAGCACACGTTTCTGACAAGTCCAGTTCATTGTAACAAGGTCTTGACACAGATGGGAGGCAGAACCTGAGGCAGAGAGGCAACTGTCACCAAACTTCAACATTGAAGCCTGGCCTTAGGGCCTTGGGGGAAGAATCTGGCTGCTATTATTTAGCATATAATTATTGACTCGTTTGCCATTTCGATTTTCTAACTCACAGCTTGCAGCAAAGGGCAACAGCAAAATGGGAAAAAAATGGATAGAAGTTTACACTGGAAGTAAGGTGGGTGGAAGTGTCGGGTGACTATCTGCAGGCAGGGAGATGGGGACAGGAGGAAGAGCAGCTCATTGCATATTAGGAATATTGTTTTAAAGATTCTTATTCACATAGTACTGACATAGGAGAATGTGATTTTATAACCTGTTTTACTGTAATGCATTGCAATAGAGACATATCCATCTTGTTAATTACCTAATAATGGTGACCCCCCTCTGACAATCAGGACATATTTATGTATTATTCAAAGATCTTTCTACTTAGCGACATTGCATAATATTTAACAAATACTACGTTTCCTACAGGAAATAGAGAGAAACTAGTTTCAGGCAATATTGACATTTTTGGCCTCTTATCCAGAAAATTTGCCTATTGCATTTTCTAGACAACAGATGTTGATGATTCCAAATAAGACTCCTGTCTCCGTGTGTGCTTTTCCTGAACTAGTGGAAAGAAATCACTCTGGAAAGTGACTCAGAGTCTGTTAAAGCTAACATTGTTTTCTGCAGAGACCATTTCCTTTCCTTCCATATCGATTTACAAAAGATTAACATGCTATATTCAACTACCTTTGTACACATTTCTCTGGCTCCTGAGCTTATCTTTTGTCTTGAAATGATCATACACTAGAAAGTTCATGTATTCTATAGACAGACAAATAAAACAAATCATCCTAAGCAGGGGCATTAATAAGTCTGATACAGTGTTCACTGTGACAGAAAAATACCCCAAAAGGCCACCAAAGTAGATTCTCCTGATTGTGAACAATATTTTTTTTATTATAAGTTAGGAGAGGAAATATTTTCCAGAGGTTGTGTAGACTGAGCCACCGAAATAACATTATTTCAGATAAATGATCAATCTCTCTATGGTCCCTGCGGCTTATTTTAAAGAAGCTTTCAGTAGGGGGTACACCAGAAACTCTGTGATGCATGTAATAGAATCAAGAGCTCCATTACAAACCCAAATTGCAAGCACCTCTGCGTGTCTCTGGGCTCACTTCTTGAGAAGAATATACAGCCCTAAAGTCCCAAATACCTTGCTCTTGCTCACACAATTTTTACAACTTATAGTTGAAGGTGAATTTTATTTATTGAGCTGACCTGCTCTATAACTTCAGTTTTAGAACCCAATAAGTCATCTGAAGGGGTGGCCCAAATTTGAAAACAGTGAACCCAAAGATACCTCTACGTGCAGTGACAAAGCATAAGGCCATTACCATAAAATTATCAACACAGACCTCAGATTTTTAAAAGCTTTGCTAACCTCCTCTCAATTCTATTTACTTGTGAATAATTTTTAAAATAGTAAAATCCCATGTATCATGAAAAAATAATCTTTGTAAAAGCAAACTGTTATGAAGAGAGAAATGATGGGTGTGGAAATTATAGGAAATATGTTCCAGGTAATTCATAGTATGGTTGTTATGAGCACACTGTCATTTTATTCAGAAGTAATGTGGTGGCGTTCAGACCCATAACCTCAACATTTGGGAGGTGAAGGCAGGAGGATCAGGAGGTCGAGGTCATCCCAAGCCATACAGAGTTAGCTTGAATCCATGCCAAGGTACATAACAATCTGTCTTAAAAACAAACAACCCCAAGTAGTTTTAAATGATTATCTCTTCATAATGCTGCATTCATTAATAGATATATCAATAGTTAGACAAACGTGATTTCTTGATGTGAGAATTAGTACTTAAAAGAAATCAGATGGACGGAGTGATGAGTAGTCCGGAAAATAGCATGGCAGGGTCTACACCAGCGGTTTTCAATTGTGGCTTGCGATCTTATTGGGGTCAGACTAAGCTTTCACAGGGTTGCCTGAGACCATCAGAAAACACAGATCTATCACATAACGGTTCATAACAGTAGCAAAACTACAGCAGCAACGAAAATAATTTCATGGCTGGAGGTCACCACAACCTGAGGAACTAGATAAAAGGATCACAGTGTTAGGAAGGTTGAGAACCGCTGTTCCTCAGGGTCACGTGGCAGATTTTTGATCAGTGGAGAGTGCTCCTTTCATGACTTCATGAAGGAGGAAGTGTTAGAAAATGGTGTAATTATGAAGACTGGCTACACAACACAAAAGTTCTCTTTCTTTCTCTGCCTCTTTCTTCCCTTTCTCCTCTATGTCCCCTTTTTTGAAAGACCTGTTAGTTTTACTTTGTTAGCTCCCAAAAGGCTTAAAATTTTAAAAGAGAGGCTGGCTGACAATATGAGCAGAGAAGTTTTCTTTCTCCTTAGTGTTTTCTGTAGAGAAAGATTTCCCCAATAGTAATGCAGTCTCTTTCGCCGCCCCTGGTTTTCCCGCGGTAGTGAGGTTATTGCTTGATCTGAGAGACTGGTGAACCTCGCAAGTCAGACTCAGCTACTTCACTCAATCTCTCCCTGGCATCTCATTCCCTGAACAGAGTTTCAGTTGTGCAGGACCTTACTCATGGCCAGCTTGCTCAGTCTGGACACAGTCTCTGATTTTAGTTTTTCCCACGAATGAACACTGTGTTCTTAGGTATCCGTGTTGGTAGTAATTAAGGAGGGACTTGGCTCTTTCTTCCATTTGATCCTTACTCTAAAATACATTTTGTTCCTGGGGCTGGAGAGATGGTTTGGTGGTTAAGAGAAGTGCTCTTGCACAGGACTTAGGATTGATTTCAATGAACAGCACCTACATGGTGGCTCACAAACATCTGTAACTCCAGTTTCAAGGCATCTAACATCCACTTCTGACTTCCTGGGTTCCAAGCATAAACGTAGTGCTATATAAATTTGCAAGCTAAACTTATGTACACTAAAAAATAAATGATTAGGTAAATAAATATTTCTTTAAAGGTAAATTCCATCTCAGTAATCATTTTGAAAGGAATAAATCTGTGAATCGCAGCAATCAATACTCAGGTCAATAGGCAGAAGAAGTTTACCACTCCCTACAATTTACCTTCTCTTTCTAGTCAACAGGCCTTTCATTCTGGTTTTCTCTATCCACAGTTTTGCATTTTTCAGAATTTCATAGAACTAAAACTTTATAAATGGAATCTTATCTTTTTGAAAAGTACAGTTTTTTTTCACAGCATGATATTTTAGGGAGTCATTAACTTTGGCACACCCTGATGCTTTTATGTTTGGATAATATTTCATTGTAAGAAGTGATCACAATTTAGTGATTTATTAGTTACTAGATATTTGGTTAATTGCCAGGTTTTGATGATTATTAACAAAGCTACTGGTAATATTTATATATAGGCTTCTGTGAGACTATAAACTCTTACCTAAAATAAATAAATAAATTTAAATAGAATGTCTGGGTTATATTTATAGTCGTATATTAAACTTTATTAAAGTATCAAACTGTCTCCAAATGTTGCGTTAATTTGTATTCTGATATACTCACTCCATTTACTTTGACTACTTTCTGCTACTTTGCAATATTGCCTTTATTTTTTAATTTAAAAATTTAACCATTTTAATGATTATGAAATGTAACTCATGCTTTTAATTTGCATTTCCTTAATGACTAATAATTTCCGGTATTTTCATATGATAATTTGATTCATGTGAATTTTCTTGAGTGAAGGAGCTGACAAACTAGTTTGCTGTTTTTTTTAAAATTTTGGTGACTTAAAATCTCTTGGAGTTTGGAAAAATATTAAATTGTGTTAATATATTTATGTGTGTGTGTGTACATGTGTTTCATAGAGGCCTGAGGACAACCCTTACAAATCAGTTCTCTCTTTACCATGTGGACCCAGAGACTGACCTCAGGCTGCTAGACTGGGTGGATTGTACCATGACTCACTGAGCCATCTTGTGGGACCTGGCTCAGAGAAATCTTGTCGGTACTGTATGCTACAGCACATGATTTGAGAGTATTTCTCTTATATTCGCTTACTTGGTTTTGGAGAAATGCAGACATTTCCCTGTTGATGAACTTCCTTTTTTTTCACATCTTTAAAGATGCATTTTGCTTTTGTGTCTGATATAAGAAATCTTTGAGGATTTAGCCTGGTCTGTCGAATGGTTGCTTAGCATGTATGGTTCCCTGGGTTCTCCAACACAGCATTAACAAAAACAGAAACAAAGCAAAACAAAAAAGAATGTGAACAAAACTGAAAAAGACAAAGAAACAGAAAAAAACAAAAACAAAAATCTAAATAAAATAAATACTTTTTTTAATTTTAGGTTTTATATTGATTATCATTAATTTGACTTACATGAAAAAAGGGCACAGAATTGGATGTGTAGGGATGTCGAGAGGATCTAGTGAGAGTTGAGGGAGGAGAAAAAGATGACCAGAACTTAATGCATAAAATGATTTCAATAATAAAAAAATGCATCTTCTTTGACATCACAGAAAATATCAACAAGTGTTAGCTCTTAAGGACTGATATGTTAATAGTTACAATTCGATGGACAAAGTTCTTATAGTTACATCAAAATCCATCAACGTATCTTGATTTGTGCATTGAATTTTTTTACGACATCTCATGATTTCACCAAGTCAGACATTGATCATTTGAAAATTACACAATCACTGAGCTTGGAGCTTTCCTTACATTTCACATGTTATCAAAAAGGGTATTTTTAGTAGTTCCAAGAATATAAATGTAGATTTATATCTCCAAGTCTGGGGGGGATCAATAGCAGCCTGTGCCTGATGGCAATTAAGTCAAAATTCTAATTTTTGCTTGAGAGTTCAAATGTTATCCCTGGCTCCACATCTGTGTTCACTTCCAAGTGACAGCTGTTTCCATTCATTCATATGAAAACGTCTGACAAGCACCTCTGATATGCATTTTTTCAAATGCTTATCATGTTCTTTGAAAACACTGCTAATTCATTTTATAAGGAAATAACTCCAATTCTTTTTATTTATACTTCTATATGAAATAGAAACATTTCTTCTGTCCACTTTTGCTCTCTGCCCTGGAACTTTCTCTGTTGCTACCTCAGCCTCTATGAGGTCACATGTGTGTCCATCCTGCCCTGATGGGTTTAGATTGCCTTGGTGCTGTGTGTCCTCTATTCTCTTTGGTTTGTAGAACCTTTATGCCTTCCTTTCTGCAAACCCATCTTAAAGGCAGACCCCATGCCCAGCAGTAGATGGCCAACACAGAGCAAAACTCTATGGCATCTTTGGATCTTTGAAGGTTCTTTCAGTTTTGTTTTGTTTGTTTCAAACCTTTTTTTTTTTTTAACCTTATAGGTTCTTTGGATATATTACAGCTTCTGGTTTTGTGTTTTTATGGGATTTTATCTTTACGATCAAGTGTGTCTCTGCATCTGAATGTGTTTCTTGTGCTGTGCTGTTTGTGTTTGTGTGTGTGCTTTTGTTTCTGTTTGTTTGTTTTCTTCCATTCTGGTTTGTTTGTTTTGATTTTATCTTTGTTGTTATTTAGATGCCTGTTTTTTTTCTAACTACTCTAATGAGAGACAGCTTTTGGATATAGATGAAAGGGCAGGGGAGAAGAATCTCTAAAGATTTGGGGGAGGGGAACCATAATCTGAATATATTATATGAAAAAAATCTATTTTCAATAAAAATTAAAAAAACATTCCTTTTCCATATGTTTTAATTTATTATTTAACATATTATCAGGAGGATGGGCTATTGCTGTTGATATTTAAATTAATCAATTACTTTGATACTAAAGATAGCTTTATTTCCTGGTTGTGTGCTAGGGTTAAAATCAGGCCTTGCATATGCTAGGCCAACACTTTCTGACCGCATGTTCAGCCTGATGTAGAGAACTCGTCTCTCTTTCTCTTTTCTGTCAATCAGCATCTGAAAGGACAGTAGAGGAATTTAGAGCATTGACTTGACTTTGGTTGAGGCGATGGTAGTTAAATCTACCATTGTGTTTGCAGCTTCAGTGCTCATGACTATGCTGTGCCAAAGATGAACACTTTCTTAGCATTCTGAGGGAACTGTCTTTCACACCATCTTAAGGAATCATGAGGACTGCCAGTCGTTTACAGAACACATCTAGAGAAGCACTACATAAAGATATTGAAAAGGGATGAAGAGTAAGAAAACACAGTAGCTTCAAAACTAGTAATTGAAGTTGCCTTCCGTCCCGGTTCTCTCTCTCTCTCTCTCTCTCTCTCTCTGTGTGTGTGTGTGTGTGTGTGTGTGTGTGTGTGTGTGTGCGCGTGTGTGTGTGTGCATGTATGTATTAGAAGAAAGAACCTTCCTTAACAGGCATAGGTCATTGGCCCAAGAAATTTGCCAGAAGAAGACCCAGGAAGTAGCCTGGAGATATAACATGAAAATGCCTACTCTTAAGAACTGTCAGAGCTTCTATGATAGACTGGTAGATAGAAAGTGACCATATCCTGGAAGCAGCATGCCGAAAAGCCATGACTCCAACATAAAACGGAGAGTGATAGAGTTTCAGAAGAAAAGGCAGAGTCTGGTCAGTGAGTTTGGTCACTGTTGAAGTCTAAAGTCCACAGCAAGGCAGCCCTGTTGTAGGTTTCATTCTGAGACAGATATAATTTGAGGAATTTACTATATTCCTCAAGTATCATGAATGCATACACCTGAACTAACAAACATGAAGAGATGTAATGTTTAGACACCTAAGAAAATTTTAGTTCCAGGGACAGGATAAAGAAGCTCTCTGCCCTAAAGATACCTGAAGGTGGCAGAGCAGGATGAATTAGGTGTCTCAATGTAATCCATGTTTATAAGTCCAGGTTTTTTTTTTCTTTTCGTTTTAAAGTAATTGATTTATTTTTATACCAATCACAGGTTATGTACTTTGTATCCCAGCTGTAGCCCCCTCTCTCATTTCCTCCCACTCTCCCCGTCCCTCCTTCATCTTCTCCCTGCCCCCTCAAAGTCCACTGATAGGGGAGGACCTCCTCCCCTTCCATCTGACCCTAGCTTATCCTGTAAGTCCAGTTTTAAAGAAAGAACATTTCCCACCACTGTTTTTAGAAAAATAGCTTTGCAGTTTAACTCCAGCTGAGTTAAAAACACATATATTTTGATTTTTTAAATCTTACAACTATAAACCTTTGGCAAATTTACGTTGATGTTTTCTGAGGCTTGTGGACTAGATTTGAGCAGAAGAAATCCTGATTATTCTGGTCCTGACAGACATTCACAATAAGTGTATTGCTCAGCATGGCTTTTAATGATGACAGGCTGGACAGCTCCGGAAAGACTGGCAGTAAGCCAACCTTCAGTACACATTGGACGTTTGTGTCAGCTGTCTCTCCATATGTAAGGACCACATTGCCCGAGCTTCCCATCACACGCCTGCAACTACACGTAGAACTGATCCCACAGCTACCTCACTTAACTCACTTCCAGCTGTTCTGATTGAGTGGAGAACTTTCCAATTAAAGGCCTTTCATGGTCTGGCTTCTCATTTGCATATCCATATGACCACCATGACTACCTTTGAACTAAGCTCATTTCTTAGTAAACTAAAGGTTAGTTAACCATAAGACAGTCACATGACAGTCAATCTAACAACTCAGGATGCTACTAAGTGATCAGCAAAGACATAGTGTATACAGAATGTACACAGTATGCCAAGTGATAAATTCTTCTTGTAAGAGACTCAGTGGTTCTTCATGCTATTGTGCCACATAACTCAGAATAACATGCATGTACAGCTTAGGAGTTGTTTGTTTTAATCCTCCATCCAAAATTGTCTTGCCTACAAAGCAGGGTAGAGATAAAGATGGAGACTGAGCAAATGGCTAATTAATAACTGGCCCAAGTGGAGACCTACCCCATGGGAGAAAGCCAAACCATGACAATATTAATGATACTCTGCTATGCTTGTAGACAGGTGCCTAGCCTAACTGCCCTCTGAAATGCCTCATCCAGCAGCTTATGGAAACAGATGCAGAGACCTACAGACAATAGGCAGAGCTCAAGGAGTTCTGTGGAAGAGTGGGAGGAAAGATTGACAGAGCTGGTGGAGGGGCCAAGGACACTACAAGACCTACAGAATCAACTAACCTGAGCTCATGGGGGCTCACAGAGACTGAACCACCAACCAGAGATCATGCACCAGAGATCATGTAGGGGGTCCTAGATCCTCTACACATATGTAGCAGATTGCAGCTTGTTTTGCATGTAGATCCTTAACAATAGGAGTAGGGGTTGTCTCTGATTCGGTTGCCTGCCTTTGAATCCCTCTCCTACAGTTGGGCTGTCTTTTTTTCTGGCCTCAGTGGGAGAGGATGTGCTTAGTCCTGCTGTCACCTAATGTGTCAGTGTGGGCTTGTACCTATGGCAGGCCCTCCCCTTTTCTGAAGAAAGAGGGTGGAGAGATGGAAGGATGGAGTGTGATGGTGAGTCTGGGAGGAAGGAAGGGAGGGGGTTGAGATCATGCTATAAAATAATTAATGAAAAAGGTCATTTGTTTTATGGAATTGCCTATGTTCTCTTTTCACACGATGATTGACCATAAGTAAGACCATGGAAAGCAAAATTGCAGATGAGAACTTTTATTGTACTTTAACAAAATCAGAAACTCCAATCATCACTGAAGAAAGGCACGGAATTTTATATATGAGCAAATGCAACCTAAGAGGGGTTAAGAAGCTCAAGATAGAGTTTGCAATCAGAATCTGCAGTGAAACCCAGGTTTGTCAGACTCTTAAGTCTATAGATTTTCCATTAGTACTTTAAAAACATACTTGTTTGCTTGTATTAGCAGCAAAACAAATTGGTAAAAATTTAAGCAGAACTCTAAAGGGGAAAAGTTTTCATATAACATCAGCACATATGAAATTCTAATCCAGTGTTTGGAGGCCCTCAGAAGTACTTCTGAAAGTACTCATCAGGTAGAAAACCAGCAGTCCACACATACAAACGCCGCCCAACCCCAGCCACTTGCTGCATTTGCTTCTCTCCTTCCAATTGCTTCTGATGCTGGAGTTTTTCCAAGTGGTAACTGGGCAGAAGGAACTGCCTTTGGTCAATTCTACCTTGTGCAGCTGTAATTTCACACTACTGGGAGAGCCTGTGTCAGGAGACAAATAAGTCTCTTTCTCTCTGTCCAACCTGGGTGACACAGGTGGCCTTTTTACCTACTTTGACTCTGAATAAAGGTATTTACACTGTCAGAAGGATTTCAATGAAGTATTTTAGCTAGAGTAACATCTAACAGTACACCCCTTAGGTATTCCATATACTCGACATACAACATTAAAGACAAATGTAGACTTTACCAACATATGTCAAAAAGGTATGCACTAATTTTCATGGACTTGTAGATGAAGAACAGATTAAACACAAGAAGAGGAATGTAAGTTACTTTGTCTTTTAGGAAGAAAATATAAGCTACATCAACTTTTAGGATTAATTTGGCAATGATAGATACATTTACAAAATACTCTCGCACACCTAAGGTTCAGGGAACACTGTTGAAGATGACACAGAAAGGTTGTAGGATCAGGAAGTTTGCTGTGAGACTCTTGTCTCCTAGTAATGTCAGAAGTTACACTCATAAGGTCTCATCAACATGGCTGACCAAACATGAGCTGAACAAGGACAGCAATAATAGACATGCCAAAGTGTATGGAAAAAGCTCATGAGCCCTTAACCTTACACAACAAACTACTGACAACTAAGGAATAACAAGAGCAAGATAAATGGTCTTCCCCAGAGAAGAGCACGCCAGCTGGTTATCTAACACCAACTCGTGAACCCGGAAAACATGTCTCCAATAACATTATACAGACTTAGCGGGATATATTTAGGAATACCTATATTTATGTGTGTGTATATATATATATATATATATATATATATATATATATGCATGCAATGAAAATGAAAGAAGAAGCCATTAATTTGAACGAGAATATAGAGAGGGGGTATATGGGTGCTCTCTGTGAGGAAGGAAAGAGGAAGAAGAAATTTTATACTGACATTATAATCTCAGAAAATGTCAAGGGAACAAATAATAATTAGATGGAAGCAAGACTGAAGTCAGAAGAATGATCAAGAACCCACCATATTTTATAAGGATATAAAATATAAGGAACCAGTTTAAAGCATTTAAAAAAGTTACCCAAAAAAAGGAAAAAAAAAAAAAAGGAAGAAGTCAGGAAAGGAACAGTCAGATTTTGATGCAGGGCCTGCTAGAAATACACCTGAGGCCGAGTGCCCACCCTTCTAGCCCTTGGTTTCCTCACACCTATAGAAAGTTCTGGAGGAAACACAGGCTGCAGCCAGAATGTCTTAAACCTAGTAGACTGAAAATACACTCAACTAGATTGTTGCACATCTGTTCTCCTGGAAGGCTTGGGCAGCTGTGCTTTTTCGTCGTAACCTAAAAACAATTAGGACCTTTTAGAGAAATGACTATGAAGTATTAGAAAATACCTTTATATAGTTAACTAGTATACTTATATGCATAGTATTTTATAAAGCATCATTAGACAAATCTTGCCTTACTTTTCTAGGATAAATGTTATACATTCAAAAATTATGAAATTTCAAATTATGATTGGATTCTATTTGCTATTTGCCTTAGGTCCTTTTGTTACAATCAGAACCAAATCCTCAGACTGCCCTTTATATAAAGAAAATAGGCTTATGTGGTTCACAACTCTGGTGATTGGAACATGCGCGCATGGTGTTGCAATGTGATGGAGAGGTGGAAACTAAACTGTCCACTTGCAGAATGGTTGTACATGACAGACACATTCGCGAGAGAACTGACGCCACGCCGCTGGACTTTGTGATAAGACAGTCAAAGCAGGTCAAGGTGGAAGGGCAGAGTGGGGTGTAGAGAAAGCAGGGGCAAGGAGCGTGTAATGGTAAGAAGGGACAATCTGAGTCAGGAGCATCGGGAGAGAGCAAGCCAAGCCTTCCAAACCCCTAAGTTCAAAGCTGTATGTCAGCACAAAAAAGAATGGAGTGTGTAAGAGATGGAGAGACGAGGGAACGTTCTTGATTCACTCTCTGGCTCTGGAAGGCATACTTTTTGACGCTGTTCCCTTGCTTGCCGGAGATGAACTTTTACTACTTGTTCTAGGTTTACAAATTCTTTTCAAAGACAAGAGCCCAGATCTCTGTTGCAGCCAGGATTAGATAGGCAAGAATGCGTATCTTCAACCACAACAGTTACTATTATCTTTCTCTAAGGTGTAATCTGTGGTTTTAAAACAAAAGGGGACACAGCACAGAGAAACAGAGGCAGTGAGACAGATCAGAGAGTCATCTGAAAAACTAAGACAAACTCAGTTTTTTTTAAAAATGTAAATCTCTATAGAATCCAGCAGCACAGAAGACTCAATGTGTGAATCAACATCTGTTTATGCAAAACAGTTTTTCAATAATACTGAGATTTAATTTTTGTTTTTGTTCCTTTCTAAGTTTACAGGTTTTCTTTTGTTGTTTTTGGAGTTTTGTTTTTTGAAGGCTACATGATGCATGAGAACACAGAGAGCTAACACAGAAGCAGCTGGTAAAACAGACTAGCATCTATTAAAGTAGACAGGAAAGCCATGAAAGAAAGGCAATACACATACCATTTTTATGTCTGAGAGATTATTTTTTATGGAAATATATTGTTTATAATAACCTAAAATAGATATATTTCTGTTCTCTTTTTAAAAATTAATTTGATTTTTTATGCGCATTGGTGTTTTGACTGCGTTTATGTCTGTGTAAGATCCCCAGAACAGGAGTTAGAGACAGTAGTGATGTGGGTGTTGGGAATTGAACCTGGGTCCTCTGGAAGAACAGTCAATGCTCTTAACTGCTGAGCCATCTTTTCAGTCCCACATTTCCATTCTTAAATGAATTAATAAATGCATATTTAAATGTGTTCAGTTTTAATTTTTGCATGGTAATCAATAGGCACAGCCATATATATATATATATGCCAAACATGCTTGAAGTCCTTGTTAACTTTTAGCAGAGTTAAGAGGATTTCAGAAAGCACAGGAGCAGAATCTATAATCCAGTCAAATAAAACTTTCAATATTTGTCACTGTCCACTTATTTTCTCTCCCTAAACTAAGCTAAGCCACAGCAAAACCATCAGTTTTATTTGCCTGTAGATCCAAGGAGGTCTGAAATGAGTGGCATATTTGTGTTTCATTTTATTGAATAAAATTCACAAATGTAGAAGAAAAAAAAGTCCCTTTTATTCTTTGTACAATGGCAAATTCCTCTTTTTGGTGACTTAGCATCCTTTGCGGTATTAAGTGAGATTCCAAGAGTCTAAACTTAAAGAAATTCATGTCTATTGTCAGACGTTGAGAAGGAACTGGAAAAGTCAGTACACATTTATATGACTGTGACTTGAGCTTTCTGCAAACTCCCAAAGATACTGGATCTTACAGGTTTAAACCTTAATGCTAAATTTCTCTACTAAAACAGTCCAGAGATAAAAATCTGAGATATGCCTAGGCACAGGCCAGTTCGCTCAAATGTCAGGCACTGTGCATATTGTACTGACTTATTATCTGAAGAGCTCATGGCCATGCATTTGTTGACTGCTACCCAGAGAAGCCAATAGCATTTCCACAAGTGCTGAGGATTTTTAAGGCATAGACTATTATTCACTAGAAAACAGTATAAGGATTACCTCCAGTTCAGATATATCTTTTGCCATTAAAATAATGCAATGGTCTTACACAAAAACCTGTCTCCCAACTGCTGCGGCTGTCACTGTGAGTCTGCTACGCTTTAGAAAGGGAGAACACATTCACATTATCTTTCTCTCATTAAGTCTTAATGTATAAAGAAAAAGAGAGTTAAAAAGCAACTAAAACAAATTCAATGTTTCAAAAATATTTCCTCCCACTGACCAGATTGCAATTTACAATCCTGCCATCCCAATCAATGCTATGACACTTCCCTGTGCTGCCTAAATGCAAAATTGGCGAGGTTTAGCATAATAGCTGGGTGCATAAAACATGAGATTGCAAATGTCACAGGAAAAAGATGATGAATGGCTGTGAGATATTTATACACACTCTATACATATGTTGACTAAACCGCTTGAAGGAAATCTGTTAAAACCCATCGTTTCAGTTTCAGATTTGGCCTCAGAATGGCTTTTTGTATCACAGGGACGTAGGACCATGGAGTCTTCTGGGGTGGCACTGTTCCCCGTGCCCCTTTTCCTGTTTCTGGCACCACAGACAGTCTCTTTCCACCATTGCTGCTGTGTAACCTGAAGTGAGACAGTGACTCACATCAGGGCTGGCAATGGCACTGCTGAAAGCCTGGTCTTCACTTGTGTGTGACCTGTCTTGAAGTCCTTGCTTTACTGTCATCTCTGGGTCTAGGAGGTTGCTGGATGTGGCTGGATGCCTGATGATGCTGTCATTACCCACCCACCGCATCATCTTCCAAGAAGCAGAGTCACTCACACCCAGGACGTGGAAGTATTCAAATGATGTTGATGTTAAATTATATACTTAATCTCGCCCCCCCCCACAAGTTCTTGTCTTAAGAAAATATAATCATTGTAGAATATTTTTCCATTTCCCCCCTCTGATATAAACTGTAGTTGGTAATTAAAACCAGTATATTTACTAAAAAACAGAGAGGATTTGTGTGTGTCTGTGTATTTGTGTATATTTCTGTCTGTGTGCATGTTCTCCTCGGTACATGTGTGTTCTGTGAGGATCAGGGGTCAGTCAGCCTGTACTGTTGCTCCTTAAGCACCATCCACTTTGATTTCTCAGATAGGATCTCTCACTGCTCTAGAGTGCTCCAACTAATCATGGCTGGCTAGCCAGGGTACCACAGAGATTTACCTGCCTCCACATCCCTAGTGATGAGAAAGTAAGGATGCACCACTATGACCAGCTGTTCTTTTGTAGGCTTTGGGCATTGAACTCAGGTTTTCACGCATGTGCAGGATGCACTTTACTGATAGTCTCTCTCTAGCATTCTATATGATTTATTTTCATATAGAATGCTACATTATGACAATAATTCCCAATACTTACCTCATGCTTACTATAGGCACTTTATCCATTTAGTTATTTCAGTACACACACAAGACAGCCCCATTATTATGTAAGGGCATAATATAACACATTATATTATAAATACATTATAAATGCCCCTTATTGCCATTGTAAAATTCATAAAGAAAGGCTCAGATTTAGAATTTGTTCTGCTGGAAGAGAAGAGCTCATTGGGCTTTGAGGCACAAAACATAACAGTCTTTTTTTCCCCCTCAATGTAAGTATAATACATACTCTACCATGGTTAGGAGGCCATCTGCAGATTTGGGGTAGTTAATAATATCTGCACTCACATTTTCATAATTTTAAATAACAGCACCTTCATCACAACGAGTTATGTTGAAAACGCAACAGAATATATGCAAAATTAATATAGGTAGGCAGGAAGCTCTTCTCACAGGAAAGCCTTGATTTTAAACTGTTCCCATTGAAGACTAATGTCAGAATCTTCTAGTTTTCTTGAAGAAACTAGACCTCGTGAATTCAGCTTTGCGTTTGACCACAGATAAAGCAGTATTGCCACCCAGAAGCAAAGTAAACAGTTTAAACACAGATTACACAGAATCTTACAAAGAAGTCCCACGTGGGAGCTTGCCAGGAGAATGCAGTTCCTCTTCCTTCTGTCAGGTTCTACATCTTCTGCCAGGTTGGTGCTAATTTGCTTCAAACATGGCTCAAGGGCTTTGTTTTTCCTTAATCATTGTAGTTACTTGAATAAAAAGGGAGCCTTGCTCTCCAAACACAATTCGAAAAGTAAAATTACCTGTGGAAAGCTCTGTGCGTTTTAGTAGGAAGCTATTAAGGAAAATGTAGCACAGAGTACTTTGCCTAAAAAAAGGAAATCCATTTAAAACAAACAAACAAACAAACAAACAAACAAACTCAACTCTTTACACCTTAAATAATTTCCAAGGTTAAGATTACATTTCTATTATACGCTACTTGATTAATGAAGGCTATAGGCCATTTCTCATAATAGGGACCTTCTCACTGTTCACTGTGGAGGATCAATAAGTGAACAAGAAAAGTCGTCAATATTTGGCCCTATTATTGTGATGGGCCAATCTTCTGCATGTTATAATAATGTGCATGTGGCATCAATATTTTAAAGGAACAGTGACAAAATCTTTATTCTGGTTTTCTCAAAGCTAATTATTAACTCATGCATTGGTTTATATAGCTTTCATCATGTAAAATTCTTTCATTAAAAATACAGTTCTCAGTCTTAGTCTTATATTACAAAGTAAGGAGCTAAAGCTTGATTGATTGAAGCATGATTTCACTTGTTTTTTTAAAAAAGGAATAATTCTTTATGGAGCTGAAGTAACACTAGATAAAGGCAAAGTTTTTACCCTCATTATACCAATAGCCAGATATAAGACTGAAGAAACTGTAGAACCAAAACATTTTCATCTGTAAACATACAATTTCTAACTCAAGGATGGTGGTGGCATTTAAATTTACATTAACTATATACTCCTTTATCTAAAAAGTTTTCAGCTAGTAGGAAATATATACATAGACTAATAGTTGCAGGTCTAAAAACTAAAGTACACATTTAACCTGAGTTTCCTATAAATTAGGATAAAGTAGAAACAGAAAGAGTTAACTAGAAAGCAAACAAATTAACAGGATGAGGCTATGAGTGTTCTGCTTTTATTGCATCCCAGAGTTTTTCCATGGCTAACTCAATAATATAACATGAAAAAGAAATGAAGCAAATTGGAAGGGTTTTAGTAACTTTTCTGATGATAGACGCCAAGGGTACCATTTAAACTCTTCAGTAAAGGTCAGACTGAATGCTATTCAACTTGCTTCTGACTTAAAATGTTAGAAAAATACTGAAGGCATGGTCACTTAAATCTGCACTTAACTTAATAAAAAAAAATCTCTTTCTTAGTCTTGTTTTGGCAGAAACAAGGCAGAAGCTAGTTTTTATTCCTTTATTGAGAGCATGTTGACTCATATGACTTCGAAATCATATTAGATGTAGTTTTCTTGATAATACAATTGTAATATCAAAATAAAATTGATCTTTAACCCTATTCAATTTCTATTCAATTGGAATAATACATTGGCTTTTTGAAAAATGTGAATTGCAAGACAATGCAAAGACTAACGAAGAGACAGTATTGATAAATACAAAGGAAAGGGTTTTTGGGTTGAGGGCTGTGCCATGTTTAATGTATAAATTAATTAGAAAGTACCTAATTTTATAAATTCTTAAATCATGTTTCAGTATTATGATCTAGGTCTTGCTAAGTATGTCTTCAAGGTTAACTGTATGCTAGAGAGAGAATCATCTTTTTATATTTTGGTCATAGAGGTAATTGGAAGGATAAAAGTTAACTTCATTTCTCTTGGCTTTCCACTAGGTCTGATGGTAAAACACTGCAGTTGAAGATGCCACACACTTTGTGTACAGGGCATAAAGACATCAAGCTGGCATCAACCTTGAGGTAGCCACTCTACTGGCTATTTTGCTGTGATGAAAGGTTTCATGTAGGTTGCTGAGGTGAGATGTCCTCAACAGTCTTACCCTGTTGTGCACATTAAAAATTACAATCATGTTTGACCTGACAAGAGATGCCTGATGGTGCAATATTGGTATGGATGGTATAGTGGTAACCAACAGCTTTCCAAGTGAAATTTAATCCTGCTCTACAGAAGGGAACTTATGCCTGTACTATAAAACTGGCAAGCAACTAACTCACAGTTGGGCAGGTCATATGCCTTAATTTGTTAATTGTATATTTCATCAAATTGTTGTTTCAACTCATATTCTCTACCTATATTTCAGTGTAGCTCTGAGTCTTCATTAGAGTAGTTTATTTGCCCAGTGGATGACAGTAAACACAGAAACTCACAGCCGGTCAAAGTGAAGATAATTAAGTGACAATAAAGTTAGCCCTAAATGGGATATATATATATCTACTTTTGGCTGTTACACAAGACAAAGCCAGTCAATACTCTAGTATGGAGAGAGAGGAAACTCAGGAGGCCTATAACTAGCTGAGAAAAATTGGCAGGTCATGGCTGATGGAAGAACTACCATATTTTTTTTTCAAATGCTGTGGCTCATGATAACCTGCTTCAATGCATAGTTCTGTATACCCACATGCATATGGGAAATAGTAATTGAATGGTCTATAAAAATGGAACAAATTAAAAAGACATGAAGTTAGGAGGGGAAGACATGAGGGAGGCATCCTAGAGGATTTAAAAGAGGGGTTTAGGGGGTATATGACCTCTACATACAGAACTCATATATGGAATTACCAAAAATTTAAAAATACTATTAACGTCTTTCAACTCTAGGAATTTGTAAGATATGGTTAAGACAGAAGGTTGCTATCATGCCCCAAGCACCATAGATAGTGAGTACTTGGTTGCCGCCACGGGATGCTAAATGGAAGAAAACTTTGGCCCCATTCTCTACTTGGCATCCAAAAACAAAGTGCCATCTCAGAAATAGAGATCTTGCATCAATTAACTGTGCATGTATACCATTGGAGTTGTCTTGTGGTTGCTTTTTGGCTGAATCCTGTACTAGAGAAAACAAACAAACAAACCTAAGGTTGCAGGTATGGAATGTGCTAAGAGGTTTAACCATATGATCCACTGCCAGATATCTAAGGGGCTGCAAATGAGTCAGGACTAGGTTGATCTGGTGTGAAGACAATAGAAAGTGATGGCCTTTGTCCTTAAACAAAAAGACCAGTTTAGGATTAACATCAGTTCAAAGCATTTTATAACAGTAAGATGCATAGAAAAGTCACATCTTGTCCTTGAAGTTTGAGACCTTCTCACAGACCAGTGTAAAATCACATGCTCACCTGCCTGCCACATCAGGAAGTTGCACTTTGTCTTCCTAATGTTTAGAAATGAAGAAGAAGAAGGAAGATGAGGAGGAAGAGGAGGAGGAGGAGAAGAAGAAGAACTACTACTGGCTCTTAGTAAAATTTCAAATTGGAAAAATTAACAGCAAATGTGAAGTATTTTTAATCCCCCCCCCCAATGCTGTTCTTTTGAAGTTTTAAAATATTTTCTTTTTATTGAAGTAGATGAGGGAAAGGTAGCATCAGTTATGGAAAATAATGTATTTACGGTAATAGTTGCCAACTTAATTTAGAATCACGTACTGGATTGCTTGGGCGCACATCTTTATTTGGATGTAAAGGTATTTCCAGAGAGGATTAGTAGGAGTTTGGAAATAACATCTCATTGGGCTGGTGGATATATAGAGTAAAAAGCCGAAAAATGAGAAAACAGCAGAGCCATGGTGCTTCTTCTGATAGTGCTAGTAACTGCTGTTCTCTGACATGCTCTCTTCACCATGACACGTGAAATACCCTGAAAGCATGAGACAAGGCTAAATGGTGGGAACTAGAAAAGATCATCCTGAGTGAGGTTTCCTACGTGGTATATACTCACTTATAAGTGGATATTAGTCATATAATATAGGATAATCGTACTAAAATCTGTACACCTAAAGAAGCTAAGCAAGAAGGAGGTCCTGTGGTAAGATGATCAATCCTCATTTAGAAAGGCAAATAAGACAGACATTGGAAGAGGGGGAAAACAGGGAACAGGACAGGAGCCTATCACAGAGGACCTCTGAAAGACTCTACTCATCAGAGTAACAAAACATATGCTGACATTCATAGCCAAACTTTGGGCAGAGTGCAGGGAATCTTATGAAAGAAGGGGGAGATAGAAAGACCTGGAGGGAACAGGAGCTCCATAAGGAAAGCAACAGAACCAAAAAAATCTGATCACAGGGGTCTTTTCTGAGACTGATACTCCAATCAAGGACCATGCATGGAGATAACTTAGAACCCCTACACAGAAGTAGCCCATGGCAGCTCAGTGTCCAAGAGGGTTCCCCAATAATAGGAACAGGGACCGACTCTGACATGAACTCATGGGCTTGCTCTATGATCACCTCCACCTGAGGCGGGGGGTGGGGGGGAGCCTTACCAGTCCACAGAGGAAGACAAAGAAGCCAGTCCTGATGAGACCTGATAGACTAGGATCAGTTGAGAGTGGAGGAGGACCTCCCCTATTATTGGAGTGGGGGAGGGGATAGGAGAAGTAGCGGAAGGAAGAGTGGGATTGGGAGGAGAAGGGGATACAGCTAGGATACAAAGTGAATAAACTGTAATTAACAAAAATAAAATAAAAATTAAAAAAAAAAAGGAATGAGCCAAGGCAAGTATCAAATCCTTTAAGCTGTTCCTGTCAGGATTTGGCCACAGTGGTGACAATTCTAACACAGTTACACTTTCTTAGAACTTCAGGATTGTGCCGGTTAACCTCTGACTCAGAAAGCTCAGGAAGCCTTAAATGGGGTTTCTAGAGATGGAGGAGGCAGGTCTCTGCTTCCTGTCTGGCAGACTAAGAAGCATCCTTGGGTCCTTGGCCAGAAAGTCATTCAGCTCACTTTTCAGACAAACGTTTGACTGAAACTTCACATTCACCACTCCCACTTCTCCTCCAGAGAATGCAAGCATAAATGGTTCTGGCTTAAAACCCTTTCCACTGGGAAAAGTGCCCTCCACACTGTTGGTAGAAAGGCTTCAGCAAACGGCTTCTGCAAACCTCTAATTTAGAGAAGCACGGATTCTCCCTGTGCTTGCCAGAAATCGGGAGTGTGAAACGTATCTCCAGGAAGGAGAACGTGTCTGCTCGCTGGAGAGAGTTATTTGGAACTCATTTATAAGTGGTATTCTTTTTGAAGATTTTTGTTTCATCTTTATCTGCGTGTGCGTTCGCATGCCTGTATGTATTACACGTGTGCTGTGCTGTGGAGGTCAGAGGGTGTGGGATCCCGTAAAGCTGGAGTTACAGGTATTTATGAGCTACCCAGCATGGGTGCTGAGAATTGAACTCTGGTCCTGTGAGGAGCAAAGAAAACGCTCTTAGCCCCTGAGGTTCTTCCCTAGCCCCTTATCGTGTCTTGAAGAAAGTTCTGCAAAGACGATAGTCTTAGTTTTGAGTTAACTAAAGCTTAGCTGTGGTTTTTGCCTCTAGCTATAATGCTAAGACTGAACACTCTGGACTAATGCTAGTATAATTTTGTTATTGGCCAGAAGTGTAATGCCTTTTCAGTTTCCTCTTGTACAATGTCAGGCTTGCACAACATCATCCGTGTATTAGAAGCATAATTGAGGAAGGATGGGCTTCTGATTTAGTGGAATAATTTAGTTTCATGAAGCAACTGTCAGCATGTCCTCTACCCGCAAACCTTTGCCAGGGAAAACAATGTTGTGTATGTGTATATGCACAGATATATGGAGGACAGAAGTGGACACCAGGTGTCTTCACCTTCCTCCTCCAAGTTATTCTTTGAGAAGTGGTCTCTTTCTTACCCTTGAGGTTGACAGTTAGGTTTGACTAGCTGGCTAGGGAGTCAGCCTCCTGTTGCTGGGATGACAACCCAGCTTTTTAGATGGGTGCTGACAGTCAGATCTCTTATTCTTATTGCTTGTGTGACAAGTGCTTTAGTAACTAGGCCAGTTCCAGAGCCGCCCTTTGGTTCTGTCTTTAAAGGTTCTGATAATGTAGGTCAAGTTTTTTGTTTTTTGTTTTAGTTGAAATGACTATGAATTGATTTAAATTCCATGTATAACACTGCTAGTTTGCTTCTCAAAAGTAATTGCTGCTAAAATAAAAAAAATGGGGTTAATGGTCCAATGATATTCATCTCTGGGTTTCCATAAAGGTCAATCAAGAAATGTTTATTAAACCCTTATGTATTTGGCACATAGATGATCAAGCATGTTTGCTCTGCCCTTATCTAGCGTATTACAACACTGGCAAATATTCTAACAACAATTATAAAAAGCTTTGAACTTGTGCCTATTAAGGATTCCCTAATATAATAAAATAATATTTAGCCAAATGACCTTAGATTTTCAAATTTCTCTTGTACTTATCATTAAACTTCTTCCTTCCTTCCTTCCTTTCTTTCTTTCTTTCTTTCTTTCTTTCTTTCTTTCTTTCTTTCTTTCTTTCTTTCTTTCTTTCTTTTCTTTTCTTTTTTCTTGTGCACACAAACTGAGATTTCAGTAAACCAGATATTTTTGTTTCAAATTTTATGCTTAAACCTTATTCAGAATGGCAAACAAGATAGACACCAGAAATGGTGGAGGAGAGGAAACAGGTTGCATGCCTACTATAGTGGGTCCTTTGATAGGATCCACCCAACAGGGGATTGAAGCAGATGCTGAGATTCATGGCCAAACTTTGGGCAGAACAGAGAATCTTATGGAAGAAGAGGGAGTTGCAGATAGAGGTACATGGAGGGTAAGGAACTCCATAAGAAGACCAACAATGCTAAAAGATCGGGGCCCAGAGGGTCCTGCAGAGAATGATGCACCAATGGAGGACCATGCATGGAGAGGACCTATACCCTCCTGCTCAGATGTGGCTGATTGGCAGCTCAGTCTCCATGTGGACCTGAGTGAGGGAACAGGGGCTGCCTCTCTCATTGACTGGATTGCCTGCTCTTTGATCACTTGCCCCTGGTGATGAGGCCTTGCCAGGCTTTGGAGAAAGAGGATCCAGGCAGTCCTGATAAGACTTAACAAGTTATAGGCAGATGGCAAAAGAGAACTCTCCCTTTCAGTGGACTAGGGGAAGGAGATGGGGGGGGGTGGAGGAGAGTGGGACTGGAGGAAATTGAGAGAGGGGGTTTCAATCAAGATATATAATAAATAAATTGTGAAAAAATTAAAATAAAAAATGCCAGAGGGATGGTTTTGTTTGCGTTTTTCAGCCAAATCCAGGAGGAAAATATTAAATTTGTTTTCTCCAATGTAGGCATCTTCCACTCTCTTGTCGGTTGTTGGTTTGGCTTTGGTTGTTATTTCTCGGCTTTAAAAAAATTCTTCTGTTTGAGACAGAGCCTCATTATGTAGGCCCAGGTGGCTTCATACTGGTGATCCTTCTGTCTTAGCTCCCAGCATTCTGACATGACATGTGTGTGCTCTTGTGTCTGACTCTGACATGCAACTCTTTCTTATCTGAGCTGTTTGAGAGTAAGTGACAGCAAAAAATAAAAGTATACAAACAGTTATTTCAAAGCAGAATTTTCAAAATCTATGAAGGCCTCAAGATAAAGGCCCTTGCTCCTTCCTATTCTGAGTTTAGTTCCTGAATTTGCATGGTAGGAAGAGAGAATCCACACCTGCAGGTTATCTTTTGATACATACCTGATACACACACACACACACACAGAGAGAAAGAGACAGAGAGAGAGAGAAAACCAGAGCCAGAGAGATAGAGACAGAGAGACAGAAGCAGAGAGATACACACAGATTGTAAAAAGCTTTGAATTAGAAGGCATGCCTGGACAACTCTTATGCCTATGTTTAACCACTGAGATCCCAAAACTCTGCTTTATGGCCAGGAAAATGAATGATTCATTTTTTTTTTCTTTTTCAATAAGCTATTGGCTCATTGTGAAATCTTTCTTCTGCCCTTTCTTTCCAAAGAGATGCAAAAGAAAAGTCTTTCCCACCTATATATTTAACTCTGCAAACTTACTGGCTATCTTAGCTATTCAATATTGAACAATTAACCATATTATAAAGAAGAAATCAGCAGATTAGATTAGATGGTCTCTTATGTTTTCTCCACTTCTGGAGGCTTATGGATTGTCACAGACTTACCTGTATATTAAAAGCAACAATCTGAGTTGGCAAAGGAGTAGCTTTAACATGGCATGCGCTGACAGTCCCTTCAACTAGGCTAACATTGGTTATCAGGAAGACTCTTGTCCCCAGAATCTTTCTGAGTTAAGTGCCTTATGTGTATTTGCACCTTCTGAGACCCAAGGAAAGTTTTACACAATCACAGGCTTTGACGTTTCATTGGGGGGTTGCTGAAGCAAACCTGAAACGTACTCTAGAGTTAGTTTGTAACTTACTTAAAGCAAAGAGGGAGACAAGGGATCCTGATGTTCTCACTAGTATGTAATCGCACTCAAGTTTCTGCATATCCAGGAGGATTTCCATTAGAAAGAGATACCTTTTCAGAGCTAATAGCTGTTTATTCCAGTTAGAGACATGTCCAGTGAACACAGGGAGAGTAAATCTTCTACTTCCACTCAATATGCTGTTATGTAACAGGTCACACACTGCTTCTAATGATCATCAACTGGAAACCAACTTCATTAACCGCTGAGTAATTACCAACACTCACATGAATAATGGTCACTGCAATTTTAGAAACAGCCATTTAGCTGAGATATCAAAGGTTACCAAACATGTCTCACAAAGTAATGACTCTGACCAGTGAAAAATGAAACTGCATCTCCTCAGCAATTTGTTTTCAGATAAGTTAATGGAGTTTCCTATAGACTAGGTTTTACTTTTACTTTCTGGCTGCATTCGTATGACCTTGATTGAGAAGAGGAATTATTTACAGATGAGCAATTGGCAGTGGTGCCATTGATTTTCAAACTTGTTTCCTAGTTTGGAGCTCACCATGACCTCCACATATGATCATCTTTTCCCTGACCAAACTTGGATAGATTATCTTATTGACAGAGCAAGAGTGTAATTTTTTTCTCTTTGACAGAGTAAGAATGTCGTTTTTTTTTTCTCTCTCTTTGTTTGATGAAACCACTTAGAAATGATTCAATTCTCACCTCTGATAACACTGTTAAACTATTGGGACTTGGGAAGGAAAGGATAAGAAAGAAAAGAAGTGTCAGAGACCACCTCATCTAGGAACAGGGGTTGAAAGGGCAAAGGTAAAGGATGAAACCTACAGAAAATATCAACTTTAGTTAAAGAACAAAAACCTTGTACAAATTCTCTGCACTTTGCAACCTCAGTTATATCATACTCAACTAAATCAATCAATTAATTTATGATGTTGGAGATGTACCTGAGTGTACTTCAATCACTTGCCTCATGTGAGTGAGAGCCTAGTTCAACTCCCATCACCTCAAAATTTAATTAACTAATTTAATCAGTTTATGGCCACAAACAAAAATCCAACTATTTTTATGTGATGGGAGATTGTTAGAGCCAGATCTATATGTTTTTATTTTGTCTTTGTATCCAGCTTAATTTAGTGGCTTTATACCATTATGCTTCAGCATCAAAACACCGACTCACAAATACTGTTATATCTCACTTCTGTTTCTTTCCTAATTATAGTCACCCAGTAAAAGTTTAATTTTAGATCAATAAGATCTGTTCATTCATGAACTTGATGGCTGACTCTTTGACCCTCCCCCATACAAGCCAGGGAGTGACAGACTGGCTAGATCCCAGGGGAGGACATTGCAGCCAGCCCTGAGGAGACAGGATGAGCTGGGGTTGGATGGAAGGGGAGGAGGTCCTCCCCTGTTGGTGGACTTGGAGGGGGCGGGGAGGAGGGAGATGAGGGAGGGAGAGGGA
>CM053767.1:16212881-16236133 GCA_028658305.1 Pachyuromys duprasi
GCTATAGGCTTGCTGTATATTGCCTTTACTATGTTTAGGTATGTGCCTTGTATCCCTAGTCTCTCCAAGACTTTAAACATGAATGGGTGTTGGATTTTGTCAAATGCTTTTTCGGCATCTAGGGAGATGATCATGTGTTTTTTCTCCTTCAGTTTGTTTATATGGCGGATCACATTGATGGATTTGCGTATATTGAACCACCCTTGCATGCCTGGGATGAAGCCTACTTGGTCATGGTGTATGACAGACACCCGAACTGGGTTTTTTGCTGGCAGATGCATGCAGCTTTCACCCTCAGTGTGCGGTCTGGTCAAGATGGTCCCCGGATCCTCTCAGTCTGTGGTGGTTCCGGCGATCGGTGTGCGCCCGCCACTCACCTGTAGGTTGAGGCAGAACTCGGGTTCCTCTCAGACCTGCCAGCGGATTCATACACTGACTGAGTCTTTGCTGGCGGAAGCGTTCGGCGCCCCGCAGTGTGCGGACTGGTCAAAATGGTCCCCCAACCCTCTCAGTCTGGGGTGGTTCCGGTGATCGGTCTGAGCCCGCAGCACACCCGGGGGTTGAAGCAGAACCCGGGTGCAGTGTGTGCTCGCAGGGTGCAGTTCAGTGAAAACGGTGCCAGGTTCCTCCTGAGACTGCCCGTGAGACTGTGTGATTCAGTCTATTATGGAGGGTGCAGGCTCCCAGCGTGGCTGCTCCTTCAGATCAGAGCTGTGCGCTGCTGGTCACCGGGAAATTTTTCCAGGTAATAACTGGGTGTCCCTAGGGTTTTCCCACTTGATTTTCTCACGGTAGGAGTTCCGCTCACCTGGCACTCACTATGCTGGTCTCCTGGTCGCTGCGTTGTTTCTGCTCTCCTATTCCTTAGACACAGTGTTCTCTAGTGGCAGCCATCTTGGATCTCCTGTATATCCTATCTTATTGGACTAGTATCCACTTATAAGTGAGTAAATACCATGTGTGTCTTTCTGCTTTTGGGATACCTCACTCACGATGATCTTTTCTAGTTCCCACCATTTGCCTGCAAATTTCATGATTTCCTTGTTTTTAAGTGCTGAGTAGTATTCCATTGTATAAATGTACCACAATTTCTGTATCCATTCCCCACTTAGAAAGACAAAGGGGAAGGACATTGGAGGAAGGAGAAAACAAGAAACAGGACAGGAGCCTACCACTGAGGGCCTCTGAAAGACTCTACCTAGCAGTGTGTATCAAAGCAGATGCTGAGACTCATAACCAAACTTTGGGCAGAGTGCAGGAAATCGTATGAAAGAAGTGGTAGTTAGCAAGACCTGGAGAGTACAGGAGCCCCACAAGGAGAGCAACAGAATCAACATATCTGGGCTCAGGTGTATTTTCTGAGACTGATACTCCAACCAAGGTTCATTCATGGATATAACCTAGAACCCCTGCACAGATGTAGCCCATGGCAGCTCAGTGTCAAAGTGAGTTCCTTAGTAAGGGAAAGAGGGACTGTCTCTGACATGAACTCACTGGCTGGCTCTTTGACTAACCCCCTGAGGGAGGAGCAGCTTTGCCAAGACACAGAGGAGAACATTTTAGCCAGTCCTGATGATACCTGATAAGCTAGGGTCTGATGGAAGGGGAGGTGGACCTCCCCTATTGGTGGACTTGGAGAGGGGCATGGGAGGGGATGAAAGAGGGAGGGTAGGATTGGGAGAGGTTGAGGGAGGGGGCTACAGCTGGGCTGCAAAGGGAATAAAATGTAATTAACGTAAAAAATAAAAATTTAATTAAAAAATCCTCAGAGACCTATAAAATATGGCATTTCAAAATGTTTTTATTATTTTAAGGATTCTTTGACCACAAGACAGGTTAAATCCTAGCAGTCCTTAGCCAATCTCATAAAAGATGATAAACTGGAAAGAACCTCCATATAGAGATGGCTTTAAAGGGGGCAAAGCTACTAGGCAAAGAAAATGCCATTGTTTTATCACAGGCAGCATTCTGTCTAAAATTGGCAAGTTTGGATGCAGGCTGAGTTGACTGCCTTGTTCTGCCTCAACAGGGGAAGCAATTTCTTAATAGTTCCCGCCTCACAAGATTCTGGGCAATATGCTAAGCAAGAAGGCTGAAGGTGATGCTTCAGTGTTATAGAGTTTTTGGGTGGCTGTCCAGGGAGTAAACTCTGTCATTTTTCATTTTCTGAAAGCTGCTAGTCTGCACTTCCATTTACTCAGATAATTAATTTTATTTTTTTCTCAAGTCTCTGTTGGGGTTGAAGACCAGATAGTTATTGCTTTACAATTAAGCTTAGTTGCTTAGGTATTAAAAAAAGATTTTTTAAAGGTCTAGATAAGTGTTTTTAGGTTGATAGGTACAAGATATGATAGAGAATAATTTAGATACAAAACTTTAGCTCACTAAGACAGGATAAATAATATTTTCTTCACAGTTGCCAAATACCTTTTGACTAGACATGTATTTCTTACCTATTGGTTTTTATGATTCTTCCATAATTATTCTTACACTATATAGTTTTTAAAATGGCCTTCTTAATTAGATAGAAAGGTTGAGATGTTGGAGGTAGGTTCAACTGTGTTTTCAAATGCTGATTTCAGTGCCTTGAGATCTGGTTACTGCCATGTCGTGGGCATTGTTATTAATGTTGAACTATCTCCTGTACCCATGTGATGAGAAGGAATGTTCCCCAGTTATCCCTGATTGGATGATTTAAAAACCTGTACTTGGGAGGGACAGTAGCTGGTAGGTGTGGCAAGGTTTATGGGCTTTTGGGATAGAAGGATCACAGGAGAGAGAGAAACAGGAAAAGAAGGAAGAGAGAGGAGCGAGTCCCCAGGGGTTAGGGTGGGAGAAGCACATGGCCAACATGGATGTAGGAAGTGGCCCAGATGGAGAATAAGCAAGTATTTATGCAATTATGGATGGGAGGTAGCTTGGGATGGAGCTGGGAGGTAAATGTAGTTTAGAGGGTTAATATCTGTCCTGCCCCAGGTAAGACAAACAAGAGCCTCAAGAGAAGGCACAAGAGTCAGAGGCCTATTCATTCACACATCTGGGAGTCCCAGAAAATTACTAAAGTGAAAGCCACAGTAAATACACAGAGGACCTAGTGTAGTCATGCATAGGGCCTGTATTGGCCATGTGTTTTTCCATTAGTTGCTTGTGGCTCTGGTCACTGACAAGCAAGTTAACAAATAGTTCCCTGAGCCTGAACAGGAAAGGTAACTGTCTGTGCCTCATTTTTTCTCTTCTAATGATTATTCCACTCTTATAATCTTTCTATAGAAAGGAACTGAAGGCCTTTGGCAGCAATAAATATACCGCAATTTTTTCTCCATGCCGTTCGTTTCCATTTTGACCCAAAGACAACTGTCTGAAATCCCATGCTTCTAGGAAAAGAACATGATCTCATGGTCATTAAAATGGTAGGTGGGCGGTTTCCCCGCTTCCCTCCCTGATTTACTTCAGTGGGAGCTCTAGACAAGAAAGGTCCCCCTATAATGAGAGTGTGAGACTTCCTGCTTGATGGAGAACACTTTGTAGCTTTATTCCCAGGAACTGCACTCTTGTCATCTTGTCATGAGAAGAGATTTGGGATTTTTCTGAGTGGGTACTCCTTGTGCCTCTTCCATAGCCTGCTCTAGAGATAAAGCCTTGCACTCTCTTACTGGAAGACATGGAAGGTCCCCTTGGTACCACTCTTTCTTGGTTGCTCCAATGATAATTCCTCATCATTTATGATAACACTGATAACATGTTCTATGCCTGGGAAGTTTGAGACTTCTATTTCTTGCCTGATGGATGAGCTGATATACCTCACAGGGTCTTCCCTGGCTTTCTCCAGCAATAAATCTTAATGGGTGGACTCTATCTGGTAGTATTTTCTGTATGTTGTGTCATACTTCTTTCAACCCTGCACCTTTGAGACTGGTCCTATCCTTGAGGATGCTAGAGCATTATACCTGTGTGTCTAAGAACACTGGAGCCAAAGAGCTGACTTGTAACTCAGAAACACTAGATATTCATGTCCCCAGCTTCAAGATAAACAGATTTAAAGAACTCATAACACCTCCAGGGTTTTATCTTAACATAAGGAAGAATAAGAGGGATATAAAATATGGATCACTGCTTCTTCTGTGGTAGAAGAGACTAGATTGCATTGTTATCCTACCAACTTATCCTGTAACACAGGCAGTGACTGGCTTCTGCCCTCCCTGTCTCAAAGCAGTAGCATAATCTATCACTCTCTAATTGTAATGTATTTTGACATGGGTCTCTCTGGATTTATTCTATTAAGTTTCTATTGATCTTCATGGATTGGAATTTCTATTTCCCTGTCCAGGCTTAGGAAGTGCTCTGTTATGCTGGTTTGAATATTTGTCATCAGTTTTAGCATATTATTTTTATCTTGACTCAAATAAATGGTAATTGGTAAATGGTAAATTCCAGTGTATTTTCAGTTCAATGGAACCATAGCTTCAGTGCTGAGCAGAGAAAAATAATTTTGTAAAATACTTATTTTGTTTCATGATTAGAATTGTGTACATTTATGAGGGGTAATAAGATATTTGCTTTATATATCCAGTATAGAGTCAATCAGTTAGATAAAACAAATAATGCCTTATCCACACATTTTAAAAATAAGTGCTAAGATCCATTTTACCTGCGATTTTGAAATTGCCATTTTTTTTATTATAAACGATAGTCCTGGTGTTCTGCACCAGATGACAAGAACTTTTTCCACAGTCTGTCTGAAGCTCTGTACCTGTGGGTCACGGGTTTTCCTTTCCCTACTATTCTTTGCTCACCCTCTTCAGGCTTTTGGGTTTAATTTTATTTTTTTGCTCTCTGTTTGTAGCGTATACACTTTTTTTTAAGAGTCCACAAAAATGAGGACCTACAGAATTTCATACGACACAATATCCTCCTGACCTACTTGTGTCATCAGAAATGGAACCGCTGCCTCCTAGTTAAGGCTCCACCCACGGCATCTTCACTTAGAAAACAGTGACAAGAAAGGCAACAGTGCCTTCTTATTTATCTTTAATTGCTCGGGACTTAAATCGATTAGTTCACCAATATAATGACATCAAAGAGTTAAATGCATAAAGTTACAACGTGGAATTATACCCTGCTGTGCGTGGCATCCTCTGCTTCACAGAGGTCTAGAAAGAACAAAAAAGGGGAATCCAGTCTTTCACTTGGACATACGAAGTAGATTCTTGACTCTCCTCAGACACCAGAGGCTTAGCTCTTGTTGCTTTGGGCTCCGTCACTTTTACGGTTGATCAACCCATCAACCCTCTTCTTCCCCCAATCTCAGCCACCAGTCTTGAACTAACAGTTACAAAATCAGTTCTCCTGTGTTTCAGGCCTTCGATCATACCACTGATACTACTGTGAAGATAGATGATGAGACGCTTTGGACTCTGCAATTATGTGAAGCAACTTCCAACCATTCACGCACGCACGCACGCACGCGCGTGTGCGAGCATGTGCGCACACACGCGCACACACGTATGCACATACATACACACACGTATGCACATACATACACACATATAGAATGAGTGAGAAAGAGACTTATAAAAACACTAATACCATTCTTAAGGATTATAAGTATGGTGATTAACACCACACTTTTGACCTAATTATCTTCAGAAGCTTTAAAGATTCAGTGTATGAATTTCATGTGGATGTAAACATCTAGCCAGTCCATTGAAGTTTCATAAGAGTTTCTAAAGAAACTCCTGTCTTTATAATTGTGGTATGCAGTTTTAATACCAAAATTACAAACCTACACTGTGGAGACCATCTACTGTTGTTGCTTGGCCATCTATTGAGTAAGAGCACCGCTACTTCCCCCGTAGTCAGTGCAGGTGGCTTAGACTGTTAACTAGCTGTAAGCATGGATCCAATCTTGGCAAGCTTTTGCTTTTTTCCTCTCTGAACATAGTAGTTGCTTTAGGATTTAGATGACGTCACTCTAAAGGCTAGATTGAATAGAGATCTAGAGAGAAACTACATAGAATTCTAGTCACCCTGATGAGACTAAATACAAGTGTTTACTCTGAATGCTCAGAAAAAGAACATGGATTATATTTTCAAGACTGTTGATTGGTAAACAGAAGGTAAAGTGTCCTGATAGTTGAACCAAATCAGAAGTAAAAAGAAGTGATGCTGTGATACCATTGTCTGGTGGTCTGTCAGTGTGACCCTACACACTTTAGGATAGGGATTCTTCGGTTCTTCCCCTACTTCACTTAATGATCATCTTGCTTTGGGTTGAGTTTCCACTATATATTAATAAACACGAAATTTCAAGGCAGAGATAATATTAGACATCAACATTAGTGCCAGGATGAAGACAAGATTTATTTACCTCAAAGGACCATGTAATTGGTGATTACTATGGTGATCAATTACTTATGTTGAATTGGACGAGAATATAATTTTTAACTGAAATACTCTCCAAATCACACTCTTGAGCATAAGAACTTTCTGTTTTCTGTGTTTCCTGCACCTTTATGTTAGTAGAAGCTTTATCACCTTTAGAAGGTTTCTATATGAAACTTGATTTCAGGGTCCCTTCTGGCTATAAAACTCTGATTCTGTACTTCATTTCTTTTGAACTTCATTTCTTTTGATTCTCCTTTCTTATCAGCTGCTGATCAGAACTTTCTCTGGTCAAGTGAGACAGTCTTTGTTGTATTGTTGATGATTTGCACATCTATATGGGTGTCTTCAAAAGCTTCATAATGGATCCCTGTCCTCCAGTCTTTATTTCCTACAAGTGGATCTCGCATTGCTACTGATTTTTCCCAATATGAAGTTAATCTTACCACCAAGTATGCTTTGGGTAGAATTTAAACTAACTTGCATGGGAGATGAGGCACCTAATCTACTGGCTGGAGAGCTCTCCTTTTCCAACATTTGCCACTCATGGCCTTAAGTGATGTTTACTATATTGAATTAACCATAGTGATTCTTAACAGATAGGGATGTTTTGGTTACATTCCTCTTTAAAGTCCCGTCTTCTAATAACATCACCATAAAAATTAAATTTTAATTTGAGGTTTGGGGAGGACTTGCAATCCACACTTTCTCCTATGCCGAGACCAAGTTCTAACATCTCTTATGTGTCCCAATATCTCTCTGTTTACTTCAAGCATAACATTTATCATGTGTTATCATGATAAAACATGCTTTACTTGTTACCTCTATATCTCCCCTACATGTTCACAGACTTATGTATTGTGTATAGTGTATGACTTTTTATATATGGTCTTTAGCTAACTCACACATAAGTGAATTATTTTATCTTAAATCGTTCACAGAACAGTTAAAGCGAACTGTCATTTTGACTTCACTATAGGAAAGTATATAAGACAGAAGTCTGGAACACACTCTGTGTCAGTGATATGCCCTCAGATATGTTTATTGTTTAGTGAAATTCAGAAAAAAATACACTAATCCTTGAAAGTAAATTGTGAAACTTTGTAGAGAAGTTGCTTGGAACAGGTTTAGAATAAGATAACAATGGAAAAAGGAAAAATATATTTTTGTTCTTACATTCATCAATGTTGTATGTGATTTTTTACCAATGTACACAAAGTGAAATAATAATTCAATGTACATTAAAAAACTAAACACTAAACTACTCCCATAGCTTATTATTATTCTACAAGGAGCCATATTGACTATACATTGGGTAATTTTGTAAATACAAGGCATTGTATTGATTTTCCAGTTTGTTCTAATTACAGTACAGTATGGGTTGTATAGTGGATAAAACAGGCTTGGTTATGGATTCCTTGTTTTGTAAAGGCAACTGTAATGTATTCTGAGTTTTCAGGTCTCTGGGTGACATAGAAAATAAGCAGCATGGTACTAATTCAAAGCATGCCATGACACACTCAAGCCTCTTTCTGTAATAACTGATGCTACCATAAAAACAAAAACAAAAACAAAACCATGGGTTCAGGGTACTGCTCAGTGGGTAAGTGGGTGCTGTGCAAGTATGAGAATCCAAGTTCAAATCCCCAGTACCCACAATGGATCCAGGCATGGACAGGTGTGCCTGCAACCCTAGCATTTGTGGACACACACGGGAAGATTCTAGGAGCTCATTGGCCAGCCAGAGTAGCCCAAATTGTAAACTTCAGGTCCAACAAGAGACTCTGTCACAAGGGAATAAGATGGGAATCAGCTGAGAAAGGCACCTGATTGTCCCCTCTGGCCTCTGTGTGTTCAGACCAGATGACTGGCCCTGGGTATGTTTCCTTTTGGCTATTGTATTGGTAACATATTACTACAGTTAGCATAGTAACCCACCACTCACACTATTCCCAATTTAACTGCCCCAATATTCAGGCATGAAAATAGTACCAATCTATATATTGGTTTGACCCATGCACAGTGTTTAGAACGTGGGGCTATGGCTTTTATCAGATATATTTGATATATCTTGCTTGTTGGGAGACACATGATTTCTCTAATAGCTTTCTCCTCTTTCCCCAGGTTCAAGAATTATGTCTTTGTGGTTGTTAAACTCTTCTCTTTCCCCCACTTCCTCAAGACAACAACAAATAACTTTGTTAGGTTCTGTTTTCTTTCTTCTGAAACCACCAATGAGTCGAAGCTCTTTATGTTTCTTGTAGGTCTCTTAGTACCTAAGTAATAACTATGCAGAAGGGCTGGAGACATTCATATTTCCTATCTGGGAGGAAGAAGCAACCTCATACATTCAGCAGTTTTCCTGGTACATTTGAAAATATGTAAAAATCTGTGAGATATATTTAACCCATGCGCTTGTTTAAAGCTTATCAAGGGCTTCTTCCTGTCCCCAATATTAGCTATAAGCTGCTTGTGACGTTTGTGTGTACTTCACTAAGTTATCATTGTCTCCCTCCTGCTTACCTCATTTGCTGTTTGTATTTATACCATCGTCTCAGGATCACTTCTCCACCACAACCTCTCATACTGCTCTCATGCTCATGTGACCATGTCCCGCTCTTACACCTTCACACACACTATTATTCCTCTTTCCTACATAGGACACACTCCAGACATGATCCCATCCTTAAAGCTTACATCGAAATGTTCCTCCTTGGTAACCAGCCTCAAATTCTAGACAACTGTGATCTTTATTGAGGCAATGTTGTTATTCAGAGGGTGATATAGAGTAATAGAGTAAGTATTCTTGCATAATTTCTTGTTTACCAATCCGATAGGCCACTTTATTCCATTCTTAAAAGTGTCCTAGTTAGGTAATCATAGCTCTTTGGGTCCTTACCATTGTGCTTCAGAGCACCTGTCATTATTTTTTCAAATCTCCATTTTTCTCTCCGTTTTCATACATGTGTAACTTAGCATTATAAATTAAAGTAAGAACAAGTTAATTCTCTATTTTTACTCCTACACCCTATACCATGACGGAGAGTTTTCAATGAACAACTGTTTGTACATCATTAGGACAAAAATAAGATACATTTATTTATATATTTAAAAACTGTATTATGTAAAAGAGTGTCCTATGCTATATAATATTCTTTCCATCATCATCATCATCATCATCATCATCATCATCATTACTTAGTCACTGAATTGTTGTGACACATACCTTCTTAGGAGCAGTAAGCTAAAAGCTATAGGAAGAGCTAATTTTACTATTTTGGCTAGATTCTCATCTTGGTTTTTGTTTTGTTTTGTTTTGTTTGTAAATAAAAAGCAAGAATTAACCCAGAAAACAATTCTGTCATTAATAATAGACAAGAACTTTATCAGAAAATACTTCATTTGGGATTTATTTTTATCTCTTATAAGAGGAAAAAAGACAAGCCTCCCACTGCCTACACGAGACAAAGAGTTGTCAGTAAAGGGAAACCAATTTTGAATCCTGAAAGAAAGACATACTCACACACTGCGGACAAAGCCCTGGAACCAAACTTTCACATATTTGCTTCCGTTCTCTTTCTGTGTCTCTCAAAGCCATTGTCTCAGTTTCATTCAGTGGTTTGCTCAGCTATCAGAGGTGCCCACAGAGCTAAAAAGCAGCTCAGCTTCTTGCCTCAGAAACCAACTGAGGTGCTTAACTTTCGCTCCCATTTTCCCAATTGATTGTTTAAGTGAGTTCACAAGGCTAGGGCTGCTGCTGTAGCGTCTCCGTACGGGTGTTATCCGGAGCCCATGCATCAAAGGCATGTGTGTTGGGTTGGGGAAGGGTATATTTTTGGAAGCTCCTAGGGCTGCAGCCTCACATACTAGCGTCTTTATATCCTACACCTACAAAAACCAATACGATGTCCCAATTCCGAATTATTCAACATTATAATAATTTAAAAAAAATTGTGTTAAGGACAGAGAACCACTGTGAGGAGAAGGGGATGTGTTAAGCTTTAGTGAGTTCAGTAACCATATTCACATTAAACAAATTGCAATAGTTGTCTGCATATTTAGGTCAAAAACTAGCCACGCCATTTTAGAAATCACTTTCATTTTTTTTCCCTTATCCAGCAAGGGACTAATAACAACATGGCTTTCTATTTTTTTAAGTGTTTCTGGAGGATGTTAGTGCAGTACTTCATTTGAAATATTGGGAAAACATGTTTATAGATACACACATGGACAAGGTATATGCAGTGAAATTTATTCATAAATGTATTACTGTGTTGTTATTTTTATGATTTATTTTAAAAATAGAATAAATGTCAGTGCCATGCAATATTCAGGTATGTTCAATGAATTATAAATTGTTGTTTTGTGTAAAATAGTAAAATTGTCCAAACAAGCAAATGAATAAAATTTATTGAAAAATGAAAGTAATTTATAACCTTAAATAAATAATAAAGATATCTTAAGTATACTCTAACATCTAAACAAATGTTGAACATGTATTTTTAAAAAATTAGTTTATTTGGTAGGAAGATAATTCCACATTTATTTTTCTAGTAACCCAGTCACTGAGTAGGTATAAATTATTGATCTTGTTTCATCCAGAGCAATACTGCTTTGTCAAGCTGACTTTCCACTCTTCTGTGCATACCTGAAAAAGTAGTTACTGCTGAAAGGAGATATTAAGCCTCTTTAGCAACGAGGTCATTTATAGAACCTTCCAAACAAAGCATGTCACTGCATGATTCCAACAGTATTGTGTTTGCTCCAATTATCATGCATTGGTATATTAACAAATAAGAAATTATTCCATTTCTGCAACCAGACTACTGGCTATTATTTATAATACTACAGAAATGTGAGATAAATATGTCTCAACACCGATACTGAAAGTTCTAAGCTGAGAAGTCTGGGAACGCTGATATTCCCCTCTCTCCTCCTGTTCTTTATCTGTCTTTATTAGTTAAGCCAGCTTTATGTAAAAAGGACTATAATAGCTTCTGTTTTGCTACATGTACCAATGGTTGATCTTGCACTCATGAAAAAGACAAAGCTAACTGGAGAAACTTTGATTCTACCAAGTTCTAAGTCACTATAGGTGACATTTTATCACTGCCTTGATAAGATGACTGATCGATACCACTGTACTCATGGTATCTATCTTATTTCTACTATGACATTCCAATACAGTTATATGTGTTTGTGATTACTGTGCCAATGGGGTCAAGAATGAAAATGATATGTAACACAGAAAATTCCCTGGCAACTGACATTTAATATGGCTCCTCTAAAAGGCAATGCAGTAAACAAAACAAAATAAAAACGAAACCAAAAATGAACCATGGGCTCATGATCAAGAGAAATGTCATATGCTGAGAATCATCCTTATGTCCCTGAGAATATGGAATATATGGAATGCTACATTTCTTTATCTGAGACAATTAAAACACAGAAACAGAATCCTGAAACATATGTAGTAAAATATTTTGTAGTAAAATTTTGGCTTTTAACAAATAAGAGGATTGTCGTAATGTACAGTAATATATATGGGTACAAATAAAATTTTGATAATCCACAAATATTCTCATGATACTGACAGGCTCTTTCCCTCGAAATACTCCAGCAACAGTGTTCTATCAGTATCTTGTTTTATCAGTGTGTCTCATGTTGATGTAAATGGAAGCATCTCTTTTAAATACTTGGACTAAGGAAACAGTATGTGCATCGACTACAGAATTGTACATAACTGAAAAAAAAACTCATATTAAAGATAAAATCTGAGGGTTGCCTGTATCTTTCTAGGTTTCTATTTTTAATATAAAAGAGAGAAACTGCAGGTGGTCTGTCACTTAAGCAAGTGACATTGTAAGCTGACAAGAAAATCATGATGCCCAGCTGGAGACAAAGCGCCCGCCCTACCCTGCTGACTGAAATAGTCTTTATTTTCCCACACACATGCATCGTATTCACCATCCATGTTCGTTAACCTGTACATTTGCTCTGCAACTATGAGAAACTGAGCTGGGATCTGCCAACATAAAAATCAAGCATGGGATCATGATTGTATTGTGCACATTTAGTCTTAATGCTGAAATAGAGGTGGGCCAGAGAAAGAAGGACCTCTGGAGCCCAGTGGCCAGGTGGTCCTGATAAAAACAGTGAGCTCTAGGTTCTGTAAATGACCATGTCATAAAAACAGTAAGACATAGAGTGATACAGAAATATACTAGACTTGACCTCTGACCTCTACATGTGTACACATACACACACACAGAGTAGGGAGGGAGAGAGGGAAGGGGGGAGGAGAGATCGAAGCATTTCTTTGCAATAAAACCACATTTTATGTTGTGTTTAATGAAAAACACATATGATTGAAAAGAATATACTGTTACATGAGAATTATTTTTATTTTTGACATAATTATACCATTTCACCTCTTCTCCCCTCATATACCTCCCCTTGCTCTCTTTCACGTTAATGGCCTCTTTTTCACTGGTTCTTTTTTAGATAAATAACTTTATAAATACTACTCAGCAATTAAAAAGGAGGAAATCATGAAATTCGCAGGCAAATGGTGCGACTGGAAACGATCATCCTAAGTGAAATATCCCAAAAGCAGAAAGAAACATATGGTATATACTCACTTATATAGACCTATAGGAAGGTCAAGCTGAAATTTACACACCTAGGGAGGATATACAGGAAGGAGGACCCAGGTTGGTATGATCAATGCTCGTTTAGATGAACAAATGGGATGGACATTGAATGGAGGATAAAACAAGCAACAGGACAGGAGCATACCAAAGAGGTCCTCTGAAAGAATCAATATAGCAATGTATCAAAGCAGACATTAAGACTCACAATCAAGCCTTTGGCAGAGGGCGCTAAGTAATAATAAAAATAGGGGAAGTTAGTGAAACTTGGGGAGAACAAGAGCTCCACAAAGACCAAACTGAGCAGAGCACAGGGGTCTTATAGTAGACAGTTTCTCCAACCAAGGACAATGTATGGATATGGCCTAGAACCCCCGCTCAGATGTGGCCCATGGTAGTTTGGTGTCCAAACTACTGAAGACCCTAGTAAGGGAAACAGGGACTGTTTCAGTCATGAACTCGATGGCTGGCTCTTTGACCCTCCCCCATACATGCCAGGGAGTAACAGCCTGGCTAGATCCCAGGGGAGGACATTGCAGCCAGCCCTGAGGAGACAAGATGACCTGGGGTCTGGTGGAAGGGGAGGAGGTCCTCCCCCGTAGGTGGACTTGGAGGGGGCGAGGAGGAGATGAGGGAGGGATGGGGAGAGTGGGAGGGAATGTTGGAGGGGGCTACGCCTGGGATGCAAAGTACCTAACCTGTGATTGATATAAAAATAAATAAATTACATTAATAAAAATAAATACCCCTGAGAATTCTGATATCTTAACTAGAAATTTACCATTTAATAGTTTACAGAATTCTACCAAATAATCACTTATTAACAACAACAAAATACCAAGCACTAAGAGTAAGGAGGAAAACAGCATTGGTGGCTAAGAAGGTCATACACTGGTAGTGTTGTTAATGAGCCAGGCTAACTAAGTGAACTGTGTGACTTTCTTTTCCTAATTACAGAACTAAGCTTAAAGTATCTCCGGGTGAAATGGTTTGAAAATTCAAGGATGGCGATGTGCAAAAGGACATACACAGTCATGTTCAAATTATCCGTGTCTTTTCATAATAATTTAAATAAAGCACAAATATATCCATAATTAACCCATGACACCAAAGCCTATTAAAGGAACTACTGAGGCTGTAACCAAAACAATTTACCTGATAACGATTTCAAAGTTAGAAGAATAAAAATCATACTGGCAGTTGCACATAAACATTGCAGTCTCTGATCAATTTCAGGAATAAGGATTGTAATTGTAGAAAAAAGAATTAAATATACAACCTAAATGTAAATCATTATAACATTGCAGTATATTCAGTAATATCATAATATAATAATGTGCAGTAAAATTACAGAATGTATATTATATTTAATGCACTTTGCAATATATATATATATACAATATAAATTATATACATATATATACATATATATATAGATATATTATTTATATGTATATGTATGCTGTTTTCTGTATACTAGCATAAAGAAATTAGAAGATAAAGATTTAAGAGCTAGATTGAAAGTGATTAAATTGTAATACAGAAAATAAAAAAAACCCTGAGTCTAGATTGCAAGAATATTTTATCTTCTAAAAGGCTGAAGTAATGGTATATGTTAAATATATAACAAGTGGGGGTATGTGATCAAGATGCATTACATATATGTATGAAATTGCCAAACAAAATAAGAAAACATAAGGAGAAATACAATAAAACAAGTGTAGTATAATTTTACTATGAATCCCTGTGGCACTTGGATTTTTTTCTAAAAGTTTTTGTTTAATATTTCAATCTCCTTATTTGTTATTGATCTCTTTAGAGCTGTCCAAGAGATTCATAAAACATTACAGGCTATTGCTACTGGCCTTTGGTGCCCCCTGGAAACGGAAGGCAAGTCCCTGTTGACGAAGATACCATGGACTTGAGATACAGGGCCCAGAAGCCCCTGGGCTGAAACTTCCCTGAATGATCCTCCCTGAGAGCTACCTTTCCTGGTAGTAGAAGATAGCATACAAGCTTCTAAATGAGGGGAACAACCAATAGTTCCACCCAGCTATGAACCACATCATGACTATGACAAAGACATGATAAGCCTAAATGTATAGTAGTGTATAATTACACTGTGTGTATATACATACATACACACAGATATACATACAAATATATGTACACACACATATATTAGTATGTGTCCCACACTGGTAGTAACCATCAGTTTTCTTTTTGTTGTTGCTTCTCTTTCACTTTTTAATTAATTAGTCTATTTTACATCTCAATCATAGGCCCCTCCTTCCTCTCTTCCCAGTCATATCCTCGCTTCCATATCTCCCCTCACCCACTCAGAATAGGGGAGCCCCCAATCAGCTTTCTATTTGGATTTAATACCTGTCTTAAAAAAAGAAAATCAGTCCTGGTACTGGAAACCTAGCCAACTACCCCAGCATAGTGAAGTCATGGATCTTGGAGGCTAACCTACAAAAATCACTGTATGAAACCAACAAAATATTTAACTACATTTTAAGCATTTGTACTTATACCCACAGATAACTATAGTCCTTGTCCCTCACTAAGGAAATTTCTCTTCGTAACATACAGAGACGAATACAGAAAACCATGATCAGTCGAACAGTAGAGTTGTGTAGCCCTCACACAATAGATAGGTCTATGAAACACGCCTGCATCAAAGGCTCAGGGGACATTGCAATAGACAGGGTGGGAAAATTGTAAGAGACAGAAGATCAGAAAATTTGTTGAGCATTTGTGTTTTCTATAAATATCAGAAGCTATAACCGTAAAGTATCACCAACACAGCTACTTAAACATGAGCTTAACAACAAAAACAACAACAGAAACAGACATGACAAAGTGGAGGAAGGAAAACCCACAAGTTCTCAACCTTACACAAAGAACTACAGCTAAACAAAGAATGCAGAGAATATGGAAATAGTCTTCTTGAGGGAAAATACAGCAATTTGTTTTCCAATACCAAATGGTCAGAGAATGGCAGAGAGACACTTAAAGAAATGCTCAACATCCTTACTCATCAGAGAAATGCAAATCAAAACAACCCTGAAATTTCACCTTATACCCATTAGAATTTCCAAGATCAAAAACTCAAGTGACAACACATGCTGGAGAGGATGTGGAGAAAGGCGAACAATCCTTCCTTGCTGATGGGAATGTAAACTTGTACAACCATGTTGGAAATCAATGTGCCGCTTTCTCAGACAATTAGGAATAGTACTACCTCAAGATCTAACTTTACCACTCCTAGGCATGTATCCAAAATATGCTCAGGTATACAACAAGGACACTTGCTTAACCATGTTTGTAGCAGATTTATTAGTAATAGGGAAAATCTGGAAATAACCCAGATATCCTCAATAGCGAAATAGATACATAAATTGTGCTACATTTACACAATGGAATACTACTCAGCAATTAAAAACAAGGAAATCATGAAATTTGCAGGCAACTGGTGGGAACTAGAAAAAAATCATCCTGAGTGAGGTATCCCAAAAGCAGAAAAAACACACATGGTATATACTCACTTATAAGTGAATGTTAGACATATAATATTAAATAATCATACTAAAATCTGTACACCTAAAGAAACCAAGCAAGAAGGAGGACCCTAGGTAAGATGATCAATCCTTATTCAGAAAATCAAACTGGATGGAAAATCAGCAGAGGGAGAAAACAGGGAACAGGACAGGAGCCCACCACAGAGGGCCTCTGAAAGACTACCCAGGAGGGTATTAAAGCAGATGCTGAGACTCATAGCCAAACTTTGGGCAGAATGGAGGGAATCTTATGGAAGAAGGGGGCCATAGAAAAACCTGGAGGGGACAGAAGTTCTCCAAGGAGAGCAACAGAACAAAAAAATCTGGCCCAGAGGTCTTTTCTGAGACTGATGCTCCATCCACTGGCCTTTCATGGAGAAAACCTAGAACTCCTGCTCAGATGTAGCCTAAGGCAGCTTAGTCACCAAGTGGGTTCCCTAGTGAGGGAACAGGGGCTGTCTCTGACATGATCTCAGAGGCTGGTTTTTTGGCCACCTCTGCCTTCAGGGGGTGCAGCCTGACCAGGCCACAGAAGAAGACAATGCAACCACTCCTTATGAGACCTGATAGGCTAGGGTCAGGTGGAAGGTGAGGTGGACCAACCCTATCAGTGGACTAGGGGAGGAGTAAGGGAGGAAAAAAGGGAGGGGGTGATTGGGAGGGGGTGAGAGAGAGGGCTATAGCTAGGATGCAAAATGAATAAATTTAATTATTAAAAATAATTAAAAACATTAAAACAGAAACAATTTCTTAGAGACATGAAAACCTCAACATGTTAAAAAAATAAATTCATTAAAAAGCTAAAATAAAATTTGTCTTCATATATTTATTCCTCCATTAAAATATTTAACAATATAAAACAAGATCAATTTAATTTAATGGCTTAAATTATTTCAAATTATGTCACAATTGCATCTCCTATAAATTATTATTATTTTTAAATTTTTTAATATTAATTACAATTTATTCACTTTGTATCCCAGCTGTAAGCTCCTCTGGCATTCCATCCCAATCACAACCTCCCTCCCTCATCTCTTCCCATCTCCCTCATCTCTCCCTCATCTCTCCAATTCCATTGATAGGGGAGGTCCTCTTTTCCATCCGACCCTAGCCTATCAGGTCTCATCAGGACTAGCTGCATTGTCTTCCTCTGTGGCCTGGCAAGGCTGCTCCCCCTTCAGGGGCAGGCGATCAAAGAGCAGGCCGCTGAGTTCATGTCAGAGACAGTTCCTGTTCCCCTTACTAGGACACCTACTTGGAGACTGAGCTGCCATGGGCTGCATCTGAGCAGGGGTTCTAGGTTATATCCTCGAATGGTCCTTGGTTGTAGTATCAGTCTCAGAAAAGACCCCTGTGCTCAGATTTTTTGGTTCTGTTGCTCTCCTTGTGGAGCTCCTGTCCTCTCCAGGTCTTACTGTCTCCCTCCTCTTTCATAAAAGTCCTGCACTCTGCCCAAAGTGTTTTTTCTCTCAATTTTTTAAAAATAAGATAGTGTACGGGCACTTACCAGCTCCTCCTTGAAACATAACAGATAAAAATAGTGGGGAAGAAAAGGGATGGAGGGTAGGACTAGGAGGAAATGAGGGAGGGGGCCACAGCCAGGATACAAATTGAATAAATTGTAATAAGTGATAATAATAAAAAATAGCACAGTTGGAATTTAATACTTATCTGTACACCACTTAACATTTTTTTCTAGTCTTACTAATATTTTTAAATTCAGGGACACATAACATTTTGTTTTTCTTCACAAAATAATGTGAATGTAGAAACTACCAGTCACATGGCCTCTTGGGTCATCACTGGAGAAATTAGAGAGTATATGGCAAGCACATAGATGAGGGGAGAAGAGCAAAGCGGGACAGCTATGAATTCTGTCTGTTGTGCTTTTTCCAGTCTCCATCAAAGCCTGAGTATCAAAAGTGATTAGTGTATAGGAGAGAGATGGCTCAGGGGTCATAGCTGGGGGCAACAGGGAAACCTGACAACCTCAGTTGAGCCCCAGGGACTCATGTGGTCATAGGAGAAAACTGACTCCTGCAAGTTGTCCTCTGATAACAAAACAAAAACACACAGGGAACATGAGCATGCACCGCCATCTCCTTTACACACACACACACACACACACACACAAGCGTACACACACACAGAGACACACTAAATAAATTTCAAATACTGTGCTGATTAGCCGTCACTAATGAAAGACCCTACTATGTAAATCACCGTTCAGATCTTTTGAGGAGAAATCTGGAAGGCAAAAATAAAGTTGGTGTACTGAACTAAAGATTTGTGTGTGTATATGTGTGTGTGAGAGAGAGAGTGAGTGAGTATGTGCAGGAGAGTGAGAGTTTCTGTGTGAATGTGCATGTGTGTTTGCATGAGCACACACATGTGTGTGAGAGAGTGTGCTTGTGTGTGTGTGTGAGCCCATCAGTTATTGAATCAAATAAAAGAATAAGTAAGCTGCCCTAAGGATGCTTGTATATTACTGCTCCTTCTTCAGTTTTGGAATGACTCCCTAAAGGATGACATCTAATTACTGAAAATATTGCAAGATTTACTTTTAATGTTATATATTCACTCATGGCCAATAATTTATTTGAATTACCTGTGACTTCTCTGAATTTCACTTGAACCTAAGGGCTTTAAGACATCATTACTAGGAAACAGTAATGTGAAGTCTAATCACAATAAAGCCTCCTAAGACACACTGAAGCAGAGGGTAAGAGCATCTCTTCAGAGTACATGTAAAGGACTGTACATCAAACCCAACCCTGGATGCCAGCAAAACCTAATGATCTGCTCTGATCATTACATATTTGAGGGATTGATTAATTAAGCAATTAAAATTAAGACTGAAGATTTTTATGTAAAGAAAATGATTTACAAAGAGGGGTTAGCAAAGCCCACATGCAACCTTGCATTTCCAGTCAAAGGCTGCATTAACTAAATGGAAGTTGATTTGGCTTGACTATTTAATGAACAGAGGAAATCAACACAAGTGCCACAGTGTTATTCTGCTGCAGGTGTCTAATTGGTTTAAGACAGGTGTTATTAGGATACACAATAGGTTGTGTGACTAAAACACATATACACACTCAGTCTTGGCAAACTGAATGGTATAACTATGTTTGGTCCCTGTGAATAGCTGCAAAGATTTTCCTGGGCAGTGCAGTAATAGCTAGAAGAGAGAAGGAGCCAGACTGAGGACCCTGAGGCAGGAATTAAAACATCAGTTAAAAACTTCCCATAAAAAGAAACAAGTTGAAACACCAAAATGGATCAGTCCAGGTTGATCAGAAGGTTTTTCTGTTTTTCTTTACCATTGAAAACAAAGCAAAAAAAAAAAAAGAAAGAAAAGAAAAAAGAAATTAAAGTGTTTTGTTTTTAAATGAACTCCATTGCCTGATTGACTTTTCCTTTAAGTAAGTACACCTTCTCCTACCTTGGTCCCATTTTCCCTTCTCCACGCCCTAGCCACAGGTATAAGGTTGCCTTTTTCTGATTGTGTTTTCTTGGGTCCTAGCACTCTTCACCATGCTTCCAGCAGGCTACACAGCCCTCTTACTGATTGTTTGCCCATTGTTACACAGTAATTAAAATTTTTATTAAAATAGCTTTTCTCATGCTTTGCTCCCTCTATGAACATAAAACAATGTAAGGAACATGAGAGGAGAGGGATGTTACTGAACTTTTGAGGTGATCATTACTTGCCTTTATAAATAGCTACACCCACGAGAAACCTGCCAGGTAAGCATTTAAAAGTGCAGTAATTGAATACTGAGGACTCTAACAAAACTGTTTATGATGGGAGAGGATAACCAGGTGCCGGAGGATGATAGAGACTGTTGGGGGGTGGAAAAGGAAATTAGGCAAGAGATAAAAAATAATAAAAGATTTGCTAGAAAAAAATGGGGAGTGTTTTAATTACATGCTTCATTTTTCTGTATCTTTGAATATAATGGGGTTAATGATCCCATACTCCAGTTTATAATTCATATGAAATAACTATTGCTCAGACATTATGAAGTATGATTTGCTAGCAGTGGCTCTCTAAATTATAGTCTCAAGAATTATATTTAATCCAGGAACAAATTTTGAGAAAATTTAAAAGTATCTTTCCTGTTGTTGTTTTTCTGTGTCCTATAGAGAGTTCCTGGGAAAAGATTAGGGGATTACTTTCTGATGCAACACCCCTAAATTTTACTGCAGACTAGAGAGAGAGAGAGAGAGAGAGAGAGAGAGAGAGAGAGAGAGAGAGAGAGAGAGAGAGAGAGAGAGAGAGAGAGAGAGAGAGAAGTTTTAACAGAGACAATGTTTTAAAGCACCCCAGTTAACTTCTATATACAGTCAAGTTTAACAACTTTTGAAATTTCTGTACACAGTGATTGTAGTACTGAAGTTTTACCAGTACTTGACAAGTTTCCATTTCCTGCTGCAGTTTATGTGTCTTTGTCTTCATCATACTTATACATCACATGGAGAACTTGGCTGAAATGTAGCTGCTTTGTGAACTTTTTAGAGACTTTGATGTGGTAGATATAAGATGGCATTTGAAAACTTGATTTCTAATTAACTTCCAGATGATGTAGTTTGTCTGAAAATGATGCTCAAGAGTTACCACCATAGAGAAAAAAATGGGCTGGATCCCGTCAGTGTATGTATGTCTCTCTGGGAGAAAGTAAATAGAGTTGTTTCTTGTCCTTCTACAATTAGTTTTTGCAAAGGCAACTAGAAATTTCCAATGATGGTCCACTTTAAAATATATACTTTGGTGGAACTGTAAGCTAGAATCATCTCTAATACTTCATATGTTACCTATAGAGCTAGTTCCCATGTCAATTTAATGTATATATGTGATATGTTTTCAAATTTCTGGGATACATGTCTTTAGAAAATTTAGTACTTTCTGTTTCAATAACTTTATTCTCAGATGTCACTCCAAATATCCTGAAAATATCATATTTTTTTCTTGCATTCTTGGTAGATTATGGTCAAATTAGGAAAGTGCATAAATTATGCTTTCAATATGAAATGTTCCCTATGGGCTAATGCTATAAATACACAGTACCCACTACTTTGGAAAAGTTTGTAAACTTTGAATAGTAAGATTTCCTGAAGAGGAAGCAAGATACTGAGGCCATCATCTTAGGCCTATGCTTCCCCTGCCTCCTTTCTGACTTCCTCTTTTTTATTTCTGTCTGTCATAACATGGCCTATTCTACCACATCCTATATGATATATAATCTTCATAGATTAGAATGCTTGAAACAGAGAGTAAAAAAAAAAACATCCTCCATTCTAAAATTGTGTTTTGATGATAACAGTGCAAAAGTAAAAAAAAAATGTGTTTATTTATGACTGAAATTGGTACATCCTCAAAGAACCCATCCACCCTTATCAGCAGTAAGGAGCTTAAAGAGGTCTACAACCCCTTTCTTTACAAATCTTCTCTGTAAGGTTGGGGTACAGGAAGGGAGTTAAAGGCATTTAAGAATGTTTTTATATTTCATTTATTTATTTATTACATTTTATTCCCTTTGTATCCCCTCTGCAGCCCTCTCCTCTGTCTTCTCCTAGTGCCACCTTCCTCTTCTCCCCCCATGCCCTTCCCCTATTCCTCTGATAGGGGAACACCTCCTCCCCTTCTCTCTGACCCTTTTTTATCAGGTCTCATCAAGGCTGGGTGCATCCTCCTCCTCTACGGTCTGGAAAGGCTGGACCCCCTTCAGAGGGAGGTGATCAAAGAGCCAGCCACTGAGCTCATGTCGGAGACAGTCCCTGTTCCCCTTGGAACCCACTTGGAAACTGAGCAGCCTATGGGCTTCCTTTGAACAAGGATCTAGGTCCTCTTCATGCATCGTCTTTGGTTGGAGTATCAATCTCTGCAGGTGCCCTTGTGGAGTTCCTGTCCCCTCCAGGTCTTTGCATCTCCCTCTTCTTCCATTAGGATTCTGACACTCTGCCCAAAGTTTGGCTATGAATTTCGGTATCTCCTTCAATTCCCTGGTTTGTAGTCTTTCAGAGGTCCTCTGTGGACCTTGTCTTTCCTACTTCCAATGTCTATCCTGTTTGCCTTTCTGAATGCGGATTAAACATCTTCCCTAGGGTCCTCCTTGCTGTTTAGCTTCTTTAGGACTATAGATTTCAGTATGTTTATCTTATATTATATGACAATGTCCACCTATAAGTGGGAATATATCATATGTGTCTTTCTGCATCTGGGATACCTCACTCAGGATGATCTTTTCTCGTTCCCACCATTTGCCTGAAAATTTCATGATTTCCTTGTTTTTAATAGCTGAGTAGTATTCCACTGTGTAAATGTACTGCAATTTCTGCATCCAGTCCTCAACTGAGGGATATCTAGGTTGTTTCCATATTCTGGGTAGTACAAATAGCATACAAACATGCTATGAACATAGTTGAGCAAATATCCTTATTGAGTGGTGGGGTATCTTTTGGGTATATGTCTAAGAGTGGTATAGCTGGATCTTGAGGAAGCACTATTTTTAATTTTCTCAGAAAGCACCAAACTGACTTCCAAAGTGGTTGTTCAAGGTTAATTCCCACCAGCAATGGAGGAGAGTTCCCCTTTCTTCACAACCTCTCCAGCATGCATCATCCCTTGAGTGTTTGATCTTAGCCATTCTGATGG
>CM053767.1:16236233-16258211 GCA_028658305.1 Pachyuromys duprasi
CCTTTGCTTTACAAAAGCTTTCTAGTTTCATGATGTCCCATTTATTAATTGTTGATCTTAGAGCCTGTGCTGTTGGTGTTATGTTTAGGAAGCTGTCTCTTGTGCCAAAGAGGTCATGGCCCTTCCTCATTTTTTTCTTCTAATAGGTTTAGTGTATCTGGTTTTATGTTAAGGTCTTTGATCCACTTGGACTTTAGTTTTGTACAGGGTGATAAATATGGATCTATTTGAATTTTGGTGTTTGAAAAATCTAAGCCTACAAAAAGTGAACTGAAATAATAAAAAATCCCCATCATTGTTCTTACAAATACGTTGACTAGTAAGACATGAACACAAGAGTGAGAGGGCCCTTAATAGCCTCAGTATTTCTTCTGCTGAAATAGTAATGTTTGGAATACATCAGAACTCAGAGAGTGTACTGTTTTTATATGCAGGGTTAGGATACTTTTTAGGCATTGTTGGTCAGTAAAGGGCCCAAAACAGTATCACCTGTTGGAACTGCTTCTTTCCACCACAGGTAGATTGTAAGAACCTATTCCTGAAGAAATGCCATGTTTTGGCTGTAGGACATAGATAATTCAAGCTGGAACTGTGGTAAAAGCTTCCTCTCTGATGGCTAGCTCTCAAATACTAGAAGGTGCAGTCTGAGAGGGGAGAAAAGTCATCAGCACTCTTGCCTGGTTATGGACCTTGTGCACAACATGACTCAACTGCCAGCTAAGCTTTGCCCTCGTGGAACAGTGGCAGAGCTTCTATGGGGCTAAATAAACATTCTCTGGTTATATTTGAAGCCTCTTCCACAGAGAGCTATTCATGCCTGGTAAATTAATCCTGATCAAAAGCCCATGGTTGTGATGTCATAGCTCTAAGAATAGAGTTACTATTTTCATTTTCTAAGTGGATGTGCTGTGCCCATCAAACTTCCTTCTAAATATTCTTGTTTATTTCCAAAGATTAAAGCTGCACTAGTATTGGTCAAGACAACCACTTTTTGTAGTGGATGTTAATAGCCACAGAGACTCATAGCTACACAAAGCACTGAGATATAAATGGGTATTTATGTCATTATTTCCAAGACTCAGGGTATATTATGAAAGAATGGAAGGATAAGCTAAGAGCCTGAGTATGGGCTGCTGTGATCTCTTCTGGACATGATTTAACCTTGTCCTCAGAGACTCACAATAGCTCTGTTTAATTGCACAAGATCTGTATGATATTGGACGGGACAATATCCAGTCATGGATAGGGGAGGGGTTCTTGAGGACCAACCCTTACCTGAAGAGGTATTTGTAGTTAATAGTTGAGGGAGATGAAGTACACACATGTTCAGTGTTGCTGCTACTGCTAAGTTGCCCTCCATATGGTCAATAAAGCTCCCTCCCCAAGCATGCTCATGCAAGCCACCTCAATAATTTAGAATCTCTCTCTCTCTCTCTCTCTTTCTCATACACACACATACACAAACACACACAAGTACATAAAATCTTAAGCAGGACTAATAGAGAAGGATTTCAGTGAGTGAACAGCCACAGAACGGAAGGTAATGGGGTTTAACATTATTAAAATTCTCAGAAAACAGGGAATAGACCTCAAGACCCAGGTATACCACTCCTGGGCATACACCTGAAAGATGCTCCACCACACATCAAGAACATTTGCTCAACCATGTTTGTAGCAGCTTCATTCGTAATAGCCAGAAATTGGAAACAAGCTAGATGTTCCTCAACTGAAGAATGGATACAGAAATTGTGGTGCATTTACACAATGGAATACTACTCAGCCATTAAAAACAAGGAAATCATGAAATTTGCTGGCTAATGGTTAGAAATAGAAAAGATCATGCTGAGTGAGGTAACCCAGAAACAGAAAGACACACATGGTATATACTCACTTGTAAGAAGCTTGTAGTCATATAATACAGGATAGACATACTACAATGCACAGACTCCAAGAATGTAAGTCTGTTGGCCATCTTAGGGTTACTGTGGGCCCACTGGTTAGGGAGTAGAAGATATTTCTGACATGTACTATGCTACCTGCATTTTGATCACTTCCCCTTGATGGGACTTCCCTACCAGTTCATAGGGAAAGAAGATGAACTCAGTCCTCATGTGAATAGATGAGCTGGAGGATCTGGGTAATGGAGGCTCCTCTATTCTGAGGACTAGGGATAAGGGGATGAAGGAGGGAGAATGGGACTGTGAGGAGAGGAGGGAGGGGCCAAGATGTAAACTGAATTAATAAAAATGAATATATACAATTGTCAAAACTTAATAAAATAGAATTGGTTTTATAGATATGTATTAAAATAATATAACTTTCATCAAGATGGAAAGATGGAACAGGAAAGATTTAAACTTGATCTTAAACCTTGAGTATAAGGACTGAGTTTACACACTAACTCCATACATATGTACAAATGTGCTCATCAGAAAGAAAACAAAACAATTATAAATTCCATTTGAAAAGGTATTGACTTACTAAGCATATACCAGTTATTTTGAATCATTACAGCGGCTATGTAACCAGAACAGGCTTGAAACAACTATAGAGATAATCTTAAGACAAATTTGTTTAGAGAATGCTTAGAAATGTGTAGAAAGCAGAATATGAGCCAAGTGAACCCACACTGGGCAGAGGCAATCATCCTTTCTGTTTTTAATTGCCGTGTGCTCTCATGTGTGGGTAGTCTTTTGAAAATGGTAAAAAGTGACCTATGATTTCTCTTTATATTGCAAGAAAAATCTCCTGAACTTAGGGGAAAATCATCTTGCAGAATTGCTGTAGGGGAGAATGCATTGGATTTTTACCAAGCTTGGAGAAAAAAAATTCTTTACCGTGTTTTTTCTTTTCCACTCTATTTGGTCTAAAGAAACATTTATTGTCCCCGAAACCAATTTACTACAGATTTGTGATAAATAAAAATTTGCAGACTAAAACCAGTCCCTGGAAGTAACTCTTAAATCAACTGAATTTTTTTCTTGCTAAGGACATGGGATATATAACTGGTCTCTGTTGTTTTCAAACTTACTAGTGCTTGTTGTGAGCTATTTGGAAGGTGCTCTGACAATTTGGTCCTTGACAACACATATTTATCAAAATACATACGATAATCTCCCTTTATATACTCAAAGAACGTCTTCTGCATATATTGAGATGAGGTCATTTTTTTTTATCATCAAACAAACTGTGATGTGTTGAAAGTGCATTTGACATAAGTTTACTGATTGGTAATGCTATAAATATGTAGCTAGAATGCCTTGCCAATATTTTTTAGAAAGGTACTAACACAAATACTTTCTACATATGTAAAAATAGACGTTTATTTACTAAAGTTACTTTTGAGCAACTAGACAAAACAATTATGATGAATAGCCATTAATTAAAACATCATGCATAGTCTCTCCACACCATGGAATTCACAATTAGCTAAAAACAAAGTAAAAGGATCCAGGATGCCAGTGACCATGTTTTATAAAATGTCAAGTTAAACACCTAACTGTGAGCCAGATTGCTTAGGGTTCAGGCCTTTCGACTGTAAATATCAAATTCATAAAGGACAGTATGAATCTTTTAACTTTATAAAGATGACATGCAGGCTCTAACATTTTGAGAAAATTAAATCACTTAGTAATATTTATGAGGAACTATATATTTAAACATCACACTGGACACTTCTGGACCAGCTGTGAGGAAGTCAAAATGCCGTGCAGAATACTTTACAATGGTTGTAAAGGTCTTGCTAGAGAGAAGACTCAAGTAATTTGTTAGGGGTGGTTTTAAAAAGTATAGGAAACAAGATCCTATGCAAATGCCAGTAAATGACAGAGGGATTATCTTGCTTTTAAGTTAAATTGAGGAAAACTGGTAGTGTGTCTTTTAACACGGCTACTTGATTTGGTATTCACTCCCATTCTGTGAATACAAGCATCTTGTCTAAATAAAATAATTTATCCATTCACACATTACAATAACAATTTTACCGGTTTTCAAAAAATCAGGGTAATCAGGGTCAGAGAGATGACACAGCTGGTGAAAGCATTGCCCATCCACACAGCCTAGAGCCCAAGGTTTCCATTCCCAATACCCATATAGAAACACAGACTCTTAAAGACGCAGTTGCGGCATCTTTAATCCCAAGTGAGACAGGAGGCAGATCCGGAAGAGCCACCAGAAGCCTGCTGCATGGCTGGCCTGGAGTACACCATGCAGTGTAGGAAAGGAAAGGGATGCTGCGTAAAGTTGAGGCCTTGTGGGCTTTCCCAACTATACACAAAGAACTACAAGCAACAGAGGGGATGCTGAGACTATGGGAAATAGTCCTTTCAGTGGAGAGCATACTGACTGATTTTTCAATGCCCGTGGTCATCCCTGAAAACGCTATATACATGTAACTTTATACAGACTAAATAGATCAGATTAATGAAAAGAAAGAGGCCATGCATTTTACAGACAGCAAGGAGGTCTAGATGGAAGGTTTAGAAGAAGTAAAAGGGGAAGGAGAAATATAATTATATTATAATCTCAAAAAAAGATTCAATGTTACTGAAGCCTGAGTCTAGAATGTGAAAACTAATTTAAAATATTAGCACATCTTCTTTGATAATGAATCATGAAGTAATTTATCTTAAAACAGTTGTATAGATAATTTTGGCATTTATTAAACAAATCGAACTTACATATTAAAAGCAAATAAATGGGGAGTCTGGAGAATCATGACTATTCTTAAAAACAATAGGATTAAATATAAAAGATTGCTTGGGGGGAGGGGCCTGTGTGGGTTTTTTTTTTGTTTAATTTATTAATAATTCTTAAACATTTTTTTTTCTGTTTTGAGATTACTGGACCATCATTATGTGAGTACTGTGAAAAAGATTACTCATGTGTGTAAAGGACTTAACCAGGGTCCATTAAATAAGCACACTATTCAAGTACAAAATACAAACCAAAATATCTGTGCTGTGAGTAACTATAAACAGTGAGTACGGTGCTCAGACTACACAGCAGGACCAGATGAGTGCTATGCACTTGATTTTAAAATAAAAGTAGTTTTCACTAAAAAAATAAAAAGCAAATAGATACCATGCCTCAAGAATATGGAGGATAAAAAAGCAAATCTCAAGTTTTCCTCTTACCTCTACACACATGTACCACTCACACAGGTTAACCTCTAAGCACGCAATTGCATATTTGGGACTGTAAGCCCCTTACAAACTCTTCTATAAGTTGCCTTGGTCATGGTGCCTCTTCATAGCAAAATAAAAGTAACTTAGACACATCCTACAGTTTTTCATTGGACCTCAATGGGTTTTTTTTTACCCTCCTTCATTTTAGTTTTCTAGTTGGAAGACTTTATTTGGTTTAGCCACATATGACTACAATGTGTTTTCCTGGGCCTGTGACTCAGAAATTTTTTACATTTACATAAAGCTAGACAGTGATTTTTCAGCCAGAAGTCGAAGTACTCAATGAAAGCCACTGTTTTTTTACATCAACAATAAAGTGGTAAGATGTAGAGCCAGAAGCTTTGATTGATGCCTTCTAGATCTGTCTTCAGTCCACTATTTATTTACTCAAGCAATTGAACAAATAAATTAAAAAATGCAACATATTAAAAAGCATGCATACTGAAAGCTTGGACTTTCATAAAGTCTAAATAAAGTGGTTAAATAGGCTGAAAGTCTAATTTTATGCTAATTTCAAAATAAAGACTTAAGTAAATGGAGACTTAGAAATGCTTATTGTCACTCAAAATAGACAACTATAACATATACCCAAAGGTTGTCACTCTAGATATATTCAAACCAAGGACCATGTAAGACAGGCAGAAGTCACCTAACTTGGACCTTTTATTTTCTGTTTCCTAAATAAGGGCACTGATCTAAGAGCTTGTATCTTAAGAAGAATAAGAGATAGCTTGTTCTAGAGCCATCTTGAGTGGAGAACATAGATTTGGATTATTCTAAAGTCTTGTTCAAATTTTGTTAAAATAAAAATAAATAAATAAGGGGGCTGGAGAGATGGTTCAGCTGTTAAGAGCACTTTCTGCCCTTCCAGAGAACCTGAGTTTTATTTCCAGCAACCACTTGTTCATGTGACTTAAAATACTCTTCTGGGTTGTCACCTAAAAGAAACACTGTAGCTCAAAGTTCTAGTACCTCAGAATTTGACATTGTTTAAAGATATATTCCTTTCAGGTGCTGTCAGTTAAGATGAGATTATGCTGGAAGTTGGATAGTCCTTTTACTAAAAATGACTGGTGTCTTCAATAAGCAGAGGAGACTGGACTGAGAAAAGAGATCAACTGAGCAAGACAATCAACAGACTGGCACTGGCCTTAACAGCTTCAGGCTGAAAAAAAATTTGAATATGTCCTGTATCCACTAGAGAATGTTGAGAGAGCCTGGCTCTTCTGACACGTTGATTTCTAGCCTCGGTAAATCTTGTTAAGTCTAGTTTTCTTTGCTGTGCAAGCAACCTTAGAAACCAATCCAGGCTCCTTACGTCAAATATCAGAAACAAATCAAACATAAAAGCTAAATGAGACAGAGAACATTGAAGAAGTAAGTCCCTGAGAGTTCCTCATACGAAAGTTAAGTCTCCAGTTATCTTACAATGGGAAGGCATGAATTTTATTTTTAAAATGCTCATTTATTATTTTTCCCCATAACTAGGTTATCTACCATGTGGAATTTAGAATCCAACATCTTGGTGGGGAGAGGGCTATAAAATATTATAGTACAGATGCAGTAAAGAGGACTCAGTAAACAGTAGCTCAGAACAACCATGTTTTCAGGGTTATGATAAAAACCTTTCTTTACTACTGTTTATAAAAAGTGCTTTGGGTAGTCAGTCTTCTTATATAAACTTCCTTATTATGAAAGCAAATCTGAATTCTATACAGATTCATATTGTAGTTGATAATATGAGAGTAAAATGTGTAGATGCAGTCTAAGAAGGATAAATTAATTACTCATATATGGAAATGTAGCAAAACCTCTGTAATTAACATACAGTGGTTATCATGCAAGAATAGAGAGACAGATTCATGGAAAAACAGGAATTTTGGTAACTCTGTCATAGATCTATAAGATGAATACAACACATCAGTGCCACGCAGAAAATAAAACCATCTTCTATAGGCTGTAAGAAAAATGAGTTCTGATTATGAAAATGGGATCCTTACCAAATAACAAAGATTGGATACAAAGATTTGTGATTTAAATAGTGATAGTACCCAACATTGTCAATGGCATTGTAAAATATCCTCTTTAATAACATAAAACCTAAAAAAAATTAGTAAAACCTTCCACAAAACATTTGATAATTTATACAAAGATGTTTGTAAAGATGTATACTTTCTTCATGGCTATTAAATATTTGGACATATTTAGAAATCATAGTAATCACAACTTATAGCAAGAGAGTAACCTCCCTCATGCCAGGGTATCTTATGCAATCATGTTAACATGAAGCATCTGGACTGCTTGTTAATGTCATGGGTTCTGACTTAGAAAGAGTGATAGGACCTGGGATTCTGCATTTCTTACACAAAAGAGGTCTATGTGTCACATCGACTACACAGTGCCTTTGTAGTAGGGAGGAATGCTACTTTTTGAATATCAATACTTTTTGATCATTGGCAAGAACACCTGCACAAACACAAATTATATCTAATTTGCTAGTATTAATTTCTCCCTCTGGTTTCCTTCCTATGTAAAACTCTGATATCAGTGGTTTACAGAGCACAGTTCCACTCAAGCATGTGTCTTCATCTTTATAAATTGTTGTTTCTCTGCCTGGGCTATTTTCACTGGCAATTGCCCTGAAAACATTCTTAAATGTGGCTCCCATCATTTGGCTAAAATCTACCATGAGAGAGGAGAAAAGCTCATACAGAGCCACTCTGGTAAACTTAATAGCACTTCAATGCACTGACCCTTTGGGATCAGTTAACACTACCTTTGGCCCTGTGGAAAGAATGGCTGCAAGTTAATACACACTTGTTTGGCCCTTACTGCCCTGAATACAGAACAACAGAGCTTCAGAGATCAATTCCTTTGACCTTTCCCAAATCTGAACTTGAGGGAGAAATGGTTCAGATGTAGGGCGGAATAAACAGGTACAGATTAGTTTGGACATTAACATATACAATACCAAAAAAATGAAAGGTTCTCATTGTTTCATACCTAAACATATCTGAAAGAAACAGCTCCAATAGTGGCCACTAACGCTGCCCTTAGAACTGTTGATTTTCAAAGGAAGAGTCTGCCAGAAACTTCAGGAAATGCCAAAACAGTTTGGATAATGCTTTCCTGTATGTATTTTTAAATTTTATTTAATGTTTTATTGGTTACAGTTTATTCACTTTATATCCCAGCTGTAGCTCCCTCCCTAGTCCCCCTCCCAAACCTACTCTCCCTCCCTCATTTCCTTCCATCACCCTTTCCAAGTCCACTGATAGGGGAGGCCCACCTCCCCTTCCATCTGATGCTAGTCTATCAGGTCTCATCAGGACTGGCTGCATTGCCTTCCTCTGTGGCCTGGCAAGGCTGCTCCCCCCTGAGAGGGAGGTGATCAAAGAGCCAGCCACTGAGTTCATGTCAGAGACAGTCCCTGTTCCCATTACTAGCGAACCTACTTGTACACTGAGCTGCCACGGGTTACATCTGTGCAGGGGTTCTAGGTTATCTCCTTGCATGGTCCTTGGCTGGAGCATCAGTCTTTTTAAGCTCCAGTCACTTGCACATTTAATGCTTGGATCTGTGTTCTAAGAGACCATGCCAGAAAGCAACAGCAAGATCAAAGTGTTTGGAGTTAAAGAAATATACAAGTATATGCTATTTTAGGCATTTAATATCTGGGAGACAGGGTATTTGACAAAAATGAGTACTGACAAAAATACAGACTATTTACTATTCTCAGGTATATAATGACCTTTGGCCCCATTTTCTGACTCAGGAATGTTCAGGTTACAACGCTGCCCTGCTTGAGAGGGGTAGTAGAATTATTCCAGAGGTCCATCTCCTTGAGTTCAAGGTTAGCCTGGTTTACATAAGAAGTTCCAGGCCACATTGGGTAAGAGCCTCTCTCAAAAACAAATCAAACCAAACCAAACCCAACCAAAACAATTAAACATTGCCACCCCAGTATGAAATTATTTCTGCATAATCTTTGCATGCGAAACTAAAATTTCTGGACACAACTATTAATCGAAATTCCCTAGGAGAGATTTTCATATTGCAGTATATTTTGATGTCTTTTTTCCACTTAGCTTTAGCATTTTTTTATTAAATACATTGAATTGATTACACAAGCTACACAGAACTCTCCATGGTAAAGGGGGCCAAAAGCCACTTGAACTTCAAGGATGCATCAGGAAAGTGAACTAACACTGAGTGTTTTACACTATGCTCACTGAATATAAAATATAAACACAAGAATTTGATTGGTCTCAAAAAGGAAGTGTGGTTTCTTTTTGTTTTTAATCTCTCTAACAGATATTTCTGAATCCTTTGGACTTTTTCATTCTGAGTTTAGATCTAATCGGCACCTGTGCAGATTTTACTCTCAGGTGTAATGATGTGATTTATGGATGGATTTATAAAGGGTTCTTGCCCATTTCAGTGATAAATGTGTCAGTACTCCCAGATCAGACACACAGTCTGTTAGCAACAGCTCATGCTATAGGGAAATGTGTCCACACACAGAACACACATGGACAAAGCTAAAGCAGGGCTCCTTCGGCCACCACTTTAATACTCTGAGTTGAAGGCATTGTTTGCTTCATTCTTCCTAAGTCAACTCATATCCCTAAATTACTTATCTGGGAGAGGCTTTGAACAATTGTCTTACCAACCATTGTTTTTTTTTTTTGTTTTTTTTTTTTTTTTTTGGAGACAGGGTTTCTCTGTGTAGCCTTGACTGTCCTGGACTCACTTTGTAAACCAAGTCGGCTTGGAACTCAAAAAGAGCTACCTGCCTCTCCTTCATAAAGTTCTAGAATTATAGGTGTGTGCTACTGGACCTGGCTTCCAACCCCTATTTTTAATAAAAAAAAGTATCATATATTTTGATCATATTATTTTCCCTTCACCAACTTCTAGATTCTACCCCCCACCTAGCCAATTTTTTTATTCTTTCTCTTAAAATAAAACAAAACCTCAACACAAACGAAGAGGAGGACGAGGAGGAGGAGGAGGAGGAGGAGGAGGAGGAGGAATAAGAATAAGAATAAGAATCACAAGACAAAACAAAAGGGGAAAACATAGGAATTATTTTGTGCTGGCAAACTACCCCTGAACAGGGAGCCAGCCCTGAAATGAGTTGTTATACTTAGAGTATAATAAAATAATTTCCTGAGCCCTAGAAGTTGTCAAATACAAATAGCCTTTTAGTTAGGAGAATGAGGCTCCCTTCTTGGTTCTAGAATTCTGTCTGTCTTGAACTTTTTAGGTCATTTTTGATGCCAATTCAAGTACAGACATGAGGTATATATATATAATATATATATATAATGTATATGTGCATATATATATATGTGTATATGTTTATACTTGCTATACAAAATGCCTGCTTGAGTCATTCAATTCAGTTACTCTTATGAGCATAACTGATGGCTAGGATTGAGCTAAAATAATCTAACCTATGCTTGTTTAGATTTTAGTGATGGGAAATAATAATATGCTAGTAAGATGTTGATAAATTATTCTTCTACTATCTTTATTGAAAAAGAAGTTGAAGAATTTTATATTATTTTAGAATCATTTTAGTGTAAAACTTAACATAAGTTTCTTCAGGCAACAAGCACTTATTCTCTCACAATACCCATAGAAATAAGCCTACCTATGAAAAGAAAAATAGAGTTTTATGCACATCGTCAATGTGTAATTTTAGTAAAGATGAAAGTGCTACTTCCCTGAAAAATTAGTGCATACATAATGAGTATACAGGTGATGAGTACATGCATAATGAGTACACAGATAATGAGTACATAGGAAATGAATACACAGGTAATGAGTATACAAGTAATGAGTACATAGGAAATGAGTACACAGGTAATGTGTGAGTACATAGGTAATGTGTGAGTACATAGGTAATGAGTGAGGACATAGGTAATGAGTACACAGGTAATGAGTGAGGACTTAAGTAATGAGTAGACAGGTAATGAGTGAGTACACAGGTAATGAGTGAGGACATAGGTAATGAGTACACAGGTAATGAGCACATACATAATGAGTACACAGTGGCTTATTTGGTTTACTAATGTTAGAATTTGCAGAACTGTAAGTTTACTCAAAGGAGGATACTGGTGGGACAAGGTTTTTTGTCTCTTATTGTTTTTGTACAGATACACATGCCAACACATACAAGTATATGCCCTCAGATATATGTGTGTGTGTGTGTATGTATGTATGTATATATACTTAAATAAAAATTAGGAAATGCTAGAATAAGCATGGTAAGTTAAATATGAAATAGATTAATCTATTAATGGAATTGTACTACAAATGTTTATAAAGCCATTTAAAATAACTGTTATTTATAATTCTATTGGATGAAATGATTATTTACCAATCTTCTCAAGTTAATATGCAATTAGTACAGTCTGTTCCCTGATCATATTTAAACAGTAAGTCAAACAAGGTTAACTTTTCATTTAGAATGTCAAATTTCCTTCAGTTGGGATATGTGTTCTTACCTTGACTTCTCATATGGAAACCCTTAGTTAATTTCAAAGACTGTCAATCTTAACAATTTTGATGTTTTGTTGTTAAGGTTATTCAGATTATTTTTTGTGTCTTTATAACCTACGTCAGTGTCTAGAATACAGCAGATATTTGGTGAATATCAGTTTAGTGAATAAATATTATTTTATAAAGGAATGAAGGATACTTCTGATTGGCAAAAAATGCTATGTAGAATATTTAGACAGTGTATTCCTCCTTAATGTATTTTTTTAAAAATCTCTATTTAATGTTATTATTAAACTGTGTTACTGATCTGTGAAAGATCTTTTGTGACTCAGTGTTGTGTAAATAAATAATAGTTTGTCATCCATCGGGTAAATTAAATTTGGGCAATGACCAAGTACATGTTGCTTCCATAAGTTACCTTTATGCTGTATCTGAAAGAGTATTTCAGGGTATGTTTACATGAAGTCAGTACACCTAAACTGGATCTCTGTAAATTTACTGTGTAAACCTGATTTGGCTAACTGCTATTTGATCAGAATTAGAATCCAATGCTATGAACAAACAGTAGCTGAAAGTTACAATGGACTAAATGCCACATTAAAATTAATATAAGCTCATGTCCCTGGAAATTTGCAGTATTTATATGTAGAATATTTTAAATGGTTACTGAAAAATAGCAAGAACAATCCTTGAGCAGAGGATTATTCATCATAAAGAGTAGGCAGTATCAACATTAATCTTTAAATTTAATACTATTCTAATACCATACATTTTCTTGTATAAACAAGGCCATTCTAAAATTAATACAGAAACACAAAGAAGTATACCTTGTTGAGTAAAGTCTACAAAAAAAGGGTTGAGATCCATAGCAACTACTGAAACATGATGGATGGACAGATTTCTGTAAGAGCACATTTTTTTTAAATAGGCCCACTATATAGGACAGAAGCTTGAGACTTGAGGAGCATATTAATCAGGTGAGTAGCAAAAGTGGATTATTAACAAAATTTAAAACAAACTGCTGAAAAATATTGAAAATATTATCATCTCCCATCTTTTGCTCCCTATGCTATCTATGACTTGAACTTCGAAATAACTCATTAATATTCTTGCTGAAATTGTGACTTTTTACAACAATCTTGTAATAAATCTGTGCATGAACTACTGGGAAATATGCTTGCAAAACAAGTGCAGATGGTGACTTGCATATTCATTTCTCTCTCTCTCAGAAATTTGGAGAGCACTTGAAGAGGTCCCAGGAAACCAACAGTGAGTTTCTACAAGACACTCAAGGGGTGACAGCGATCATGCATTCTTTTGTTACTTGAATATACAGTAATTATAGTTTGAAGATGAGGTTAACATTAAAAAAATCCTGAAATAGCCTGTAATATAGCGTGTTTAACTTTCAGTATCATCAACACAATCCAGTCTAAAAGATGACCTCTTCTCTGTTTGCAGCCATCTTCCCACCATCTCTTGGTGTATTCACATCTATTACATACTATATTAATCAACTTACATTATTTGTTCTATCAGCACCTAAGTCGTGTATTCAAAGAGGACATAATATTTCCAAATTCATACTGTCACAGAGGTAGGGGTGTGTGTGTGTGTGTGTGTGTGTGTGTGTGTGTGTGTGTGTGTGTGAGAGAGAGAGAGAGAGAGAGAGAGAGAGAGAGAGAGAGAGAGAGAGAGAGAGAGAGAGAGAGAGAGAGAGAGAGAGAGAGAGAGAGAGAGAGAGACTAACTATGATAGTTAGATGGTGAAAGTTTTGGGGAGATGCATGTGGGTTAAGGCAAACCTGGACTATGGAATCTGTGTCAGGAACTTGGGCTAGATTTGACATAGAGAGGTATGGAAACTGATTTGCATTGTAGAAAGACAATTTGATGGAGTGCAGAAAACTAATTGAGTGGAAGCTGTAAGGAGGTACCTAGAAATAACAGCTGCTGTTCAGGTGCATGTGGAATGAACTATCTCCATTCAACAATAGATAACAAAATCAGCTTTGTTGGGATCCTTTGACTGTTAGAGTTAATTGTCAACTTGAAGGGATCTATAATCACCTAGGAAACAAGCTTCTTGGTCACCTGTGAAAGATTATTTAGCCTCTGGCATGCCCATGAGGGATTATATTGAGTAGGTCAATCTATGTGGGGAAACCAGTCCCTAATGTGGGTCGAACGTATTCCTGGGCTGATAGAATGCAAGAGAGGCAAATGATGCTCACATTCTGCTTCCTGATTCTGAATCTAATATGACCAGTTACTTCAAGCTCCTGCTATTTTAATGCCCTCATCATGATGGATTATATCCTTAAACTGTGAATCTGAATAAACCCTTCCTCTGTTAAGTTGCTTTTGTCAGGTGTTTTATCATAGTAACAGGAAATGAATTAATATCTAGCCTTGAAGGTATTTCCTTTCTAATTAGGCAGAGCTAATTGAAGATAATACTAGCTGCATACTGATGGGATGTTAGGTACTATTCTGACACAATTCCATGTGCTCTAAAACTCGCAACAGTTTTAGTCCATAGGTAATACTCCTATCTGCATTTGACGAATGAGAAAAAAAAATGTCTTAGCTTCATGAACTTGCCCTTGTTTACGCAGAAAGTGATGGAGATGGAGGAAGAGGCACAAGGCAGGTTCAGGAGCACTGCCATGGACTGCAGCAGTTCTCTGCAGGCTAGGGTATTTGCAAGGCCAACTTTCAGTCTTTTCTGACCCTTAAATAAGTAGTTTCTACCTGCTGACCAAACTCTTTCTGAGTTATCCACCAGAATCTCAGCTGTTTGCATCACTGTGCTACTCTCCTTCATTTTGCCTGGTGTCTCCACACTACAGGGAGCTTTCTTCGTGTATTAAGCAACGTTTCTGTGTCAGTATCTATGCTTATTAGTAGTTATGACAGTCTTTTACACTCACATTCAATAGTTATATACTGCTCATGCCTGATTGGCTTAATACCCCCTTTCCTGATCTTGTTTATTTTTTTAAATTAACTATTGAATTCAGTTTCAAATAATCCAGCATGCTCTACCGCCTTGACGTATTTTGTGTTTATAAGTTGTATCTTTCCACTTACTTTTTTCATAAATTGTCTTTGACTTATTTCATTTTAATATCTGTAGTATTAAAAAGTATTACAAGGTAGAGTGCAGACATGACAGAAGCCAGCACACACAGTAATCACACTGGCTAACCACATGGCATCTTCTGGTCCTATAAGAATTAAGCATGAGAGAGGGAGCATCTAATTCTGGTTTCAGTTTATGTTTGTGTCCTGTAGGCAAAATGTGTGGTCTTTGGACAAAAGCATCTAGTTGTGGTAGGTAATCAAAAAAACAGCTCTAAGAGACTCTATGCTTTTCATGGCCCCAGAAGCCCATTTGACCAGTGACTATAGGGAATCCACGCCTGGGACTGGATTTTCATTTAATAGTCTATGTTTTCTGAGACCATCTTTATATATGTATGTGGGTAACCATACAGTATCAAACTCTTCTTTTAGGCTAGGTTCAGATGGAAGGGGAGGAGGACAGCCCCTATCAGTGGACTGGGTGAGGGGCAAGGGAGAAGAAGAGGAAGGGTGGGTAGGATTAGGAAGGGGTGAGGGAGGGGCTACAGCTGAATTACAAAGTGAAAAAATTGTAATTAACAAAAAAATTTTAAAAGTTAAAAATATTTATTTTATTTACCTTAAAATAGCAGGTTTCCTTATGGTTTTAATTAGTTCTTTGAGAGTTTCATGCATGTTCTGATCATATTAAATTCAGATTGGACACCTTGTCTTCACAAGTTCTCCCAGATCCATTCCCTCTCTTCTACACACCCAATTCTGTCTTTTCTATAATTAACCATGGTTCATGATCAGTGTATGCTCTTGAAACAGCCTTGTACATGTGCTCTTTCATTTGAGAGCAATCATCTAAACAGGAGTTATCCTCTTAGAGAAAACTGTCTCTTTCTCTCTGAGAAGCTCGCAGTGGCCAGCAGCTCCCTGACTGGCTCTGCAGTCATTGTGGAAGAGGGGAGGAAAGAGTATAAGAACCAGAGCTGGTGAATGGCAAATATAGGAAAATGTTATCCCTCTTCACAGAAGAGAAGCCCCGCGAGCTAACTCGAAGCTGTTGGGATAGCATGTACAAAACCTTACGGCTCTCTTATTTTATCTGAAGAATATCTGCAATGACAGACAGATGGTAAAAGAGATTCATGCAAATCTGCTCTTCTCACTTCACAGTTCCCTTTTAATACAATGCTTTTGCTATATATTCACAAAGGAGCAAAATGGCCAATAAACACATCATATTGTTGGTCAAATATACAGCTTTACATCCATGAAGGCCACTGACCAAGAGTAAAATATAATTGAAAAATAATGTGTCCATGATAAGAATCTTTTTATGATAATGAGCAAAAATTTTAAGTTTTGTCTTTCTGTGACATCCTTGGGATTTTCTGGCATAAGTATGAATTATTACCCGTTCTATGTATAATGGAAATAGATGCTTGCTTCTCTGGTTTTGTTTCTTTTAAATGTTCATATCATTCTTGGCTAGTTTGTCTGGTTAGATGAGAATGCAGCAACACATCTACAAGGTGATGACTCCCTTCCCATATGGCACAAGGCATGATGGACAACAATTTTGAAATGCTAAGTTTGGGAAATTTAACAACAACAACAAGAACAACAACAAGAACAACAACTCCATGCTATTATCCAGTTATCAACTGAAATTTCAGGGAGTTCTTATGAAGTGACTGCGGAGTGCCAGCTGGTGACAGTAAGAAAAATGAATAAAGCCCACCCCTGAAATCTACAACCTCCCAGTGAAGCCCAAGTCAGCATGATGGCACTCAGTCAGATGGGCTCTTTGTCTAGGTTGCTTCTGCTGTTTCTGTGTCCATACCTGGCCCAATGATTCCTTCCTAGATCTTTTGATTCATGAGTAGTCAAGGATATTTCTGATCACTGAGAGCTGTATCTCAAGAATGTAATCCAATCTCCCAGCTTGACTGTAAACCCCCTGTGCATGCCTGCTGACAGTCTTTACACTGCAGTGTCTCAGCCCCATACCACCTGACACAACATGAACTCAATGCAGTTTGAGTGAATAAATGACTTTCCTGTATATCATACTTTCTTGATCCCTTTTTAAAATTACACTTATCTTCTCTCCTAAATGATTGATATGTACATTTTGTAGACTTGGGAGAGAAGATCATATGAATGCATATTATTAGAAAGTCTAATGTGCAACTGTTTGTAGACTTACGTTTCCTCAAGAGAGTGATACCATCCCCACACAACAGAACACTTTAGATATTTTAAATACTATTTCACCTGTTCTTTATTTTAAAAACAGATACAAAACTTTAACATATTTATAAAAGCAGAACTTCAGTTAATATGAGGTCTTCTAGATTTAATTGCAAATTTTATTTATGTTATGTTTGGGGGCTTGGTATGAATAGAAAAGCACAAGAAGAGCACAATTTGGGTAACATGTAGGGTTCACTGAGACTCTGACTTCATAAACACTATATGTCTTATCTAAAGAAATTTCAACATCATGTTTTAAAGAAAATGCCTTCCACCTGGTTTTACTGATTTCTAGAGGAAAAAAAAGTGCCAGGCACTAATATTTCAAGTGGAACAACCATGACTACATATTATTGAGATTTCATATTAAAAGTGGCATTTTCATTAAAATTCTCTTCTTAGCTGTGAAAAGCTATGATGATGTATTATCTGCTTCAAAGGAATGTGATGCAGAAAGTGCCTAGGAGGTAATAACACAGTTTATGAAAAAATTAAGTATGATGGCTAGCCAAATACAATTTTCACATTGATATTTTTCAGTGGCAAGCCATATATCTTAGAAGAAAGGGGTGCACCTGAAGCATGGATAGAGAAAAAAGTTTGTATGTTTATGAAACTAAAAATATATGAAAATAGCTGCTTGGAATCCAGTTGCTTCAGTAAAGCAATCCCTAAAGCAGAAGAAAGTTAAGTGTGAAATTATTTTTTTATGGTGATTTTAAGTACACCTGTTACCTTTGCCATCTGTCCATGGGGTATGGAGTGAATCTGCTTCTGTCCTTCTGAGATCCTCATTATGAGTAAGAACCTTCCTGGCCCCCTTAGGTGCTGGATGTCAACATGCTTAGGTTTCAGCTATAACCTTCACTGTCTTTCTCACAGCCAGCTCATCTCCCAATAGATCTTTTTATTCAACTACAAAGAAGACGTTTAGGGAGGTCACTTCTCTTCTTTTAGCTATAACTCCTTTCTTTTCTAAATAGAGTAAACTGTCAGACAGTGTTCTGCAGGTACATACGTACATAGCAGGCTCCAACCCTACACTCCATTCCAGTGCTGTTTCTCCATTTCTGTCATTGGTTTCTACTGCCAGGCTCTTAACTAGTACATCAATTATTTCCATTTTTTGAGGTGCCATTTTCTACATTCACATAATGCCTTACTCTACAGTAACACTCCCAGAGTCACCCACCTTTTTCATATTTAAAGCACAATAGGAACCAACAATAACCAGAACAAAGAGGAATACTTTCTAGTCCCCAAGCAGCTTCCTCAGTTCCCAAGTTCTATGATGTGATGTCATAGATTCTGTCCCCATGACCAAACACTGCTTAGGCCTGAAACTCATCTTGTGTTTTGAGGGAATTGTCCTCACATGCGCGTTATAATAGACTAAAACTAAAACATTTATCCCTTTTTAACCTTTGATCTATGCACATGAAGAGGTAGTTTGAATGTGAACATCCTCCATAGATTCTGTGGTTTTAATACTTGGTCCCCAGTAGTTGATGAGGTTTGGCTAGGTTTGGGAAATGTGGCTTTGCTGGAGGAAATACATCACTGAGGGCAGGATTTGAGAGCAGAAAGCCTGTCTCCATTTCTAATTTGTTCTCTCTACTTCCTGCTTGTGGCTCAAGATTTGTGCTTTCAACTTGTTGCTTCAGCCACTATGCCTGCTTATTCCCTGAGATGACAGACTCTTATCCTTTAAAATCATAATCCCAAATAAACTCTTACTCTATAAGTTGTATTGGGCAGCTTGTTTTCTTATAGCGATAGAAAAGTAACTAACACCCATAATTTCATCTCTCTATGTTACACATTTTCTGAGTGCATTGCATGCCATTCATGCCATTAAATATTACTATTTTCCTTAGTGTCTCTGACAGCCTTCCTCTAGGAGGAATTTAATTACTGCTTATTGTATTGATGACTTAAAAATAGTTATAAGCATTACTTCACTTGGCACAAAGACAGGAAGAAATAAGATTGAAGGTGTGAAAACACTTGGCAGGGTATAAGGTTTTTTTTTACTGAAATGGAAGACCACATAGCTGGAATAGTACACCGGACCTTTGATCAGAGTAGAACCTCTCCAAGTTATTCACAACTGACAACTCTGAAGTGTGACTTGGCTGCTAGGAAACTTCCTGGGCTGTACGTGTAGCTTTATGAGAAAAAGAGATAAGTTTAGAGAATATTGGAAGAAAGAAAATGCCAAAAAAGGACAGCTTTTTAGAGCTGTCAAGATATCTCAGTTTGTTTTCATGCAGAGACTTGTCTAACTGCCATTAACCACTCTGTTCTGCTCTTGTCATCACAAAGTCTGTGTGCATTGTGCCAACTCCACTAACATGGTAGCCAAAAATTCCACCACATCTGATAAAGCTGCAGCAGAATGCAAATGTGTTAAACCGTCACCTTTGAAGTGATCTATGGCTTAAAACTATCTGGGGTAGGAAGCCTAAGAAGTGAGAGGTGGCAGCCATTCCCTCCCGGGATTCTGAAGGATTCTTTTCTTGGGGGAGGCAGGCAGTGTAAACACTAAGAATGGGACTACGCCACTTAAGCAGCTCAGTGATCAGATCTTGATTCTAGATATGTTACCTGTGGACACTAGCCTTGGTCTACTGGTCACCGTGATGCCATCTGAGAACACAGGATCACAAATGGTTCAGCAGGAATCTGGATTTCAGCAAGACCATGAGTTTAATTTGATTGTGAGACACGTTATTCTAAGCAAGGAAAATAAAAATTTTGCTTCTTATTGTGATCCAAAAAGTATATATATATATATATATATATATATATACTTATAATATATATACTACATATATATACTACATATAATATATACTACATATAATATATATATATATACCTTTTTCAATTAATCTAAAATGACTTATGAAAACTTTATGTGACCTTTTCAAACTGCAATAATTAAAGATGTTAATTAAGATTAAAAACAGAAAGATAAATAAGCCCCAGCTCTAAGAAATTTTCTATGACAATCAATGTAGTAATTTGATTTTCTTCCAAAAAGTTGTCATCTAGATATAAAATTACTGAAAATAATTTATTATTTACTCAGCATGCCCAAATTTGTCATTATACATGTTTGTTGCCTCCTCCAATAATATGATCATTACTAACTGGGTATATTTTATTATCATATAGTATAGAGTTAGCCGATGACTACTGAGTATGAACTCAACTGTAATTGTGATGAAATACTTAAAATATTAAGTATTCTATTTTTATATTGTTAGTAAGAACAAAAATACTTCAGAAAAAATAATGTGATTTTCTTACTTTCATCTTTTTTTAACTTTTATAGTCACTTATTTTTTTAACTGAAGAAATGGAAAAATGGAATCATGTTATTTCTTCAACAAAAACAACAGTAATAAAGCAAATAATCTATTCAAAGCAGATTCAAAATGTGTTTTAAATAAGAATGTGATATCTTCTTACATAATTTTCAGTGTATTTTCTAGAGAGGACCCTTGGTTTGGATCCCCAGAACAAGGGAACATGTTACTGAGCCACTGCCTGCTGGTTTTTGAGGTGTGTTAGCAAGTCTACTAAGTGGCAAAGACCCCCCCCCCAAGAAGAGTGAACAGAAGTATTAATGGAATAAATACAAGTTGATACACACCTTAATCGCTCTTACCTCCATATTCTTGCGCACAAGCTTGCTCCAGACCTGTGGCTCTCACTTTACTTGATAAATGTAGTTCTTCCCTTTTTCCCACCAAAAAGGTTCTTTTTGAAAATCTCTGAGGCCATTCCAGAAAACCACAACTGGTCAAAATGCAAGGAATAGCTAATGGTAGGGGTTGCTAGCTTTAATGGATACATCTAAAAGACAACTTCTGCACCTAAGGCTCATGGGGCAGCATGGAAGTTTGAGTGGAAGGATTGTGTGAGCCACAGGACCAGGAAATCTGCTCTGAGATTGTGACTCTCATACATTCAAGGAAGCTTCAGCCACGATATCTCAGCAATACGCCTGCTTAGACAAGATCTAAAGAAGATCTCAATAATGACAACACCAAGGGACATGTTAATGGGAGCCTCAAACTTAAGAACTACTGGCCATTTTCACTATGTTAATCCTACCAATCCATAAGCATGGGAGATCTTTCCATCTTCTGATACCTTCTTCAATTTCTTTTTTTTTCAGAGATTTGAAGTTTTTCTCAAACAGGTCATTCACTGGCTTGGTTAGAGTCACCCCAAGGTACTTTATGTTATTAGTGGCTATTGAGAAGGGTGTTGTTTCCCTAATTTCTTTCTCGCCCTTTTGTCTTTTGTATACAGGAGGGTTTCTGATTTTTTTTTTTTTTGAGTTGATTTTCTATCCAGCCACTTTGCTGAAGGTGTTTATCACTTGAAGGAGTTCTGTGGTTGAATTTTGGGGGTCGCTCACATATACTATCATATCATTTGCAAACAGTGATACTTTGACTTCTTCCTTTCCAATTTGTATCCCTTTGATCTCCTTTAGTTGTCTTATTACTTTAGCTAGGACTTCAAGTACTATGTTGAAGAGATATGGAGACAATGGACAACCTTGCCTAGTCCCTGATTTCAGTGGGATTGATTTAAGTTTCTCTCCATTGAGTTTGATGTTGGCTATAAGCTTGCTGTATATTGCCTTTACTATGTTTAGGTATGTGCCTTGTATCCCTGGTCTCTCCAAGACTTTAAACATTAATGGATGTTGGATTTTGTCTAATGCATTTTAGGCATCTAGGGAGATGATCATGTGGTTTTTCTCCTTCAGTTTGTTTATATGGTGGATCACGTTGATGGATTCCCATATATCGAACCACCCTTGCATGCCTGGGATGAAGCTTACTTGGTCATGGTGGATGATATCTTTTCTTGGATTCGGTTTGCAAGTATTTTATTGAGTATTTTTGCATCAATGTTCATAAAAG
>CM053767.1:16258711-16351006 GCA_028658305.1 Pachyuromys duprasi
TTTTTTTTTTCCTCAGGCTTTCAGTTGGGTCATTAACTTGCTTCTATGAGATGTTTCAAATTTCTTCTTGAAGGCATTTAGTGCTATGAACTTTCCTCTTAGCACTTCCTTCATTGTGTCCCATAAGTTTGGGTATGTTGTGCTTTCATTTTCATTGAATTCTAGGAAGACTTTAATTTCTTTCTTTATTTTTCCCTAACCAAGCTGTCCTTGAGTAGCAAGTTGTTCAGTTTCCATGTATATGCAGGCTTTTGCTGTTTCTGTTGTTGTTGAGGTCCAGCTTTAGACCATGATGGTCAGATAGGATACAAGGGATTATTTCCATCTTCTTGTATCTGCTGAGGTTTGCTTTGTGACCAACTATATGGTCTATTTTGGAGAAGGTTCCATGAGGTGCTGAAAAGAAGGTACACTCTTTTGATCTAGGGTGAAAATTTCTGTAGACCCATTTGGTTTAGGGCCTCTGTAAGTGCCCTTGTTTCCCTGTTTTGCTTCTAACCAGATGCTCTGTCTCTTGGTGAGAGTGGAGTTTTGAAGTCTCCCACTGTTAGGGTGTTGGGATCAACGTGTGATCCCAGATTTAATAATGTTTTATTTACATATGCAGGTAGTCCTTGTATTTGGGGCATATATATTAAAAATTGTGATGTGTTCCTGTTGGAATTTTCCTTTGATGAGAAGGAAGTGCCCGTAATGGCCATTCTGCCAAAAGCAATCTACAGATTCAATGCAGTTCCCATTAAAATACCAACACAATTCTTTACAGACCTTGAAAGGGAAATTTTCAACTTCATATGGAGAAACAAAAAACCCAGAATATCAAAAACGATCCTGTACAACAACAAAACATCTGGAAGTATCTCCATCTCTGATCTCAAGCTGTACTACAGAGCAATAGTAATAAAAACTGCACGGTATTGGCATAGAAACAGAATAGTGGATCAATGGAACCGAATAGAAGACCCAGAAATAAACCCACAGACCTATGGAAACTTGATATTTTATAAAGAAGACAAAACCATTCAATGGCAAAAAGACAGCATCTTCAACAACTGGTGCTGGTCCAACTGGATGTCTACATGCTGAAAAAGGAAAATAGATCTATATTTATCACCCTGCAAAAAAACTAAAGTCCAAGTGGATCAAAGACCTCAACATAAAACCAGACACACTAAATCAGTTAGAAGAAAAAAATGGGGAAGACCCTAGAACTCATTGGCACAGGAGATTACTTCCTAAACAGAACACCAACAGCACAGGCTCTAAGATCAACAACAGATAAATAGGACCTCATGAAACTGAAAAGCTTCTGTAAAGCAAAAAACACTGTAATCAAAACAAAACAACAACCTACAGACTGGGAAAGGATCTTCACCAATCCTACATCTGACAGAGGGCTAATATATATCCAGTATATATAAAGAACTCAAGAAGTTAAATGCAACAGATCTTGTAATCCAACTAAAAATTGGGGTATGGTGCTAAACAGGGAACTCTCTGTAGGGGATTATAGAATGGCAGAAAAACACTTAAAGAAATGTCCAACTTTCTTAGCCATCATGGAGATGCAATTAAAATGACACTGAGATTTCACCTTATATCCATCAGAATGGCTAAGATCAAAAACTCAAGTGACAACACATGCTGGAGAGGTTGTGGAGATAGGGGAACCCTCCTCCATTGCTGGTGGGAATGTAAACTCATACAACCACTCTGGAAATCAATTTGGTGCTTTCTTAGACAATTAGGAACAGTGATTCCTCAAGACCCAGCTATACCACTCTTAGGCATATATATCCAAATATGCTCAAGTACACAACAAGGACATTTGCAAAACCATGCTCATAGCAGCTTTATTCGTAATAGCCAGAACCTGGAAACAATCCAGATGTCTATCAGTCGAGGAATGAATACAGAAATTATGATACTTTTACACAATGGAATACTACTCAGCAATTAAAAATGGGAAATCATGAAATTTGCAGGCAAATGGTGGGACCTAGAAACAATCATCCTGAGTGAGGTATCCCAAAAACAGAAAGAAGCACATGGTATATACTCACTTATATAGATCTACAAAATAGGATAAACATACTGAAATCAATATACCTAAAGAAGATAAAGAAGAAAGAGGACCCGGGTTAAGATGATCAATCCTCACTTAGACAGACAAGTGGAATGGACATTGAATGTAGGAGAAAACAAGCAACAGGACAGGAGCCTACCACAGAGGGCCTCTGAAAGACTCTACCTAGCAATATCTCAAAGCAGATAATAAGACTCACAGCCAAACCTCGGCATAGTGCAGGGAATCATATGATATAAGGGGGAGTTAGTAAGTCTTTGAGAGAACAAGAGCTCCACAAAGAACCAAATAGATCAGGGCACAGGGGTCTTTTATGAGACTGTTTCTCCAACCCAGGACCATGTATGGATATAACCTAGAACACCTGCTCAGATATAGCCCATGGTAGCTTAGTATCCCTTACTAGGGTACCCTAGTAAGGGGAACAGGGACTATTTCGGACATGAACTCAATGGCTGGCTCTTTGACCCTGCCACCCCCGCGGGGGAGGAGCAGCCTTGCTAGATCACAGAAGAGGACATTGCAGCTAGCCCTGAAGAGAACTGATAAGCTAGGGTCAGATGGAAGGGGAGGAGGTCCTCCCCTATCCGTGGACTTGGAAAGGGGCAGGGAGGAGATTTGGGAGGGATGGGGAGAGTCAGAGGGAATGCGGGCAGGGGCTGAGGCTGGGATACAAAGTATATAACCTGTGATTAATACAAAAATAAATAAATTTTAAAAAAGGGATCCTTAGAACTGATACCAATAAAATTTAAGAAATCATTAATACATACTATAATATCTTGTATTCCAGGGCTTCTAAGATGAGTTAGTGGTTAAGAGCAGTAGCTGTTCTTCTAGTGGTCCCAAGTTCAATTCCCAGTACCCATATTGTAGCTCACAACCATCTATAACTGTAACCCTATGTGATCGGGTGCCCTCTCCTAGATAGACATACAGATAAAACATCCATATACTTAAAATAAATAAATATTTTTAAAAGTTAAAAAAAAAGAACTACTGGCGCTCTCTAATGTTCTGCTGTGAGTCTCTGCATCTGTTTCCATTACCTGCTGGGTGATGTCTCTCAGAAGAGTTATGCCAGTGTCTTGTCTACAAGCATAGGAGAATAACATTAATAGTGTCAAGGATTGGTTCTTTTCTATGGGATTGGTCTCAGGTAGGGCCACTCTTTGGTTGACTATCCTCTCAATATTTGTCCCTGCACATCTTGTAGGTAGGACAAATTTTGGGACAAAGGTTTTCTGGGTGATTTGGCGTCCTTATCCCTCCACTGGAAGTCCTTCCTGGCTACAGGAGGGAGTCAGATGAAAGAGTTGGTGTAATTATTGAAGGAGCTGAAGGGGTCAAGAACTCCACAAGAAGGCCTATAGAGTCAACTATCCTGGGCCCATGAGGACTCATAGAGACTGAACCACCAACCAAAGAGCTTACATAGACTGTTCCTAGGGTCCCTGCACTTAGGAAGCAGTTGCACAGCTTAGTCTTCCTGTGGGTTCTGAAGAAACTAGAGGGGTGGTCTTTCTGACTCTGATGCTTGCCTTTGGGTCCCATTCCCCCAACTGGGCTTCTTTGTGTGGGCTCAGTGGGAGACTATATATCTAGTCATGCAGTGACTTAGTGTGCCACGGTGGCTTGGTTCTCATAGGGGACCAACCCTCTTCTCTGAGAAGGAGAGAGAAGAATGGGGAAGAAGGGCATGTGAACAGGCACTGGGAGGAAGGGGGTTGTAATCAGGATGTAAAATGAATAAATAAACACAACAACAACAAGAACTACTGGCAATAGAGAAGTATCGAGAGAGAGGGAAGATTAATCTTCTCTAGGAAGATTATTAATCTAATTGGTTATCCAATACTAACTTATCAGCCCTGAAATTATATAAATCAAAGCATCATTAAACAGCATCAGCAGATTATACTTTTATATTTATGTGTATGTATGTAACAATAAAACTTAAGAAAAAAGAGGCCACACTTCTTAAAGAGACTAAGGGAAGAGGACATAGAGATTGTTGAGGGAAGAATGGCAAGGAGGAAAGCAATGTAATTACATCTTAATTAGGATATTTAAAAAGTACTGGAAATAAACAAATAAAAGATGGCATAAGATAGTACTGAAGATAATATAGTCCACCAAGAATACAGGATATAAATTATTATTCTTACATGCAATGCTCAAAAGATGGCTTCAACTGAGGATGAGCTAAGTGTACAAATTAGTTCATGTTACATAGCAGGCTGAGCCTGGAGGACACGCTCCTGTTCATTATCACCCAATTACATGCAAGCACATCTAATATAGTTTAGATGTTCATGGTGAAACCTAGTTTCAATTTATATTACTTGGAACCCAAGGGTTATTTCCCCACTGAGGTAACGCTCAAAATGTATTTTTCATTATTGTTCTTATAAAGCTGAAATAACTGTCAGACATTACTATAGGTTAAAGTTGTCAAACTCACCAATATTTACTCATCTTAAACTTTAGTATGTTTAAAGCACTGTAGGCTAAATATGGTTTTTTTTTATATTTCTGACTGAGCTCATTAGACGTTAATAGGCACTTCTTGTAATCAAAAAATGCTTGCTACAATTCATTCTTCTTGAAATTATATCAGTAATGGTACTAGATGATATTTAGTGAGGGTGCTTGCTATATTCTGAAAACAATTAATTATATTTATTTTCTAATATGCTTAGCATAACAACTCTACTAGTGAATCCCATATTAATTCTACTTTATTGATGAAGACATAGGCTGACAGAGGCTAGTGTCCTTCCTAGACTCATTTGACTAGTACATGGTTGGGAGAGGAGCCATACTTAGGCAAGCCAGGTTTTAGTATATGACAGTTTTGACTGCTGTGGTGTTCTGTTGTCAAGATATTAGAGTAGCTATATTTCAAGAATGGACAAGAGACAACATCTTCAGCCTTTGTCTTCATTTGCATATGTCTTGTTAAAGTTGCAAATTGCATTTAGGGCCACGGAGATACTTCCTAATCAATATAACTTTTCTTTATGTATTTTGACATGATGATTGGTTTGTCACCTAGATTTTAAGCAAATTTATCACATGGAATTCATTGTTATTCATGGTAAGCAGTCTCTGGATGTTTTAGATAATATTTATAAAATATTGCAAGAGTTTAGATGTGTTACTACTTAATAAGTAGTGCATGGAGTGTAATGATAGAGAGAGCTTACCATAAATAACAATGAATTCTATGTGATAAATTTGCTTATAATCTAGGTGACAAACCAAGCAACATAAGGAAAAGTTGTATTGATTAGGAAGTATCTCCATGGCCCTAAAATCTCTGACTTCTGTACTCATGTCTCAAACAAATCTATTCTCTTAGAGATACCTTCTTTTGCACAATATTAAATTAAGATCAATGGCATAAATGCATTGAAATTTGTTGTAATCTATAAACTAAATTCAGTAGTACAGACATATAAAACTGGCTATCTGTAAGAATAATAGCCAATAAGTTTCCCTATCCCTCCACTCTCTACTGAAGTAAATCTCATTTGTTGTAAATTCATCATTGTCATTGGTTTCCACGATCCCCAGACCTCAAGGCTCTTTGAAACAATGGTGTTCAAGATTTTTTGCAAATTTATTCCAGGCAGAAAAGAAAATTCTCAGACAAATGTCAGCACAATCGTATGCAGAGTTCACTCTCTTCTTTAAAGTAGCATTTTACGCTATCTAGATGCAATAACTTAAATATTCAACTCTCTCTCAGAACATCATATCTTGCTGCTAATCTCTATTAGAGATGTTTTATTTTACTGTCTTGGAATCAAGTACATTATTTGTCACATTACATTAAGTCAGCTATTAATTTACAAATTTTAGAATTTTTGATATTGTAAGATATTGCTGTCCATCTGGATCTTTTTTACAGTCCATGTATAAGTTGCTCACCTTTGGGGATGGGCTGGGGAGAAATAGTCTCATTTAGCACAGGTTCACCTGAATCTTGTATATAACCCAGAATATCCTTTAGCTCCAGCTCCTGTGGCCTCTGCCTCCAAAGTTACTTGTTTGGGTTACAGACTTGTGACACTCCACCTTGTGTGTAAGTCACTCCCATGTCTGGTAATTTCTCCAGTGTACTGACGAGTTCTGGAGATATATGACAAAAATATACTATCAAAACTTTCAAGGACCTTTCTACATTTAAATTGCTCTTGATGAAGGCTGTGCCCAAAGGTAGTAGACAATAGTGTCTTTCTTGTACCACTCTTAATAAAGCTAGTAGAATTGCTTTCTGGAGCTATTCGTGTCAAACATCTATCTTATCAATGAAAGTATTGGATTAGTGATGAAACTGATGGAAGAATCAGGAACAAAACCTAGACTTCAGGGCTCACCTGCGGCACATTACCCAATAATTCAAGTTCCAGAGTCACATGGAAGTGTTGGCATACCTTCCCCAGCACTCACTAGCATATGGCCGTGTTCTTATCTACACATTGAGCTCAAATATATGATTTGTGAGGTATTTTAAGAATTGAATGGATGATAAATATATTTAGCACAGAGCTAATGCTTGACATATGGCATATTATGTCATATTTTCCTAAAAGCATACTTTCTCCAAAGACTAATTAGAGGAAATTTAATGCAAAAATTGCAACTAAAATTGTTAAGCATAAAAATTATGTATTGTCACTTAATATATATCTAATGAAGGTGATAGAAAATAATTAAGTTGCCTTTAAAATAGATGAGATATTTCTGGAGAGTATCTTCATGCTCAGGGGTCAGCTAAATGTTAGATAAGAACTTCAGGATTTAGAAAACATTTTCCCTTTGGAATAATATAGAAATTAAAAAACATGGGCTCTAGCCCTTTGCCCTCATTTTCAGGAAGGTAAATATAAGAACAATTCTGTTATTACTAATAGCATTGAACCATGTTCTCTTTTACTGAATACTGACATTTTTCATGCTCAGGGAACATAAAGAATGAGATCTTAAAACTAATTAGCTTCTAGCTTGACACATCCAGTGTCAAGGTAAGAAATAGTGCATCAAGATTCATTTACATTTGCATGAATGAAACTAACAGTATCACTAGATGGTATTTTTAGTACAGAGGGGGATCATGTACAAAGGTACATATCTCTACTCTTATCCATTGGCTATTTGTGTTGAAGTTCAGCTTTTTTTTTCACATCTTAAACAATCAGCTATTCACATGACAACAAAGGAAAACTGAGCCATGAACAAGCATTGTTAAACAAGGATATGCTGCTCTTTTGTTCCTGTATTCAGAGGAACTCCCATAAACCTTTGATACCTGTAAGTGATTCTGTTTACAGATTATTTGCTTAGCCTTGCTTGTTTGAATTGGTGACACTGATATCTTGATTTGTATTCTACAGGGGACCAGCTTGCTTTGTTTAGAATGCTCCAAGGAATTTGACTGACTCAAGCACTGGATCTTCTTTATAATCAGCACAAGGCAGTCGACATTCTTCTGGAGAAGGTCAAATTGTGCCTTGAGCTACTTGGGGTCAATAGGTAGTAGATTATTAAAATAACAACAACACAACACCACCAATAACAACAACCTTGTGATCCTGTGCATACACATTCAGTTTCCTGCTATTGGAAATATGGATTCAAGTTCTTATGTGCCTGCACTACAACTTGTAGGTAAAGGATGATGTATGGTGCCAGTGATGTCATATTAGACCCTGTGTCCATTTAGCATCCCTCAATGAGAAAGAGGGGAAGACCAAAGGTGTCAGTGCTATGACTGCACTGCAGAATTTTAAATGTCGTCGGTGATTTATGCATTTAGATTATCAAACTTTGAAACTCTACAAACAACAAGGATGAAACAGGAAAGCAGCTTGAGACTGATACAATTATGAGTTTGGAATTTGTTTAAAAGTGAAAGTAATTGCTGAAGAAACAAGTGTTGTGACATCATCAGCTCCACTGTCACCAGCTGTTCTTCTACTACCCATAAGGAAATTTAAAACATTTCACAAGTGCACAGGTAAATCTGGGAATTTAAAAACCAAAGCATCTGTCCACAGTTTATCCTCTTCTGTCAAGTCTATTCTTTCAGTATTCTTTATGGTACATTTCTTTTGTATCATGTAATATGCTAGACAATTAGTACAGTTTTCTAATAAAGTATATTCTCTACTTGCAAGAACTTCAATATCTAATGTGAAGTCAGGCCTGGATGCAATATGGGTTAAAACACATCATATATACTATCACATATTTCAAGATGTAGGGGGAACCAAGAGGAGCAAATGACTCATTTCTTCTTCTACTTCAAAAAGAAGTGCCTCTTTCCAACTACTGCCCTCAGACCAGGGGGAACTAACACACACCCAGTGGAAAATCCTCACAAAATAGTCATCACAACTCACAGTTTATGGATATCATAACAGAATAACAAGCAGGAAACAGCACTTTTGTGTTGCTTTGGGGATTCACAGTTTCTATCTCAAAATCCTTACTGAACTAGTAAATCAAGCCAACACTCTATTTCTCTGGACCCATCACCTTTAAATGAGACTGGAAATCAATATAATGGCATATAGCGGTGTTGAGTAGGTACAAACTGTTGCCCTCACTGTGCACCTTTTTCGAGTTTGGATACCAGTTAACATATATTTAATCATAATTCCTCAAGCCAATGAATATATGATGGACATAGCTAGAAAATGGGTAGATGATAAATGTTCTCTTTCTGAAAAATTGCAAATAGCATGGGTTATTATTGTAATTTGATTTTTTTACCCTTGTTTATGTCCTAGGCAGGTATGATTACACAAACAGAGTGTAAATAGCATATATTGCTTGGATAAGGTTATTGCTTAATTTAATTATAGTAATTTACAGCCCCATTGCACAAGGTTGTTAAAAAAAATGTGCTGCTTGCAATGGCCAGTAGGTTGACACAAGCTAACACTGTACTTTTAAATTAAACTACCTCATTAAATTTTAGGATGTCATTATTCCTTGTCTTATTATTATTGTAAATATAGTATTGTGGTCTCCACGGCTCATACAGCAAAGCTCAGAACATATTGCCTTTCCTGCATGCTGCACTTTACTCTCGACTAAAGTAACAGGCAATGTAGCATGCATGGTGGCAAGCGCAGTGGTGGTAGATGAGGAATATATGGTGGCAAACGAGAAAATTTGCAGTGCCTTACCTGAGGTTGTCATTAATACCAAAAATGTAAATAGCCATCCCTCTGAGACATTCTAAGACAACAGAGAAACCAAATCATTTGACTTTGTGCTTTCTGTAATGGGGCGAGAGAGTGTCAGCACATAAAGGGAACGCAGTCAATGTGAAGACAGGGTCCTGTATTAGGAGGCAAAATCTGATTTCCTCTGTGAGCTGTTCAAGGATCCTCACTGTGACTTAACACTCTTGAAATAAGTTTTCGAGTTCTCGGTTATTCCAAAACTCTGAAGAAAATAATTTTTGACCCAGAGGAATATTCTACTTATAATTTATATAAATGGTGTGTTTCATTACTGATGATGACTGATGTGGATGTTGAAAAATGAGAACTACAACTGGTCAGTTCATGTCCTTTGTGGATTGAACACTGCAGTGTGATTTGGGAAGATTAGTCTATTTATAGTAAAATCAATGATTAGAACTTAGACCGTTAATGTTTTGGTGGTTCAGAAATATTCTGGGCTGAGCTTTTCTTGGGGCACATGACTGATCTTCCACATTCAAACCAAGGCTGTTCTAGTAGGTTTGAAAACTCACATTCTTGTATTTGAACTCTGTCTTCCATATGCCAATGGTATTTGTTAAACAAGAAAACCACCACCATCCTGGGTAAAAACCCAATGTGACAGAATCTCAGGAAACAACACCAAGGTATTTCAAGGCTATGTGTGTGAAATTCAAACACCTTCAGATAAACAGACCAACAATGTAGAAGCTAACTTTTGTTAAAATGTGCTTACAATTTATCTCATTGAATTCTGTAATATCAGCTCCTTAAAATTCACAGGTTCTGATGAGAGACTCCACTGCATGGAGAGGACCTAGACACTCGGCACAGATGAAGCCCATAGGCTGTTCAGTTTGCAAATGGGTTCTCTGGTAAGAGGCTGAGGGGTTGTCCCTGAAATGAACTCAGTGGCCAGCATCTTGATCTCCTCCCCCTGGAGGGTGCAGGCTTGCCAGCCCACAGAGGAAGATGATGCAGCCAGCCCTGATGAGACCTGATAAGCTAGGGCCATATATAAGGGGAAGAGGACCTCCCCTGTCAGTAGACAAGGGGAGGAGCATAGAGGGAGAAGAAAGAGAGTGGGTGAGACTTGGAGGTGACAAAGGGGCAGTGGCTAGAGTCATGATACAAAGTGAATAAACTGTAATAAAGAATAAATAAATATTCTTTCACAGATATTGCACTACCAACCAAGGAGCATGCATCAGCTGTACCTAAGCCCTCTACATATACATGCAGCAGATGTGCAGTTTGGTGATGGTGTGAGACCCCCTAACAATGGGAGCAAGAGCTGTCTTTGACTCTGTTGCCTGCTTTTAGATCCTTTTTTCATAGCTGACCTCAGTGGGAGAGGATGTGTTTAGTCTGCAACTTGATGTGCCAGGGTGGGTTGGTACCCATGGGGTCCTCCCCTTCTCTGAGGAGTAGGGAGGAGACACCAGGGGAGGGGGAGGCATGAGGGTGGGACTGAGAAGAGAAGAGGGAGGGGACTGCAATAAGGCTATAAAGTGCCTAAATAAATTATTTAATGGAGAAAAATTTACTTGAGGATGTCCCATAAATTTGTGTGAGTGTCAGTCTTGTTCAGAGTTGATGCTTTTTCTACCATTTACCACTTTATCAGAATGATTATAATCCAGCTGGCGTGATGGCTCAACAGGTAAAGGCATTTACTGTCAAAGTCTGATAACCTGATTTGTTCCCCAGGATCTACATGGTGCAATGATAGAATCAAGTCCTGCAAGTTGTCCTCTGCCTTTGACATCCAAGCAGTAGAGTTGCTGTTCTTGCAGAGAAGCTTGCTTAGGTCCCCAAAACACACATAAGATTTTTTCCATCCCCTATAAGTTCAGTTCCAAGGCATCTGATACTTTTCAGTCCTCTGTGGGCACCAGGAAAGCACATGATACACATAGATATATGTAGGTACTCACACATATACGTAAAATAAAGATATTAAGTAATCCTTATAAACTATTGTACTAGCTTCATGTTAACATAGTAGTCTAAAACACGATGTTTGAATGCATACAACCAGGTAAAAAGAAAAGCAAGAGTGTTAGATTATAGGCAAAATGAGTGGTTGATTGGTTTGAAGGCCATTCAGTGAGGTTTCGCAGTGTGGTCAACGGAGAGCAAGTTGGAGTGAGTGACATTAGAAAAATAAGAGAGATGATGAAACTAAGGATGTTTTCCCTTCTCATATTCTCTGAAAATACATGATCTTAAGTCCTTTCAAATGGAAGTTTACTAATTGTAGGAAAATTAAATCCCAGATATCATAGAATTTTAGAGAGTGCATCATGTGGGAGACTGGAAGGAGAGGATTAAATGGTGTGGGTAGGAAGAAGGAGGTAAGGAAAGGAATACAGGAAGAAACAACCAGCACTAAGGACTATTTGAAACATCACATGGAAACTGACCACAGTAGAAGCTTCTTAAGTACATATACATAAAATAAACGTATCTAAATGGAATCACCAAATAAAGGTGAGACAAGTCCTCCACTAGACATTTCTGGCACCAGTGTTTTACTTGGCAGGGAAAGATGTTAATCTGGAATATGACTTATAATATATTTTGCCTAGGGCGTGGGAGGTTGTGAGGTATGTGCCACATGAGCATGAGGAATGAAGTTCCTTTGGAGAGCAGTCACATTAAAGCTGTAACTCCAGCAGTGAGCCCCCAGAGGTGGTTGTGTACCAGCTTAAGTAAACCACTGAGGTCCAGGTGCAGTGAGAGATCCAGTATTCAAACATGAGGTAGAGCAATATTGAAGAAGACACCTGATGTTGCCACAGGGCTTGCATGATCACAAGTACAAAAGTGCACACAGACATATGCGTGAACACATAAGCACACACACACAAACACATACACACACATGCACACTCACATACCCATCCTCCCCTCCCCCTCTCAAACACATACATCTTCTACCACCAGCAAATAGTGCTACTAAATTTCCTATGGTACAAGTTTAGCTTTGGCTTTCTTTAATGGGTTAAAAAGTTGTTACTCTTTGCAGATGACATGATTTTATAGATATAAAATGACAAGGAATCCGACAAAAGCTATGAGAACCAATAAAATTAAGCAAAATTACAGGACACAAAATCAACACGCAGAAACACTAACATTTCTACTTGCTAATAGAATAAATCTGAAAAAGACTTCAATAAAGACATTCTTCATGCAACTAGGGAAGTCTATCCTAATATTTTTTTAAGGAAACTATGAACAAATCTCCCAATAGTCAAAGCTATCAACAGAAAAGGAATGAAACAGGAAACATTACATTAGAATGTAACATTAGGATTAGAATGTCAGAATATAAAATAAAATAGCTACAGTCAAAATAGCACCATATGCGTATAAATATATACACACAGATTAGTGGGATACAGCAGGTAGCCCAGAGGTAAACCGTACAGAGGCAGCCAAGAATAAAATGGACACATATTTTCAGTAAATTGTACTGAGCTGGTTACCTACGTGAAAAAGAGTGGTACATTTCCCCCATACTCACCAGTGACAAAAATTTAACCGAAATTTAAAAAACAGAACCAAATCTAAAACATGAAACATACTATGAGAAAATTCAGGGGAACTGCTTTAAGATATTGGACTAGATAGGGAAGTTTCTGAGAAGACTCTGAAATACAGAAAACAAAAGCAAAAATCATAAAAAACAAAACTGCAGCAAATTCATTTTTTATACAACAAAACAAATGACCAATTGAATGAAAAAAAAAAACAACCTATGTAATAAAAGAAAATATTTCACCACCATACTCTGGACAAGTGGTTAATATTCAAAAGACAAGAAATTAAAAATAAAAGCCTTAATAGCTAAAAGAAAAATGATCCAACTAAAGGGGAACAATAAAATGAGTTTTTCTAGAAGAAAAATATGTCAATATTCGGAAGTTATATAAAAAAATTTTTAAATCATTGATCCTCAAGGAATGCCAAGCGAAATCACGATGAACTGTCACTTCAACCAGTTGGAAGAGCTGTTATTAGTTGGGATACGAAGTGAATAAACTGTAATCAATAAAAGATAAATTAATTTAAAAGAACTGAAAGGATTGGGGGATTGCTCAGCAGGCAAAGCTCTTGTTGACCAATCCTGAGCACTGACAATCTGATCCCCATCTTCTGTGTCAATGTTTGTGGGCCTGGCGACCCACCTGCAGTCCTAGAGTTTGGGAGGCAGAGAATGGTGTCTGTTGAACAAGTTGTCTAGCAGGACTGACATGCCTCGCCGGTTAGCTTTGTGTTGAAGTGAGATCTGACTCGCACGCTCACACACACAGGTGTGTCAACACACATGTAAAGGTGCATTCAGCTATGCAAATTGAACACATGTACATATCAATTTTGTGCACTTGTTTTGTTATGGTAGGTTCTTTTTGTTTTGATTTTCTTTCTTTTATGTGCATGTGTATCTGAGAGACATAGAGAGGGACAGACACACACACACACCGTGGGGGTCAGGAGAGGCATGAGAAGAAGCTCTAAGGAGTTGAGGAGAGGGAAATGATATGCTCAAAATACATTACATGAAAAAAATTCAATAAAATGTAACAAATGAAGGTCTTTGCCCACTGGTGTAAACTGGTACAGTGCATAGAGAAAACAGTATTAAAATTCCTCCAATACTTTAAAGGAGAGCTACCATGTGAGATAGTAACTTGTTCACAAGGGATTTTCTAAAAGCAAGGAAACTACTCTGTTCTGGACACATCCTCATTGTTATGTTTTATTCAACATTATTCACAACACCCAAAGAATTGAAGCATACTAACTGTTCGCCTACTGATGAATGGACATTTTACAAGCAGGACAAAAACACACAATATATTACTATTCACTGTATAAATGGATAAGATTCTGGTATTTGTGACAACACAGAAAAAAAATGAAGGTCATAGTACTAATAGAAATAAGCAAGGCCATGGAAAATTGCCATGTGATTTCACACATGCGTGGACTATGAGGAAGTTAACATCATAAAGATTGAGAGAAGATGGAGACAAGATTCTGGTGTTAGGTTGAACAGCAAAGTGAATTCTTACACATTTCAAAGGGCTGGAAGAAGGAATGGTGAACGCTTGCGATGTCTAAAAAAGTTTGAAGAGGTAGATATTTTCATCTTGAAAATCTTTACATGTCAAAACATCATAAAATAGCTATAAATTTAATATTTTTACATTGTACGTATTGGACAGCAGAAATTTATGGTTTAAAATTGATTATCTTCACATTCGGGTCTTATACACACGAGGGGATCAGAAACAGTGACTATGATCTATAACTTATACCCAGCTTTATGAAGGAAATTCACATTTCTCTGACTTGGAGTCATTGACTTTTCTGGGAACTATATTTTTGTGAGTCTCTGAGACCTCGCTCTGGTCAGATGTTTACCTTGGTGGTCACCAGATCATAGAAGAAGAATTCTGCTGTCAAATCAAAAGCACAGTTCTATCCAAGGTTTGCTCTAAAAAAAAGAATGAGCTCAATGGCTGGCTCTTTGACCCCCTGCCCCGAGGGAGGAACAACCTTGCTAGGCCACAGAAGAGGACATTGCAGCCAGTCCTGAAGAGACCTGATGAGCTAGAGTTAGATGGAAGGGGAGGAGGTCCTCCCCTATCAGTGGACTTGGAAAGGGGCAGGGAGGAGATGGGGGAGGGATGGGGGGATAGGGAGGGAATACGGGAGGGGGCTATGGCTGGGATACAAAGTACATAGCCTGTGATTAATATAAAATAAAAATATTAAAAAAGGAAAAAAAAAGAATGAGTTGCTTCACATTGAATAGCCAACTGCCGACAGATAGGGGTCTCCTAGAGGAAAGGACAAACAGAAACAAACAATTCACAGGCAACTTATTTTCTGAGGAGAGAATCTAATTAGGAAGTTCTGCTTGGATGTAGCAATTGCGAAGAATACAACTTATTAGAAATAAAATATAAGGCATCACCTTAAAATTCATCCTTTATTTGGATTGTGTCTAATATCATAACGTAATGCAGTGATTATAATTAGAATGACATCATACAGGTATTGATATATACACATAGATTAATGGAATATAGACTAAAGGAGTACAATAGGCAGCCAAGATATAAACTGTATGTTTCACAGACAAGAGTATGATTAAATTGTTTTAACTCCATGAAGAAGAGTGGAACAATCACCCAGTTACTTGCTGTTATGACATATGCACTCCTGGTGCCGAAAAAGATCAGAAAGGGGTGTCAGATGCCTTGAAGCTGGAGTTACAGGTGGCTGTAAGCAATCTCCTGTAGGTTTTAGAAATTAAACTCAAATCTTCTGCAAGTGCTCCTAACCTCTGAATATGTTGATTGTTCACACACACACACACACACACACACACACACACACACACACACACACACACACCAGCGCGCACACACACATTCTTGTTTGCCTGAATGCAATGTCTTATATGTGGAGGTCAGAAGATAACTCATAGGAATTGCTTCTCTCATTGCCCCATATGGATCCTGGGGATAAAATAAGGTCATTAGGCTTGACGGTAAGAGCCTTTATCTACTGAGCTATCACACCATACAGATTGTATCCATTTTGATAAAGTGGTAAACAGTAAATTAAGTTGGGACACTGAACACAAATTTACAGGACATCCCATGTAAATTATTTTAAGTCCAGTGTTTCATCAGGACCAGCGAATTTAAAGAGTTCGAACTGCAAGATTCAAGTACAGAAGTGAAATAAGGTAGGCAATGTAGTGTTTCCATGTTGTACATTTATGTTAATATTCTGTTATTTGGGTTATCTTTAATTGTAAATAAATCTCTGTCTCCCCTTCTCTTCATATCATACTTAATTAACTGGAATGATAGCTATGACCTCCTGCTGTAATGGATCGCTGAATGTGATGTGAGAATACAGCAACTGTAGAAATACCTTAAAGGGTTTGCTAAGTATAGAATACCCAGCAAGACCCCAGAGCAACTGAAGTTTGCAAAGCCCCGGTTGATGCATAGCTCAAGACATACTTAAAGGACCAAATCTATATCTGACTCTCTCCAGCATAATGGTTATGTGTGCACACACACAGACATGTTTATCTATACTCATTTATGTTTTCACAAACGTATCATTGTAAGTTTGTTCATGCATATGTGCATTTATATATGTAATCTTTCATCTCTGAAGACCTCTTCGCAGTTTTATACAAAACATATATATATACATTTATTTATTTAATGTTGCAAAATTGTTATTTTCAAATCTTTACACTCTTAAAAATAAAGAATACTAAAGTTTGAATCCTGAAATTAAACTCCCAGTTCTAAACAAGTAGTAAAAGTTAGCACTTGAACTTTTCAAAGTTTCTTAACAAAATCCTTTTCTTTATAATCACTTAAGGTATTTTGAAAAGATATTAGTAGTTTATCTTCTACTTCCATAAAGAACTTAGAAGCCAGAAATCCTAGCTGAGGGAGGAAGATAAGAACAATAAAAGCTCCAATCAAACTGGCCGTTTGCTATAGTAGGGTGTAATTTAGAACTCAGTTTGTCAGCCTGGATCATCAGAAAGCTAAAGCTTTTTACCAGTCACGGACATGCCACGTTTTTTCTTTCTCTCTCTCTCTCTCTCTCTTTCTCTCTCTCTCTCTCTCTCTCTCTCTCTCTCTCTCTCTCTCTCTCTCTCTCTTCATGTTGACTTGTTGAATTGTTCTGGAGTAAGTCTATGCTGACTTGTACTTCATAAATATTCCATTTGGTGTCTGCATTGTAATATAATAAGTTCAAGTAGTCTATGGTTATTGAACTGAAATTGGCTCAGAAAAAAAAGGCTAAGGAAAGTTATTACCATGTAAATGATTTCCATTCAATGCCATGAACCCCAAGTTCATTCAACATATGATCTCAAGGCTTCCACATTCTGATTTCAGAATCTAGAATGCTTGTATAGCAAATGGAATCGCTCCATTGTTGCATAATTTTCATTCAAACTTCTCCATGACCTAGTTATTTTAGAACATGCACTAATTTCTTTCTTTTTTAATTAAATTTTTATTTTTTTACATTAATTACATTTTATTCATTTTGTATTCCAGCTGTAGCCCCCTCCTTCATTCCCTCCCAATTCCATCCTCCCTCCCTCATCTCTTCCCATGCCCCTTTCCAAGTCCATCAATTGGGGAAGTCCTCCTCCTATTCCATCTGACCCTAGCTTATCAGGTCTCATTAGGATTGGCTGCAATGTTCTCCTCTGTGGCCTGGCAAGACTTCTCCTTCCTCAGGGTGGGTGGTGTCAAAGGGTCAGCCATTGAGTTCATGTCAGAGTCAATCCCTGTTCCCCTTACTAGGGAACCCACTTGGATACTGAGCTGCCATGGGCTACATCTGAGCAGAGTTTCTAGGTTATATCCATGGATGTGCCTTGGTTGGTGTGTCAGTCTCAGTAAATACCCCTGAGTGATGGCTCAGCAGTGAAGAGCACTAGCTGCTCTTCCAGAGGACTCAGGTTCAATTCCCAGCACCCACATGGCAGCTTACAACTGCCTGGAACACTAGTTCCAGGGGATATGAAATCTTCATACAGACACATATGCAGGCAACTTCTTTCTTTGAAGGAGAACTGTGGCTCAGGGAGGTGGGACATTCACTTTGACCAGTGGCTCTGGTTTTTGTTGACACAGTCTCTGTTGACTCTGGACTAAAATTTTCAAAGCCTGCACTGAATGATGATTTCATGGGTCAGTGCTGTGGAATTGTCTGTAAACGTTTATCCACTCGTGGTTGAACAATATTTTGCTATATATTTAAGGCTTGGTCTCCACCTCCCAGTTCTGTGGTCTCAGTTCCCAGATAGGTGTATACCATTATAATTCCTTTCTTTTAATGACTAGCTCCATTTAAAAAATGACGGCACTTATTGTAAAATATTAAAAAGATGGTTCATTACTTAACTGTAGTTGACTTATATAGCAGCTCATCTATTCTGCTGTATGAAATCACACATGTTACTATCAATAATTCTTTGAGACTATATACAGCCTCAATTTTATGGCATTGTAAAGAATGAATATTTTCATGTGTTTTCAGCTCTGCTCTTGCAAATATTCTAAGATAGGTTTTATGAAATTCAAATTGCATAAATAGTCCGCATTACTATTCACATTTATTTACTTATTTTTCTTGTTTGTCTACTATACCCATCACTTGTTCTCATGATAGATACAGTCTAACCTAGTCATCTGTCGCCCTAATAACTAAAATGTCAAATGTTTCTGTGCTTACTGATATAACAGTTAAAAATGTAAGGTTGTGATAAAATAACTTCAGTTTGAAATATGAGATCTGTAAACATCTACCATTTTTCAGACTTGATTTGACTTATAATCTTCATTTCCTTTTTTTGTAAGTCAGTTCTCATATTATCTAGATGTGATTAGTAAAATGCATTGCATGTACACAAATATAAGGCAGATTTTTCTTTACCTCTTATTCTTTCATATATGGGACATATTGAAATGGTGTTGCCAAAAATTAATCAAAACTTAATAAATATACTTGAAAAAAACACTTTATGGTGAATAATAAGATTTATTATTATGATTGACATTTGTGTACTCCATTCACTGAAAAATACAATTGATTATCAATCTTATTTGATCACGTATGACAAATGCATGACACGTATGACAAAACCATGAGATGTATCACCAATAACAATAGTATATGTTTACATACAAAAAATAAAAGTAGTTCTGGCAGTGACAACTGGTACTTTCTCTTAGTTTGTACTTAAGTATAGAGTTAAAGAGAAAAGATTTATCAACCAATCCATTGTAAGAAGAAATAGTTCACCACCACCACCATCACAATAATAATACATACACAGCATCCACAGACATACACACAGCAAACACATACACACACTCACATGCATACACACAGTGGAAGTAGGAGAGACATGGCTTTTGTGGCCAATCCTTTATTCTATTTATGTTTTAAAAGGCAGCTGGGTGTATTATAAGAAGCTGAGCATTTTAGGCATCGTCTATTTATTGAATTATTAAAAAATTATTGCACAGTTTGGGATCACATGCTTTCAGGGCCAAGAGGGAAATCATTCAAAGTAAACTCTTGTAAGTACCAATCATAATCACTTCCAATTAGACTCAGAATGTTGGCATATCCAGTGTTTGCCGGAATTTCTATGGTTAAAAGTCTGCATTCTTGTTATGTCTCATTTTTGAGCCTTTTTAACTCAGCCTTGGGAAGAGATGGCACTCTGCCTTTTAAACATAGGTAAAAATTTAAAGATTTGAAACTATGATATTCAGAAATTGCTTCTTTAAATTGTTTTCCCCAGAAATTTGGTCTTCTCTTTATTGTCAACTCTATGTAGTTTTAGACATATTTTTCCTAATCACTACCCAGAATTCTAGCATCACAGGTATAGAACACCTGCTTCTGTACAGAGGCACTGCAGAAAAATTAACCATGGTGACTGCAATAGTTTTCCTTCCTTTTCCTCTTTGGAAATATATGATCACTGTTGAAGGGGAATTAAAGGCCAACATATCTTGGCATCCAGGGATCTTAAAGTTTATTAGTTTAAACGAATGTCTAAACCATTTCCCCTACAGAGAAAGTAAATTGAATCAAACTTTAGATTCAGCTATGAATTTCTCTAATATAAAACCATGGTGAAAAGAACTTTTAAAATATGCCATCACGTCTGAAATAAGAAATGCCTTATAATCTAAATTCTGATACTGATAAAAGTTCTATGTCATACATATGGAAAAATATAATTAAGAGCAATGGAAGTACTTGCAGGTCTATCATGATAAGGCTGTCACAGATGAAAATGAATTATAATTTTCTGTTTGACAATGGCAGATGGAGACTTAACTGTGGTTAGATAGACATAGAAAATGACATTTAGTAACCAGTTACTTTGAAGAGGATAAAATAAGTTCAGATTTGGAAGGGTCATTTCAGAGTCCATGCTTCCCTGATTCTTTAAAAATAACAGGTAACCTGGGAACAAGCACTATTCCTAGGGTCATTTATTATCCATTCAAAAGTGGAAATGAAAATTTTTTCTTCTTGTCTCAGAGTACTTGACATAATGATATTTTTTAAATTCAAATTTTATTTTTATTAATTATAGTTTATTTGCTTTGTATCCCAGCTGTAGCCCCCTCCCCCATTGCTTCCCAATTCCACCTTCCCTCCCTCTTCTCCTATGCCCCTCCCCCAGTCCAATGATAGGGAGGATCTTCCTTCCCTTCCATTTGACCCTTGTCTATCAGGTCTCATCAGGACTGGCTGCATTGTCTTCCTCTGTGGACTGGTAAGGCTGCTCCCCAATCAGGGGAGGTGATCAAAGAGCCAGCCCATGAGTTCATGTCAGAGACAGTCCCTGTTCCTATTACTGGGAAACCCTCTTGTATACTTAGCTGCCATGGGCAACTTCTGTGTAGGGGTTTTAGGTTATCTCCATGCATTGTCCTTGTTTGGAGTGTCAGTCTCAGAAACGACCCCTTTTCCCAGATTTTTGGTTTTGTTGCTCTTCTTGTGGAGCTCCTGTTCTCTCCAGGTCTTTCTATCTCCACTTTCTTTCATCAGATTCCCTGCACACTGCCCAAAGTTTGGCTACCCTTCTAGGTAGAAACATTTAAAAAATGCTCAACATCCTTAGTCATCAAGGAAATTCAAATCAAAACAACCCTGACATTTCACCTTACATCCATCAGAATGGCTAAGATCAAAAACTCAAGTGACAACACATGTTGGAGAGAATGTGGAGAAAGAGAACCCTCTTCCATTGCTGGTGGGAATGTAAATTTGTACAGCCACTTTGGAAATCAATCTGGTGCTTTCTCACACAATTAGGAATAGCACTTCCTCAAGATCCAGCTATACCACTCCTAGGCATATATCCAAAAGATGCTCAAGTACACAACAAGGACATTTGTTCAACCATGTTTGTAGTAGCTTTATTCTTAACAGCCAGAACCTGAAAACAACCCAGATGTCCCTCAATGGAGGAATGGATACAGAAATTGTGGTACATTTACACAATGGAATACTATTCAGCAATTAAAAACTAGGGAACCATGAATTTTGAAGACAAATGGTGGGATCTAGAAAAGATCATCCTGAGTGAGGTGTCCCAGAAGCAGGAAGACACACCTGGTATATATTCAGTCATAAGTGGGTATTAGACATATCATGTAGGATAAACATACTAAAATCTGTGAAACTAAGGAAACTAATCAAGAAGGAGGGCCCTGGGTAAGATACTCAATCATTCAGAAAGGCAAAAGTGATGGACATCGGAAGAGGGAGAAAACAGGGAACAGGACAGGATCCTATCACAGAAGGCCTCTGAAAGACATGCTTTTTATTACATTTATTTTATCTTGTGTGTGTGTGTGTGTGTGTGTGTGTGTGTGTGTGCGCGCGCGCGCCTTTACACTTGAGCCACTAGAATGGAGAAGAGGACGTTTTATCTCCTGAAACTGGAGATCAGGGAATTGTGAGACTCCTGACATACGTACATAGACGGGGACTTCAGCTAGTCTTCTACAAGACCTGCAAGTGATGCTAACTGCTGAGCCTTTTCTTCAGGTCTCATCATAATTTTTAAGATAAATCCTCTCCTTTGGAGTGGCCATCCTAGGGAAACCAGCAGCAGCTCTAAAATGCCTTGAACCAGCTACTGCTATTCTCCCAAATTAAGAGCTGATCTTAAGCTACCTCCCTTCCATTTTTTGTGCATGTGAAAGAAGGTATAGCCTTTCTTGACATCGAAAATCTTAAGTCTACCTGTGCAGGCTTCTACAAGACCAACATAACCCCCAATCAAAGTTTACAAAATCTGTAAATCCTCCCTTTTTTCTGGATGCAAAAAGCCTCATTTTAAGGTGTAGATGCAGCTTATCTCAGTTGATTATTTTTTTACTTAGAATATTTTTAAAATTTATTTATTTTCATATTAATCACAGGTTATATATACTTTGTATCCTAGCCATAGCCCCTTCCCTCATTCCCTCCCACTCTCCCCATCCCTCCCTCATCTTCTCCCTGCCCCCCTCCAAGTCCACCAATATGGGAGGACCTCTCCCTCCCCCTTCCATCTGACCCTAGCTTATCATGTCTCTTCAGGGCTGGCTGCAATGTCCTCTTCTGGGATCTAGTTAGGCTGCTCCTCCCTCGGGGGGGGGGTCAACAAGCCAGCCATTGAGTTCATGACCCAAATAGTCCCCGTTCCTCTTACTAGGGTACCCAGTTGGGTACTTGGCTACCATGGGCCACATCCGAGCAGGGGTTATAGTTTGTATCCATACATGGTCCTTGGTTGGAGAAACAGTCTCATAGAAGACTCCTGAGTTCTTATCTATTTGGTCTTTGTGAAGCTCTTGTCCTCGCCAAATCTTACTAACTCCCCCTGTTTTCATATGATTATTTATAAGGGAATACAACATTTCCTTGTCTTAGAGTTCCTGTAGTTACTGAGTTTTGAAATTTATCAGTGACAATAATTCCAAGTTCTATCAATTAATTTCAAGTTTTACCACATTGCATTAACACAACTAAGAAGCAGAAGCAGGCCAGAGGTATCACAAAAGAAGGAAGATACACAGAAGAAAGCTTTCAAGATGCATACAAATGATGGCCTCATAGTCTCACTTCTCATGAGGCTAATGCAAAGCACAAAGACATGGTGAGCAGTAACAATGACAGGGATGATAGTAACGACATAACACCACAGGAAGCAAAAGAAGTGTGAATGTGAGGTTAGAAATTATCATAACCAGTAACTGGTAAGAAGAGCAAGGGTTGAGTTTAGATGTGAGGCTGCATCAGAACCTGTCTCCATCATATCCTTTTCCCACTTGTTGCCTTCCTTAATGCTCTTTAGGGCCCACAAACCTTGGCCTGAAACAGCTGGCATTGATCATTGATTTGTTTTGCCTTTTCACACCTAAATGCTCTTATGTTGTGCCTGTCACTTAGTCATCATACCACTAAATATTTTAATCTTTGGAATGAAATGCCTCACAATATATTGAATAAATATTCATTCCCAAAAAGAAAATGAAAGAAAATAGTCTCTTCATGAAGTGCTTACACTGGATCAGTACTCAGTAGATATGAGCCTATGCATTACACAGCTAGAAAAAGTCCAAAACCTTAGACACTCAGATAGGCTTCCCAACTCTGAACTTCTTCCAGATGAAGTGTGCTTTCCCTGCAATGCACCAATGTCTTCATACTGGATACTTATGATTCCATCCAAAGAGAAGGCTTGCTTTTGGCAACTTTTGTTTCTTTATTGTCTTGTTTCTGTTCACAAAACATTCAAATCAGTTTTTAGTACCTTTATCTGAATACAATCTGCTACTGCTTTCTCTCTGTCTTTGATATTTTCTGCTTTTAACAATGACACACTATTACCTAGACACTAATATATCTCAATCAAAAATACATTAACAGTATTTACAATTGCTTCATAAGTTTTCAAATTGTGTTCTACTTCTGGATTCTTGAACAAACATAAAATGGAACAGACGAATATTTAAGAAAACATGCATTTACCAGATTTCCTTTTTTAAGCCCAGACAAAATATTGATCAGTACTACAAATGACTCAATGACAAATTTGAAATGTTAGCCTTTCCAATCTTGTTTCTCCCACACCTTGATTGCAACCACTGACAGTGCTCTTCCTACCCTGTCACTGTGAAACAACACAGCTTTGCAGAAATTACATGTATGGATGAGTCATTACATCCCATCAATTGGACATACGCTATGATTTGATTTTCTTAAAATAAAGTATAATTGACTCCCACGTAGAAAGTCCCCATGTGTTAGTGAGGTCAACTATTATTATCTTGGTAATGTATGGTGTGCTTATCACAGTTAATGAACCCATATGGAAATGCCATTATTGATTACATTTCACATTTTTCTCTGGTTTCCTGACTTTTCATGTGGCTTTTTTTATCTTTCAGAAAATCATATTAATTTTACAACACATTTAGTAGTCAGTCTCCACGCACTCCTGGAGAATGAAAGTTTTCCAGGTATCCCTTGCATTTGAGCTTTACATAGCTTCCCACAGCACTGCTAAATATTTGTAGAATGTGCTTCAGTTTGTACTTACCTGTTACCTTAATGACTGGACTTGGGTCTTCTCTTTTGGTGGGAAGGCAAGTAATATTATTACAGCATATCGAGAACACATGCCATTAGCAGGATTCATCACTGTTGACAAGAACCCTCATCACCTAGTTGAATTTCATCTTCTATACCCAATTTCCACAGTTTACTCCTTGAAGAAAGTATGGCAGGCCCAACTTAAGAAATGGAAAGCTATGTTTCATCTCACTGAGTGTGGCACATTCTATAGATAGGATTCTACTACACAGAAAGCTTATATATTTTCTTTTATATATTTATGTGTTCAGTCATTTAGACTTCGGGTTATATTGAGTATTATGCTATCTACTTGGTTGTTCAAATTGTTTTAGCTGTGGAATTTGGGCTTCTATGCCCTCCATTCAGTAACACTAGCATCATGTGCATGTTTTAAATATTTTCTGAATTTCAGGAGCTACTAGATGTTTCAGTTGACTATGAATATTCTTTCTTACAACATAGTCAGCTGTTTCTAAAAAAGACTCCTGGGTCCTTTTAGTTATGAACAATATTATAGAATGAAATGTCTGTAAGGTGAGTACTCTAAATTTTATTTGAGAAACAGAACAGTGTTTTAAACTGCATTGTTATTTGACCTGAAAGTGTAAGTAAAATACGTTGTTTTTTAATGCCCTTTCATTTTACCTGCTAATATACAATACACGCGACATAACTGCTAAAAGTCCGGCTTCAGAGGAAAGGCCCTTTGTTCTTTCAAAAGAAGGGCCACCACTCTGACCTGCACATAAATACAGTGTTCATAGATGGAGAGGGGTGTTTCTTGATGAACACTTTTATATTTCTGTTCATAAAGCCCGTAGTTTCATGGTTACTGTCCAAGAGTAGAATTCCAGAATAGCTTGCAAGTCTGATCGGGCTGTGTTCCAGACACTGCAGTTCTTTATGAAGTTTGTCTATTGCCATTGAGGTAGAGAGAGTGAGAGAGAGAAAGAGAGGGGGAGGAGAGAGAGGATGTGTGTTGTGATCATGAAGAAAATGACATTTTCTTAGAAAAGAGAAAGACCAAATGTGAGTGAGAAAGGGCAAGAATGATGGCTATTGGAGGGCTGAAACAGAAGGAACTCATGCAGGGAAGCAGCCAACATGGAGACCCAAGCTAGATTATGCACAGCTGTGTGAGAGACGCTACATTCTCACAGGTGGTGCAGCAAAGCGGAGAGCTGAAAGAACTAAAAAAAATGCCCTCAAAAATAAATACTCTGCCTGGTGAGTAATTGGAACAGTTGGCCAGTTTACCTCCTCCTCAGTATCCAGATACAGGATAAGCACCTAGACATAATCTGGAGATCTGTTGTGGCTCCATAACAGATAGCTCACACCTAAAAATTAGATTGACCTATGGAGTGCTAAGCATAAGCTTTTTAACCTCTCTGAGTTTTTGGATTGAAGTAATGCTCATAATGCCTCTTTCATTCTTCTACCTTTGATGGAGGATAAGATCACACCCATCACCCCTTAGGAAAGTTTTATGAGAAATGCATTTATGTCCTTGGGATACTCATAGGGGTAAAAATGCATAGTTATGAAGTTCTTGCCATCTTTTTTGGGATTCTGTACTTGCATTTGAAGTCCAGTGTTCAGTGCTTGTAAATCACTTTCTGTTTAAAGGGGGACACTGATTAACTTGGGTATAGTGGTTGAGGAAGGGATTGTGAAGCTGTTGAATAATTGCAGAGGATGGAATCCGGACTGAATTCCTCTATGAACTCCATCAATTTACAGAGCTGGGGGTCCCCAGGCCATGATTTCATATATTATTATACAGAAATAATATAGAGGTACCAAGAGTACTCACCTCACAATATTGATGTGAATATTCAGTTCACATAGGCAAGATATTTAGAATACCGTTAAAAGGATGTAATAGCTAAGAGACAATGAATCCCATAACCTGCTGCTAGTTTTATGTGTATTTCCTTTGCTACCACGATTAATGCAGTTTTGATTTATAAAAGGAAACTCTCGTCTGGTCAAAATGAAGTCTTGACATATTTTGTATTTAATTGGTTTCTAAGCCTGGTATTTGAGAATTTTGATTATATATGTTTTTTGATTCTGATTGCTTTAGTGGATAAAAGTACGCCTTACAAATGCCTGTCAAGATCAGGCTGTACTCTCTCCCGCAGTGAGTATGCTCAGACATCCACACACAATAAAATTCAGTTAAAGTTACTTTTAACTTAATCTTAAGAAGTAGGAAGCTTTGAAAATCTAAGTGAAATACTCAAAAATTTGACCAGCCAGGCAGGTGTTAGGCAAAACACTGCTTAGAAACAGGCTCTCAGTTTTTCTTCTAAGATGTAAATGTCCAGTTGTTTACTTATGGCCAATGTTCTCTATATGTTGCTAGTTAGAAGGGAATTATAGTGTCAGGAGGAAAATTTTTCCTGTGTAACACACACACACACACACACACACACAGTGCTTAGAAGCCGTCTTCATATTTAGCAAATAGAAAAAGCTTTCTTCATTAAAATAATGTCTGGGAAGCCCCTTAAAATTAGCACTTTAGGTTTTAAAATATGAATTTATTGAGAAAAAAAGCTAGTTCTGTCACAAAAATCTTGCAAAACGTATTTTGGAAAGAAATGAATTGTAACGTGTGTTCAGTCATACTCAAGCAAAGCAACGAATGAGTCTTGAATCAGAAGTGTGGCTTTCCATAATCTGGTTAAAATTATCTCCGGCGCCACCTGTCATTATTAATATGCAGAAAAAGGAAAAGCGCCTTCCACAGGTTCCAGCGCAGTGAAGGAGACCCATGAGCACCTGTGTGCTCTCAGCACGGAGGCAGCCAACCTACAGTCCTTTCCGGGCTGTCACAGGATCACTGAAGAGAGCTTGTGGTTTCGTTTAAACGCGTCTTAAGAGCTTTTCATCCTCATGTACGTTCACGCCATTGGAAGAAATCCCACAAGTCTTTTTTCATATTTCTGTCTTTAGTTTTTGTTAAAATATCAAGCTTACATTTCCTTCCTGGCTTTAGAAAAAGCGTTACGATGTTTCAGAAAGTGATAGTGTGCTTTAACACGGCTAACAACTTGTTAACAGCTAGACCCATTTTAGAAGGGACTATGGGATGCAACTGCCAGGTGCTAAGAATGCCTTCGTGATGAGAAAGGGATGGGTAAGGTTAGTGTTAGGGTTAATTGTGATGTTTCCACCAATTTAATGCTATCTGGCCTCATTGAGCTCACTTAAGTTGCAACCTTCTTCTTACCTGAGAATTCTGTTCATGGCTTATAATAAGTCATTTACGGTTAAATCCAGAATGTTTGGCTTGAGCCTTACCTATTAAAATATGTTCAGTTTTGTCAAAGGGATACTGGGTCAATTCTTGTGCTCACTTACATAAAAGTGATGAAAATAAAATTCAGGATATTTGTCATTACCTACTGATGACTTCAACAAATAAAATGTAAACGAAAAACTATTTTCTGAGTAAGAAAAAATCATGGGTAAAATAACAAAATAATAATAGCCATAAATGTTCAATCAAATTTTCTCAGCTGTGAAAAGTGTGTTGCATTTTAATAACCTGACTTTGTTGATGCTGATTATGAAACAAAATTTAAGGAGGTAGAAAAGTAGAATATACCAAAACATATGAAAGCATACACTGGAATGTAGGTATAAGGTTACTGTTTAATTCAAATTCTGAGTTCTGAACCCCCATCCCATATCTGGTTGAAATCCTGGTTCTAAGAATTTCCTGATTGGCCTGCTCTTTGATCACCTCACCCTGATGGGGGAGCAGCCTTACCAGGCCACAGAGGAAGACAACGCAACCACTCCTGATGAGAGCTGATAGACTAGGATCAGAAGGAAGGAAAGGAATACCTCCCATATCAGTGGTCTTGGGGAGGGGTATGTGTGGAGAAAGGAGAGGGAAGGTGGGATTGGGAGGGGAGGAGGGAGGGGTTTCTGGGAGGATACAAAGTGAATAAAGTATAATTAATAAAAAAAAGAATTTCCTGTCTCAGTGTTGTGTAAATAGTGCTCCCCTAGTGTCCCATGATATGCCAATAAAGCAGTTTATGGCCAATTCCTGAGTAGGAAAACAATTAGGCTGGACTTCCTGCCACCCAGGGAATGAAGGGTTAGAGGAGGAAATAGGAGATTCAGCCATGGGAGAGGTCCAAGACTCATTAGGAGAAGCAGCTGGAGCAAGTAGCTACAAAGTGCAAGTATCTCTAAGATGTATGCTGGGAGGAAACCAGATTAGTTTAGGGGGTTAACACTAGAGTATTGACTGCTCAGTTATTGTACTGTGAAGCTTATTAGTAAAATACATAAAAGAGTCTCAATTATTTGAGTGATAGCCAAGTTAATATAAAAATGGAGAAATAAACAGTTTTATAAAATAACTTTAACATAGAAATTTTCCTTTGCATCAATATTTTACTTATAGAGTTAAAAAAGTTCCCATGAGTTCCTCTGCATTTCTGAGAATTCAACAATGCTGTAAAGAAAGCATTTCCTCAACAGAGCATGAAAACGCCCTATTATCACTCTGCCTTTTAATTTGTTCTTTAAATAAAGCATTTAGATTCAGAACACACTTAATGCATGAAAATCTTCCAAATATTTTAATAAAGCAGCTGATGTACTGACACAGAATTGTATATAAAATTGAAAGTCATATATACACACAATCATTTTGGGACTGTGTCTACATTTAAATATCCAGAGCTTTACTAAGGAAGTATGGAACAGTATAAGTTTCAGAAAGACGGACTAGCGTGATGTGTGTTCCAGATTCCATACTGATGACCAGTGTAACTGTTAGATTCTAGTTCACTAACCTCTCATTTGAATAATAGATATCATATAGAGAAAATTGTAAATTTATTGGGGTAGCAGGAGAGTTCAAATGAACTTAACTGAAGGATACACACACACACACATACACACACAAACACACAGAGAGGCTTGTCCTAGTAATCTAATATTATCTTAACAGTTCTCAGTAAGATAACATTAACATACAAACATGCTCAACTTCTTTTCAGTTTGGAACTTAACATATTTCTATTCTCCTAATTACAAAAATAATAATCTTCCACATGGCTTTTCTCTAATCAGAGATTCTTCTTTCTCTGCATGTGTTCAGCATATTTGACCTAATCATCTTTCCCAATTACACTGATGAGAACATCTGGAAGAAGTTAATGACACCTGCCTAGTCTATGCTCACGCCCATCTTTCCTCTAGACTCCTGCAGATACCCTCATTGGAAGCCACACTGCATCATCACTCAATATCGCAGCCCTCCTATTTAATATCAAAAGACAAAGATCATCATTCCAACCACCTGCTTAAATTACTTGGGCTTAGCTGGGTTCCCGACCCCTACCTTTTTTATCGCTTGCATTCCAAGCTGGGTTTTAGCCACAGTAACCTTCTCTTGATTCTTCGTATTTACCCTTGTTGCCATCAATAGGCTTTTGCATATGCTGTTCTTACTGGAAACTTCCTCCATCTCCATTTGTAAGTTCCCAGCTAGTTAACCTGTTGTGCTTCAGGCCTTCACTTGCACCTCCTAGTACAACTTTTTTTGGCTTCTCTAACTAGCTCAAGTACTGCTCCTGGGGCTCCTGGTGAGTTACTAAGGAAGCAACAACATTTTCTGTTTTAATGATACACTTATTTTTATTTAATAATATTTTCACTTTTTAAAATTAAAATGAAACACATCAGTTCCTCTATGTTCTTTCCTCCAGAAAGGTGCAATATCACTTAAAGTGCAATAGTGGCATTCATATCTTGGTGGATAGTGATAGCTCTATAATTGGACTTAGGGGACTCTAAGTGAGAGTAAAGTGGTGATACTAAAAGTCTCGCTAATTACCTGGAGCTAGTAAGGTCATGAATCTTCAAGCAGACCCTGCAACTACTACTTTACTAAACTTGACATGATCCCTAACTACATTCTAATATTTATCTTTGTACCCACACATTAGTATATGTCTCAGCCCTCATAAAACAAAAATGACAAAAAATAGCTTTTTCAACCAGACCACTACAAAAAAAGTCACACAAACAAAACAAACAAACAAAAACAATTGATCAACCAATCAAAATGCAGAGAACAAGTAATTGTTTCGTACCCAGATCCAAATGATATACTGGCATTTCCTTTTGGGGCTTTACAAAAAGGGTGAAGATCATCAGGAATATACAGAGATATGGCAACAATCAGAACACCTCATCAGTATACAATCGTAGGCCAGAGTGGAGGCCATACCCAGGGAAAGGAAGAATGTATCATTCCTCTTTTTAAGCCTTTACTTAATTTTCTGTTGTCAATTTCTGAGATACTTATGGTGAAAAATTGTCCCTGTAAAACTGACAAAATAAGATCTATAAGGATGTTCCTTCTGGGAGTACAGAGTGTGAATTTTCTATTTTTAAATGAAGTGCTGTACAATTTCAAATGCATTGATGAGTAAGTACACAGTATTAGAAAACTTTCAAAAACAAGTTTAATCGACTTGGGTTATATGCATTGATTATCTGAGTAACAATGAAAATGCAGTTTAATTTCCACAATAGTGATTTTTAAGTTCTCAATAGGCACATTTTCAATATACGTATATACATATATATGTACCATTCACACGCATACACACTCACTTCTTTGTATTTTGGCAGCAACTGCAAAGCTTACCATCTAAGTCTTGGGAAAAGTACCCCAAACCTGACATAGAAGCATGCATTAATAAACTTCTTGACTAATAATTGTTTGGTATTCTTTTAAAAAATATAAATTCTGGTATGTTTTTTTTTCACTAAAGGATCATAAATTTATCTTGGCTATGGTCTATAAATAAGTGCATTTACCAAGAGAATCTTGGTTAACCTGGGAAAAGAAAGCCTGGCTGAGCAGAATTATTTTTTAGAGGCTACTTGAGTTTTATGTTGCTTTATCTTTTACACTAAGATATATTGTCAAAAGTTACAATGTTGTAAATTTTATCACATTACTAAAAAAGAACGAAGGAAGAAAAAGACAGGAAGAAAGAATCCATTTAAGGGAATATTTTGTAAGCAACAGGGAAACACTCAACCCACTATTCAGAGTGACTAAACTTATATTTACTAAAGATAACATAGATATAATGTGGTCTCCTTCTTAAACAAGCTTGAGGCTGTTTGTCATCCTTCTCTCTCCTCTATTTTCTCTATTGAACCCTTCTCTCCTCTTCTGTTGGAGCACCATCCTGTTTTTCTAGTTCTAGTTTCCAACCACCTGTTACCTGTATCCTGCTGTTTCCTATCCCCAACCTCCCTTCTATGGTCATCTGATGTTTTATTTTTATTTTTTTTGGTTTTGTGGTTACTCCTTGCTGTATACTCACCTCTGAGGATTTGGAACTAGCAACCATCCACGAGAGAGAATATGCAGGATTTGTCTTTCTTGGTCTAACTTACCCTGCTCAATATAATCTTTTCTAGGTCTATATATTTACCTGTAAATTTCATTATTTCATTTTTCTTTTTAAACTTACTAGTATTCCATTGTACATGTAACTACATTTTTATTATCTTATACACAATACATGTAAGTGTATGTACACACACACACATGCACACACACACTAAAGGAATTTAAGTCTCTAGGGGTAACACTGCTCCCAACAAGAACCAAGTGAAATAAAAACCCAAGTACCAAGCTAGAGAAATCTCCTTTTGAACGTTTGGTCAGTACTCCATGTGGCTAGATTATATAATTATAGCCCTTGTCATCTCTTAAATTTGAAGGTAAGTCTCTAACAGTGAAGATACTGTACAGTTATGACACAGGATTCAGACGATTCAAGATGTATCTGACCTGAAAGCCTCTTTTCTGTGATATAGCTTCTATGGTTCCAGAAAATACTATGCAATCTGCCAAAAGAGGGAAGCAATTAAACAGTCCCATGATGCTGCATCACCCATAAACTATGAAAATTATCAGTAGGGTAAGATACGCATACAAATGCAATAGTGACAATCACATGTTGGTGGTAACCAACAACTCTCTAATTGGACTTAAGACCCACTCAATAGGAAAGAAATCATGCCTCGCATTAGAAACATGGGCAAATTTCTGGGTGCTAGTAACGTCACGGATCTTAACAGAAAATTTACTACTGCCACTTTGTAAGACCAGCAGAATTCATTACTACATTCTAAATCTTACCCTGATACTCACAGATAAGTGTAGTCACCGCCACTTGTAAAAGAAACTTCTCTTAATATCAAATGAGGGCTATAATAGAAAGCCAGAACTGAACGCAAGGTCAGGGGATCATGGAGCGCTCAGAACCAGTTAATACACCTACATCACAGGCCTGAATCTGTGACTAGAGGAAGAGGGCTGGGAATATTGTAAGAGCTGGAATACCAGTAAGTTTGCTATGAAACAGCCTCTCCTAGAAATGGCTATAAACAAGACTGACAATGGAAATATCAATGGGCATATTAATGTGGAAAGCCCAGAAAATTTCTGGTGTCCCATTCATAGACAAAGGACTACAGTCAGCTAATGACTCCTAAGAGAATTATCTTCTAGAAAGGATGAGGGGATTATTGGTTGTCCAGTGGAGAGTTGTGAGACTTGGTGTTATATAAACATATATACTGTATCTTTATATATTTATACATATATGTGTGTGCATACACATACATACATAGATAGATATATACATATGAGTATGTATATAACACTGATAATATAAAAGAGTGAGGAGGTATGAGATGAATTTGATGGAGAACAGCTAAGGGAATGGAGTGAGGAAAAGGAGGAGGGAAAGTGGGTATAATTCTATTTCAATTAAAAACAAATTTAAAATAAAAATAAAAGGAATTATATAACTGATAAAATACCGTAATTTATAGTGTTCCAGCAATGCCAGGATGCTACAGTGGGCCACTCCAGAAGTAGGATTCACAATATCATTTAAATTTCCAATAGTGTTATTACAATTTCTGGGAATGTTGGTCCCTGGTGTTATGTAATGTGGGTGACCATTAAGGGGTGATTTGGTGAAATGAGGATAGATAAATATGTGAATTACAAGATGAAAATTAAATAGCACAGAAACATTGTGTTTGAACTATCTTTATCTAAGTTTTATGTATTTTTTCTGGTATTGTTTGTTGCAGTTAGTATGCTTGTTTGCTATAATACAATTATCATCCAGGTCAAGACCCAAGGGCAGTCATGTAAATTACACTAATATGTGTTTCTTACTCTTTCTCTGAATCTAGTGGAACTAAATGTTGAATGTCAATAATAAATAGAGTTATTATGTTTGCATTTCATGTTTCAAAGTCAGTCCAACGTAAGTCTAAATATATGTATTCTAAGAACACAAACCAAGGAGTGTTAACTGATCTACAAAGGTGTGTAAGAATGGTTTGACACAGTCTCAAATCAACCAATTTTACAAAAGTCACTCATACTTTTGTATCATCTTTCTTCTTCAATTTAGAGATGTTTATTTATGGATAAAAATAATACTAAGCAGTGATATTTATTTATGTGAAACTATAACACACAGCATTCAATATTGTAAACTGGGTATTAAATCACTTGCATATCATAACTGACATTCATTACATTCAATTCGACAATTATGGCACTGTCAATAAAGATTTGTAAAATTTATCAGCACAGAAATTACTCATGTGTTCATAAAGCAAATATACTTAATATTTTCTCTTTGAAATGCATGTTTGGCTTGAATATAGAAATTGTGTGAAGTATTTATCACTAACTCTTCGAATATCATTTACCAAATTTTTAGCCATAGTTTTATATTTTTTCTAAACTATGAGATACAGTATTAACATGAACACACCCTTTTCTTTTAGAAGATATCATAGTTAATTTTAGGAGAGTTTACTAAATCAAGATACAAAATTGAACTCTCTTGACAGTTTATTTGTGGGATTCTAATGACTAGGGATAGGAGGTGAACCCTATTATAACTTTAGTTTTCTCTTTTAAAATTTTTATTAATTACAGTTTATTCACTTTGTATCCCCCCTGTACCTTCCTTCCTCCTCCCCTCCCAATCCTACCCTCCCTCTTCCCCACCCCTGTCTCTCTCCCAGTCCACTGATAAGGGAGGTCTTCTTCCCCTTCCCTCTGATCCTGGTCTATCAGGTCTCATCAGGAGTAGCTGCATTGTCTTCTTCTGTGGCCTGGCAAGGTTGTTCCTCCCTCAGGGGGAGGTGAACAAAGAGCAGGTCAATTAGTTCCTGTCAGAGACAGTTCCTGTCCCCATTACTATGGAGGCCACTTGGACACTGAAATGCCACAGGCTACCTCTATGCAGGGGTTTCAGGCAGACTCCATGAGTGGTCCTTGGCTGGAGTATCAGTCTCAGAAAAGACCCCTGTGCCCAGACTTTTTGGAGCTCCTGTCCTCTCCAGGTCTTATTATCTCCCACTTCTTTCATAAGATTCCCCGCACTCTACCCAAAATTTGGCTGTGAGTCTCAGCATCTGCCTCCATACCCTGCAGGGTAGACCCTTTCAGAGCCCCTCTGTGGTAGGCTCCTGTCCTGTTCGCTGTATTCTCCCTCATCTGATGTCCATCCTCTTTGCCTTTCTGAATGGGTATTGAACATCTTAGCCAGAGTCCTCCTTCTTGATTAGCTTCCTTAGGTGTACAGATTTTAGTATGTTTATTCTATATTATATGTCTAATATCCACCTATGAGTGAGTATATACCCTGTGTGTCTTTCTGCTTCTGGGATACCTCACTCAGGATGATCTTTTCCAGTTCCCACTATTCACCTGCAAATTTCATAATATCCTTGTTTTTTATTGCTGAGTAATATTCCATGTGTAGATGTGCCACAATTTCTATATCCATTCCTCAACTGAGGGACATCTGGGCTATTACAAATAAAGCTGCTACTAACATGGTTGATCAGATGTCCTTGTTGAATACTTGAGTGTCTTTTGGATATATGCCTAGGAGTGGTATAGCTGGGTCTTGAGGAAGTGCTATTCCTAATTGTCTGAGAAAGTGCCAGGTTGATTTCCAAAGTGATTGTATAAGTTTATATTCCCACCAGCAGTGGAGGGGGTTTCCCCTTTCTCCACATCCTCTCCAGAATGTGTTGTCACACTAAACCTGTTAGAAGAAATGGTGGGGAAGAGCCTTGAACTCATTGGCACTGGAGACAACTTCCTGAGCAGAACATCAACAGCACAGGCTGTAAGAGCAACAATCAAATAAATGGGACCTCATGAAACTGAAAAGCTTCTGTAAAGCAAAGAACACTGTCATCAAAACAAATTGACTGCCTACAGATTGGGAAAGGATCTTCAGCAACCTTATATCTGACAGAGGGTTGATATCCAGTATATATAAAGAACTCAACAATTTAAACAGCAACAAATCAAGTAATCCAATTAAAAAATGGGGTACAGAGCTAAACCGAATTCTTAATAGAGGAATATCAAATGGCAGAGAAACACTTAAAGAAATTTTCAACGTCCTTAGTCATCAGGGAAATGCAAATCCAAAGAAGCCTGAGATTTCACCTTACACCCATCTGAATTGTTAAGATGAACAACTCAAGTGATAACTTTAGTTTTCACTAAAAATTCTACCATGCACTGGATATACAAGACATGGACATGTTATTCTGTGAAAGTATGAAATTAGCATTGAATGCATATGAAATTCTATTTTGAGTAGTGAGCACCTTACAATTCTGTTTAACTGAAGATTTGTCATTTAAATGTTATAATAACCTGACAAGGAGTAGGTTCTGATAAACCAAGCTTAATCATAAAGATGTTGAAGGAAGATTAAATAACCTCTCTCCCTAAGATCACCTGGCAGTAAGTAATGAATGTGTAACATGGTTTCTTTTAGTTTAACTCGCTGAACTTGGATCAATTAAATTCCTAACAGACTTATCACAGTAAGTGATTTTTAAATTACTAAAACATGATGTTTTACAGGTAACGTAGTTGAATAATTTATTACTATACTATGTTTCACAAATAGTGTTACCACTAATAAGCAATCTGTTTGCTATTGGCTGTCTGCATTATTATTATACACATTTACAATGGAATCTTTTGTAAATATACATGAAATATTTTGTAATTGGACAACAGCACTGAGTTTGGAGATGTGGGAATCCTCTGGGGAGCCTCCATTGACTGAAAATCTATTGCAAAAAATGTTATGTAGGATCAATGTAAGTTTTAATTAGGTATGATAACACCACACTTGAAATTTGTTATCATATGTAATTGATATGTTAATAAATAGACTTAAAATTAAAGAAAACAAAGCATAATGGACATATACCTTTAGTGGAATGTTGTATTTCATTTTCAGATAAAGGTCCTTGTGACATCAGTATTAAAAGTGCTTTATTACACAATATAAAGGAGATTGGTCATTTGAATAGTCTGCAGTCTCTGTGGTCCTGGATCATGTCAGAAATTATTTGGTCTCAAATGCTTTAGTCATGTTCTTCTTCCATGTTTTCTTGGGTGAGTACATGAAACAAGTAAGGGTGTTACATGGTGGGAGCTATGTGTTCACACACTGGTTACAAATTGTGAAAACAGAGGAGACGTGGTACATCTGACAGCTATATCAATTTTCTCCAGTGTTCTGGAGTCAGGGGATGTTCTTTACTGAGCAACAAACAATGAAATAGCCTTGACCCTGAGATACTGAGCATTCATATATGAACAGAGCAGTCTGTATGTTCTGTTCACCCTAATTTATATGCATTATAGTAAATGAGCCTTAGATCATGAGAACTTTAAGCACAAATTTTGTATATTGATGGATGTTCTTCTTATGGGAATAATATTTCTAGGGAATAGAAGTTCCCAATTCTTCAGACATGAAAATGTGAAGATTCAAAAAAACCTGATTGAGACACATTTGCAGATGGTTGACTTTCATGAAAGGTTTTCATGGACATTCTTGATTGGTAGGCATAGCATACTTTACCAGTTTCTTTGCTTTTCTTGATCTTTTTTTTTTTCTTTCTGTCTGAGTTAAAACGAATCTCTTTGACTCCATATGTCACTAAAGAATTATCACTGAATGCCTGCCGTGCACAGATCTTCTGTTACATGTCTTATTTTGTGTTTCTGTGGGTCTCCACTGAGAAGATCTATTTTAATTCTCATTTACAGGCTCTCTCCTGAGAAGGAGAGCTACAGAATTATTTCAAGGTCACGGGATATGATGGATGAGGAGTACAGCAGAGATCCCAGTATCATTCCAAATTGAAAGAACAACAGGAAAAAAAGATTAACCTGTTTCAATTAAGCTGAAATGAGGCCAAGGGCAGATGACCTTTATAACAACTCAACACTATCATGTCAAAGTAGAATTACTGCTTTTAAAAACCTTTATTTTTTCCAGCACTCTGTGACTGCTTGCTAAAAGTAGCTTACAACTTATGTTAGATTCTTCTGTTCCCAGCACATTTTCACTTGGAGTGCTTATTCTCTCACTGAGCATCACAAAAAAGTTACCACATTACAGTAAGCTATGAATGACCTTCTTTTAAGAAATGAGAGTAAAATATATTTATCATAGAATAAGGATGAGGTTGCAGCCAAGGCTTTGTGCTCTTCTCCTAATCCCATCCTCCCTCCCTCTTCTCCCCCTATGCCCCTCCCCTAGTCCACTAATAGGGGAGGTCTTCCTTCCCTTCTATCTGACCCTAGGCTATCAGGTCTCATCAGGACTGTCTGCATTGTCTTCCTCTGTGGCCTGGCAGGGCTGCTCCTCTTCCCCCCACCCCACCCCCAGAGGGAGGTGATCAGAGAGACAGAGAGACTGCCACTGAGTTCATGGGGATTCTTTTTTTTTATATTTTTATTTTATATTAATCACAGGTTATGTACTTTGTATCCCAACCATAGCCCCTTCCCGCATTCCCTTCCTATCACCCCCATTCCTCCCTCATCTCCTCCCTGCCCCTTTCCAAGTCCACTGATAGGGGAGGACCTCCTCCCCTTTGATTTAACTCTAGTTTATCAGGTCTCTTCAGGACTGGCTGCAATGTCCTCTTCTGTGGCCTAGGAAGGCTGCTCCTCCCTCAGGGGTCAGGGGGTCAAAGAACCAACAATTGAGTTCATGTCCAAAATAGTCCCTGTTCCCCTTACAAGAATACCCACTTGGATATTGAGCTACCATTTGCTACATTCAAGCAGGGGTTCTAGGTTATATCCATACATGGTCCTTGGTTGGAGAAACAGTCTCATAAAAGACCCCTGGGCCCTGATATATTTGGTCCTTCTTAATCCAACTGTTAATTATTGAAGACTAACTGTGTAAGACATGGTATCAAACATGCCAATGAAAACCTCAAGCCTATGACCATATTAACTTATCTCTCTGTCATCTATCTAATCTATCTTTATATGTGTGTAACAAATTTGGAAGGTAGAGAGATCCCAGCAGAGATGGAGAAATAATAAATCTAGGTCATCTATAATATCCTTAATTTACAAAACACTTTAGGTTGAAAATAAATAAAATTAAAGTTCATGACTAGTTTTATCATGCAAGAAAAAGATTGTCAGCAACAAAACATCTACTAAATGATGCATTTGATTTGTTAATGACTTGGAAATTATAAAATGAAAGGTTCCATTCAAATTGTTCCTTATACAAATTTTCGCTGAAAATGATTCAGTGCCTTGACTAATTAGTCTTCTATCACCGAACTGTGTCTCCACGTCCAGCCATATTTTCTTTATAGGTCACAACTAGCTGAATTATGGTTGTTTTATACTTTTTTGATTAAAACTGGTTAGGACCAAAATACAAGAAACTTGACTGAAATGTTTAACCATCTTGGAAAAATAATCACATTTTTAATGAGAATAAAAGAACAAAGCAATTCTTAAGCAGCACTCTTATAATAATGATGTATGTATGTATATATGTATGTCACATGTACGTATTCAATTTTTTAGTGAGGTAATATGAAAGGCTGGGGATGGAGTTTCAGTTTTGGGCAAAGGAGTTGATTGGCAAGGTATCAAGGGAGATGATCTTTCATATTTTGAATTAGGTGGAATGATAAAAAGAATGTTGTAGAAGGAATCTCTGGGTCTTCATGGAAGCATCATCTATCACTAAAAATATAATGGCCCTATAGCTGAGGCAGAAACTAGGTGGTGGGATATCTGGCATGCAGAGAGGGTTCTGAGATAGAGTCAGCCACAGTGGATGGTCCAGCAAGATGTGAGGAAGACAGATATATGGTAACCAGCCATGTGGCAGAGTGCAGATTCAAATAAATGGTTTATCTTTAGTTTATGAGTTAGTGAGAGAGGAGCCTAGCTATATGGCCTAGGTATTCAAAACTATATTTTGAATCTCATGAGTCATTATTCCAGGAGCTTGGGGCCAGGAGGAAAATTTACCACAAGAGAATACCACACCAAAGTTCAAGGTGAAGTGATATGGAAACACACACACATAGGGGAAGAAGGGGGCAGAAGACTTGAGGGAAGGAAATACGGAGTATAGCTGATCAAGTGGGGGTAGTGAATTGTTGCTAGATGGTTTCTGTCTCTGAAGCATCAGGATACTCAAAGGTAAAGGATGTTTCACAAGCTACAGAGAACTGTGTTCCTGTGCATCCTTGTTATAAGCAGTCACATATGTTGGCAAGTAATGATGGCGCTTTTTATTACACTTTGTTGAGCATTATTATGGTAATGATGAGTTATTCTTTAAGCTTAGGTTTTCACTTATATAGGTTAGAAAAAGCATCCTTTGATTTATTTTATCCTATTCATTTACATCTCATATTTATTAAAGAATTCAAAATTTTAAATGGTAAGTGGTTCAGACTTAATGTAGTAAAGATTGAATTGATTCAATTTTCTTGTCTGAGGATCATCATTCACTTGGCAGCTTTTATCTCTATTGACAGGCTTCAATCATTGTATTTTTGTCACATTTTTGGATCCTAGGTTCAGTGTGAAGTTGTTTTGCAGAGCTGAAGAATAAATGCTCAAGATTTTCTTTCTATGATTCACTTTACTTCTGTTAAGTGAATTTCAGTCACATGTCAGAGTATTTTGTGATCCCTGAAAGTCAAAATATCTATATTCTGTATTTCCCCTGATGTAGTTCTCAGTAGCAATATACAAGAATGCACATATAAAACTGTCTTGGGAATTGTGTTAGTGGAATTCTCTTCTTTAGATTTCTGAGAAATATTTGTAAATTTGATGTGAGGTAAAAATTGGAGTACTAAACTTCCAGATGATTGTTCTATGCTTATTCTAGTCCTGTGACTATAGCCAAATGATAAAGCATTTAACCAGCATGCCCAGTGCCTAGGTTCAAATCCTTACGAATGCTAAACAAGTAAATCTTGTAATTTTGAAATCATTAGGGCAAGGCAATAATTATAGAAAAGTGACTTTCCAGATTGTATGTCTATAACTAATTTTTATTGTGAGCTGCCCAACATGGGTGCTGGGACTGATTTTAAGCCCTCTGCTAAAGCAATACACATTATTATGTGCTGGGTCATCATCTTTTCAGCTTCATTAGCAGTTGCTAAGGACCAGTAATTTAAGAGGCACATATGCTTTATTAACTCATATCAATAGAACAACAAAAAAATTGGGCACAAGGGTCTTTTCTAAGACTGATACTCCAACCAAGGACCATTCATGAAGATAACCTAGAAATCCAGCACAGATGTAGCTCGTGGCAGCTAAACCTCCAAGTTGGTACCCTAGTAAGGGGAACAGAGACTGTCTCTGACATGACCTCAGTGGCTGGCTCTTTGATCACCTACCCCTGAGGAGGGGGGAAGCCTTACCAGGACACAGAGGAAGATGATGCAGCCAGTCCTGATGAGACTTCTTAGGCTAGGGTCAGAGGAAAGGGGAGGAGAACCTCTGCTATCAGTGGACTGAGGGAAGGGCATCGGAGGAGAAGAGGGAGGGAGGGTGGGATTGTTAGGGGATGAAGGAGGGGGCTACAGCTGGGATACAAAGCGAATAAATTGTAATAAATAAAAAATAAAAGCTCAGATCATCCTCAATGAGGTAACCCAGAAAAAGAAAGACACACAGTATATATACTCACTTATAAGTGAATATTAGCCTTATAATATAGGATAAACAACTAAAATCTGTAATCCTAAAGAAGCTAAACAACAAAGAGGATTCTAGGGAAGAGGCTTAGTCCTCATTCAGAAGGACAAAAAGGAAAGATGTCTGAAGTGGGAGAAGGCAGTGAACAGGACAGGAGCCTACCACAGAGAACCTCTGAAAGACTCTACCCAGCAGGGTATGAAAGCAGAGGTTGAGACTGATAGCCAAACTTTGGGAAGAGTTCAGGGAATGTTATGGAAGAATGAGGAGATGGAAAGATCTGGAGGGTACAGAACCTCCACAAGGAGACAAACAGAGCCAAAACAATCTGGGCTCACCTGCAGAGACTGATAAATCAACCAAAGATCAACCATCTAGGGGACCTAGAGCCCCTGCTCAGATGTAGCCCATGGGCAGCTCAGTCTCCATGGGAGTCTCCTAGTAAAGGGAGCACAGGCAGTTACCGGCAAGAAGTAGGTTGCCTGCTTTTTGATCACCTCCCCCTGGCAAGGTGGTCTTACTAGGACACAGAGAAAGAGTATCCAGACAGTATTGATGACATCTGATAGAGTAAGGTCAGATAGGGGAGAAGGATCTCCCCTTTCAGCAGACAAGAGGAGGGACATAGAGGAGGAAAAGGGAGTGAGGGTGGGACCCGGAGGAGATGAGGGAGTGAACGAATGCAGTGAATAAATTGCAATAAATAATAACAACAGCAATAATTATAAAATTTTAAAAAGACATATTAACAAGACTAAGATGTTATGTTCTAACACTATGCCAAAGCCGCATGAAATTGCAGATAGTACTGAGCCCAATGCATTATATGGCATGCTTTCTTCTGATTACATTATGTATGTTTTAGATAAGGTCTAATTCATAAATTTATCCACAGAAGGATGAGAGGTTAATGATTTAATGTTTAATATATAAGAACAATTATAAGAACATTAATAAAATTTGTGTCACATTCATTCCTAAAATATTATATAATTTGATCTCTTCATTCAAAGGAAGCATATTTTTGCTTCTCTCTTTTATATTCAGATAATTACCATCATCATTTTGTGATGTGGGGCCAACGGTAATTAAAATGAGGGTCATTTAAATATTAGCACTTTGGTAGTACAAAGGTCCTCCTGAGACTCAAAACATTTACCAAATGCAAAATTGGTGGGCAGTTCCTCATGTTACTGAGGATGCTAAAAATTCACATTTTATAAATTGTTTGTTTGTTGACACTATTAATGAATATTTCATATCAAAGTTGACTCTAACTGAAGTCACAGAAAGTGGAACTGTGTATAAAGAGGAATCTCTTCTCTCTCCCATCTTTCCTTTTCTTTCCTACTATTCTGTTTAAATTTTACTATCTTCTAAATTTTATAAATTTACCATTAGATGTCAGAATGTGCCTTCTCAGGGGGTGGAGGATGGGCCATTAAAATATATGCTTTTGCTGCTATTTTTCTGTCATGGCTTTAGAATTCTGCATTGCTCAAATGCAAATACAGAGATATAAATTTTTAACTTTTTAACGAAATTTGCATTTATAAGGGAAGAAGGTATGTCACAGAATGCATGTGGAGGTGATAGGAAGACAGTGATTTGTTTTCCACCATGAGTGTCTGGGTGTTGAACACAGGTCTTAAGTCTTGTGCTAAGTATCTTTACCTACTGAGCCATCTTGTTTGTTTTCATCATTTTTTAGTCACATAACTGTTCACTTATTTATTTTTTTCCTGTATTTTTATGTATCTATTTGTATTTCTTCTTAATGTCAGTTAAAGTAGAGACTAAACATAACAAGATGAAGAAAGAAATAAAGTTGTCCAAAAGCTTTAGTAAAAGCTTTAGTAAAAAGCTTTAACTGAAAAGATTGAGGCTAATAAGAACCAGAAACAAAGATAAGCAATACAAAAAGCTGATCAATGGAATATCCGTGCATATTCTCAGCAATTAAATGTTTATGTTATTCTTGTTTTTTGTTTTTTATGATAAATTTTTATTAGTAGAAATCATCCATTAGCTAACAGACATAACCAGAAACAAAGATAAGCAATACAAAAAGCTGATCAATGGACTATCCGTGCATATTCTCAGCAATTACATGTTTATGTTATTCTTGTTTTGGAGAAAGTCCCCAGCATATGGTGATTCACAAACTAAATCTTCATGTACCTAAGGTGAAATAACACTTTACTAACCATGGGGTTTGTGGAGACAGGGCACAATACTTACAGAAATATCAACTTGTTTTTCTTTTTTTTATATTATTTTTTTTCAATATCTAACTATTCCAAGGATCGTAGTTTCTGAAAATACTAGCATTCATCAATAAAAAAAATCTTAAAACAGTGGTTCTCAACCCTCCTAATTCTTCTACAGTTCCTCATGTTGTGGTGAGCTCAACCGTAAAATTATTTCCGTTACTTCTTCATAACTGTAATTTTGCTAGTATTATTAATCATAATGTAAACACTTATTTTTGTTTTTGTTCTTTTACCTTTTTAATTTATTTTTTATTAATTACACTTTATTCACTTTGTTTCCCCTCCCCCTTGTGCTCCCTCCCCTCTCCCTTCCCAAACTCTCCCTTCCTCCCCCTCTCCACTTTAGGAGCACACCACAGAGGGTCTCTGAAAGGCTCTGCCCTGCAGACTATCAGAACAGATGCTGTCTTTCTCCATTGTATGGTTTTGGCGTCTTTGTCAAAAATCAGGTGTCCATAAGTGTGTGGGTTTATATCTGGGTCTTCTATTCAATTCCATTGATCCACCAGGCTGTTTCTATGCCAGTACCATGCAGTTTTTGTTACTGTTGCTCTATAGTAGAGCTTGTGATCAGGGATAGAGATGACTCCAGAATATCTTTTATTGTAGAGGATTGTCTTAGTGATTCTGGGTTTCTTGTTATTTCATATTAAGTTGAGAAATTTTCTGTCAAGGTCTATAAAGAATTGTGTTGGTAATTTGATGCGAATTAACAACATGATCATTTCCTTAGATGCCAAAAGAGCATTTGACAAAATCCAACACCCATTCATGTTTAAAGTCCTAGAGAGATCAGGGATACAAGGTACATATCTAAACATAGTAAAGACAATATACAGCAAACCTATAGCCAACATCAAACTAAATGGAAACTTGAATCAATCCCACTGAAGTCAGGGACAAGGTAAGGCTGCTCACTCTCTTCATATCTCTTAAATATAGTACTTGAAGAGGTAGCTAGAGCAATAAGACAACTAAAGGAGATCAAGAAGATATATATTGGAAAGGAAGAAGTCAAAGTATTACTATTTGAAGATGATATGATAGTATACATGAGCAACCCCAAAAATTCAACCAGAGAACTCCTTCAGCTGATAAACACCTTCAGCAAAGTGGCTTTCTGCCCTGCAGAATATCAAAGCAGATGCTGAGACTTGTGGCCAACAGTTGGGCAGAGTGTATGGAATCTTACGAAAGATGTGGAAAATAGTAAGATAGGGAGAGGACAAGAGCTCCACAAGGAAAGCAACAGAACCAAAAAATCTGAGCACAAGGGTCTTTCCTGAGACTGATATGCCAACCAAGTACCATGCATAGAGATAACCTAGAACTCCTGCACAGATGTAGCCCATGGCAGTTCAGTGTCCAAGTGGGTCCCAGAGTAATGAGAACAGGGACTGCCTCTGACATGAACTGATTGGCCTGCTCTTTGATCACCTCCTCCTGAGTGGGGAGCAGCCTTACCAGGCCACAGAAGAAGATAATGCAGCCACTCCTGATGAGACCTAATAGACTAAGATCTGAAGGAAAGAAAATAAGACCTCCCCTATCAGTGGACTTGGGAAAGGGCATGCTTGGAGAAGGCTTTTTTTTTAGTTATGCTAATCTTCGTGATTTTGCTTTTAGTTTATCTTTTACTATTACTTATAAATCTATCTATGGCATACTACAGGTAGTATTTATCTTTATCTCATCTACAACTCCTGGCACAAGCTTGAATGAAACAGGCCTGCCTTCAGGATGTTGGCTACCTACCTACTATTAAGTGTCAAAGTGGAGTTTCTAAGCTCTTAAAGGTTTTGATGATGAAATATTGCTTTATTGTTTCTAATTCTAAGATGAGTTTGAATTTACAGATGTAATTAAACATGTACAAATACAATTTTATTTATTATAATTGTATATACTTTATATTCCAACAGTAGCCGCCTCCCTAGTCCCCTCCCAATCCCACTCTCCCTCCCTCTTTTTTTCCTATGCCCTTCCCCCATTCTACTGATAGGGGAGGTCCTCTTCCCCTTCCATCTGACCCTAGCCTATCAGATCTCATCAGGACTGCCTGCATTGTCTTCCTCTGTGGTCTGGTAAGACTGCCCCCCACTCAGTGAGAGGTGATCAAAGAGCCAGCCACTGAGTTCATGTCAGAGACAACCCCTGTTCCCCTTAATAGGGAGCCCACTTGGAGACTGAGTTGCAGGTTATCGCCATGAATATCTTTGGTTGGAGTATCAGTCTTAGAAAAGACCTCTGTGCCCAGATGTTTTGGTTCTGTTACTCTCCTTGTGGAACTCCTGTCCTCTTGAGGTCTTTCTATCTCCCATTCTTTCATCAGATTCCCTATACTCTGCCCAATGTTTGACTATAGGTGTCTCTGCATCTGCTGTAATACCCTGCTGTGTAGAGTACAAATACAAATTTAAGCATGTTTTGAAAAATAATAAAAAAAAGATTTCAGAAGCATAAATAGACAGGGGCTAAAGTTTCTTCAACGCAAGTGAGATGAAGATAAACCTATACATTAAGAAGACAGTTTGATGTTAAATAACAACTTTGAATACAGAAGTTTGGAGAAAAAGCAAAAATCAAGCAGTGGTCAATAAACAGAATAGAATAATGTGCAAAGGAAAGGGACTTTCATTGTATATGTGCATGTTTCATTGTACATGTTCATTGTACATATTCATTGTACATGTACATTTTCATATATATGAACATACAACTCAAATATTTACAGTTACTCTATCCTGAAAAGGAGAGACACAAAGTTGAGTGAGAATGTAGGTAAAGCCTGAATTAGGCAGGAGAGGGTGTATATCTTAAAAATTCATTGACTAGAATTCTCAGAGAACTGTTACATATTATTAACATATGCAATACATATAAATATATATGTATATATATAGTTTCAATTAAGAAACATAAAGAATGTAGTTTAGTAAGAAGAAAGCTGAATTCCTAATGGAAAGATATGACAAAGATAGCTATGTGGGCAAATAAAGCATTCTATTTATTGATTAATGGAAATAAATAAGCATTATCGAAGGAACAGTAAAATTTCTAGAAAAATAGATGATTAAGGTATTCACAAGTCCATTATAAGATACAGGACATCAGGAAAAAGCACAGTGAATAACCACACATGTACCTGTCTAACACCCACTGTCAGATAAGGAATGATGACAAATACAAACACAATATGGCTGTCACATGAACGAGGGAGATTCTTCCAAACAGTAATCAAAGAAAATACAGTTAAACACCTCTTGTACACATTAGCAAACTTACCTACAACAAGGAAATGAAAACAATTATATCAGTCAAACCGAGGTTGATAAAGCAATATTAACACTAGGGCAAATAAATGTCAAAGAACAGGATATTCACCTTAAATCTTCTCACTTAATGAAAACATAGATCACAAGGCAAATTTATGGAGTGATGACTGCATTAAGTAAAATGATTCAGAATACAGATAACAAGATCATCACTTGCTGTCAAGGTATTTTTTTCTTATACCCTTTCAGCTGTCATCTGTGATTTCTACTCAACTTATAATCATGACAGCACAAGATTTTAATATGCCACTTACCCACAAAAATTTCCTGTTAATATGTGAAAGATTTCTTGTCTTATAATCGTTTGGTATCATCTCACATTTTAATGTAAATGTCTAAGTCAAGTTATTTTAAATGTATCAATTGTTCTTCTTTAGGACATATATAAGCTGAGGAACCAGTTTTTCACCTTCTTCTTCTTGTTCTTCTTCTTGTTCTTCTTCTTCTTGTTCTTGTTGTTGTTGTTCTTCTTCTTCTTCTTTTCATTTATTGCAATTTATTCAATTTGTATCTGGCTGTGGCCCCCTCCATCATCCCCTCCCAATCCCCCCTCCCTTCTTCTTCTCCTCCTTCCCTCTTCTCTTCCTCCATTAGTCCAATGATAGGTCTCATCAGGACTGTTTGCATTGTCTTCCTCTGTGGCCTGGTAAGGCTGCACCGCCCCAGGGGGAGATCTATTAATTTCTTTACTTATTATTTTTGTGGCCTTAATCCAGGCCATTGAAACTGCAGACAAAGCAGGGTACCACATAATCACTTTTCTCAGGCCCAGGTTGATTTATCCTTTCAGTCATTTTGAGGCATTCATTCTTTTTTATGTCAACTGAGGAAATGACAATGTTCACAGTTCTTCCTGAAGCATTTAAAAGTATTGGTAATTTGTACACATTATACGTGTTTTAGAGCCATAGACTACATTACAAATACTGCAGTTCCAGACATGATAAACCCCCTTGGAGTTGCTGGTCAGGTGAGGACAGGAGACTCACTCCTCAATGTAGCCTACGGCTCTTGTCCTTAGTTGTCTCACAGTAGAAGGTGAGTTCACATTGTGGAAGATATGACTACCTCCTCCCTGAGGGCTAGCTTTCATAGCGCTAGAAGGAAGTCACTATGCAAATGTCAGGAGAGAAAAGCAATCAATACATCTACCAGGCTGGGATACATAAAAACCACAGCAGTGGCTTCAAGGCAAGATATATCTAAAGATGCAATAGTGGCATCTTTGTTGTAACATGCAACTATCTTATGGAAATTAAGGACAGCTCAATAGGAAGGCCTCACTATTGGTACTGCAACCCAAGCCAATGAGTTTGTAGATCTTAGAGGAGGGCCAGCTTCTGCCACTTTCGTAAACCAGCACAATTTCTAATTGCATTCTATGTCCTTGCTCTTCCACCCACTGATAAGTGTAGCTTTCACTCCTATTAAAGACGTTTCTATTTTTGATGCTGGTAGAGACCATTATTGAAAGCCACAAATAGCTAAAATGAAGAGAACATTGATCATAGAGTATCTAGCTGTAACTGTTACATCTAAAATACAAACCCCACAGCTAAAGTTCAGAGAAATTTGAAAAAGCGCAAAGAAAACTCATAAGAGCTATGGGCCCAGGGAGCCTCCTGAGATTGTATCTTCTAGAAATAACAGGGAAGCTCTATCCATGAAATCTCAACATGGATGCTTAAGCAAGATCTGAACAATGACAACACCAGTTGACATGCCAAGATGGATAGCGGGGACCTCACAGGGTGAAGAGATGAAGAGCTACAAGCAAATATTGGTTGCTAAAAGAGGTAGAATTCGTTTTTCCCAGGGTGGTGGTACTAACAGGTTATACAATATCAAGCGATCATCCCTAAATGCAGATCCAAGCAACAGTAAAGACTCAACAAGTTCTATTTTTATTTTGGCATATATGTATGTGTGCATATGTCTGTATGCACACAGGTATGTTTAAAAATTAATAAAGTAAAAGAGGCCACACATGTGAGAGTATGTGATGTATCATGAAGGTCAGACAAGGAAGAGGTTGGAGAGGGAGAAATATAATTTTATTTTATTGAAAATAAAGTAAAAATTAAACATAGAAATGTAATGAAAATTCATTATAGGTCATTAAACTGAGACATCATTTGTCTACTGGTGAGCCCTAACTCTGTGTCAGATCACCAGGACCTATGAAAGGACGTGTCATGAAAATATGAAAATAGCCGGGTGAATAGAATGTGTCATGAAACCTAGATATATGTCTCAAATAAGTCGCTTTGAATATCATCAGAATACTAGGTCATATTTACTTTTCTATGTATTTTTTTATTATTGCACAAGTTATATTAAGTGTAACCAAAGCTTAAGTCCCATGAATAATGTGAGTTAACAGGATTGTATGGGATGAATCTGTATAGAAAGCAGCATTCTCTCAGTGGGATAAGTTGTTTGTAAATAAGGACAAACAGCACAGGCAAAGCTGCAGCCAGTGCTCATTCCATTTCCTTTAGACAATACCTCCCTTTGGTTTTCTTTGGCAATGTTCAAAATTAAGAGGCACATCTCACTTCTTACGTATTTTACTCATTCTTCTAGAGTTTAAAAAAATATGCCAAGCTTGCTACAATAATTACTTAGATTTACCTTGGTCATTTTATAGTCTTCCTTAAAATATCTATCAAATAACTTTATAGAATGTTCCTTAATCATATGGCTTATTTGCTTTTTATAATAACTCGATAAGATTTTCACAAATTACAGATCTTACTTTTGCAATAAAGTGTACATGGTAAATCTGCATAAGTCACACTAAGCACTGAGCTCTGAAAACAGAATCTGTTCAGGGAAATAAGAGATGGAAAGAACTTGTGTCCCAATTTAGAGGCTATAATAAGATAAAAGATAAATACTTTTTAATTTCAAAAAAGACCAATTTCTAAAAGGGAGAAGGCTTGATGCCTTTAGCAACTTGGAATATTAAAATCTGTGCAATTTCATGCATAAATTAATGGACAAGTAATTCTTTAAAGTAGATTTTGTTTTATAACTTAAAAACTGTTCTGAGCATACTACATAGGTACTATTACCTATAGAGAAAGAACCAGATCTTAGGCACCTTGCACGGCTCAGAGGACAGAAACCGCTACAAAAATGGAATATGCATAAATGTAGTGAGCATTGGAAGACACGCTTGTGATTATTGACAGTGCTTCTTAACCCTGTTTAATCATGATCTCTATAGCAAGCATGACTCATTCTCAGTACTTTGGATGTTTCTAGAACATTGGAGAAAAATGACCTAGAAATATCTAATTAAGTCTTTTCTGGATTATAGTCCCTATCATATAATATTTTCTGTAGGGTTATCTGAAGGAAAAAACAATATGACTAGGTACATTTAGGAAATGGTATATAATACATGCAGATTTATAACATCTGCAAAGGAAATGGCTTTGACTAGGCTTAAGGTAAGAAGCAACCAAACGCTCCTTCACAGCATTTGCTTAGCATTCTTTAATGCAGCACTTTTGTAACAAACTTCATCTTATTTCCCCACACAGACATTTTACAACCACTGATTCTGAGAACACAATTTCAGAAATGACAGAGAGATTGATTCTCAGCTTCTCGGCCAGGAGACTGATGCCTAAAACTTGAAAATACATTATCAAAGCTACGCATTAACTAACCACTAGCTGAGAATGATCTAGAAAATCATTGCTTATTTTTCTGTCCCCCCACACTCTGCTCTGAGGCCATCCTTCCTACAGAGGAGCATTCTCAGCACACACACAAGGAATGGAGAATGAACCTGGTCTACCAGATAACTAGTACATACTACAGTGAGTTCACTGTGCGCTTCCAGTGCCCTTGGCTTTGCTCTAAGTATTTTAAACAATATAAAACCAAGTACAGTTCAATTTAATATGATATATCACAAAACATGGGTGCATTTGTTTTACTTAGAGTTTCTCCCGCAGTGATAAAACAACATGACCATCAGCAACTGGCTGAGGAAAGGGTTGATTTCAAGGCTACATTCCATGGTCGCCATTGAAAAAGAAGTCAGGGCAAAAACTGAAAAGGGGCAGACTCCTAGAGTCAGGAACTGATGCAGAAGCCGTGGAATAATATTTTTTACTGGCTCACTCAGTCTGCTTTCTAATAGAACCCAGGACGAGAAGCCTAGGAATGGCACTTCCCACAGTGAGCTCCGCTCTTCTACAATAGTTAGAATGTACCACAGGCTTACCCACAAGGCAATGCGGTGGGGGCCTTTTCACAACTGAGGTTCCCTCTCCCAGAATGATTCTAGTTTGTGTCGAATTTACATAAAAATAGCCAGCACAATAACAGTCAAAAGCAAGTAAACTAGAAAAAGTAGAGATTTCTGTTATTTAAGTGGACAGCATACTACTAAAATTCATGTATGGATCATGGAATTATATTAAATGTTTTATTAAAATAAAAACCAAAAAAAATTAATAGAGTGGATCGCAAGTATATGAAGTAGATGAGCAGTATTCTAAAGGAAAATATTAGATTCATCACTGGTCATCTCCTAATTTAAACTTTTTTTATTTATTCGTTTTGTGTGCATACATGTCTGTGTGTGAGTGACCATGACAAAGTGTCTGGTGATCAGAGAGTAACTTATGGGGATCGCTTTTCTCCTCCTACTATGTGGCTCCTAAGGATCAAACTCAGGTTTTTCAGGTTGACATGAAGCAAGTGAAGCATCTCAGTGGACTCAAAGTCACACTTTTAATATATAAAATTATCCTGCAAATCAGTAAAACAATACAGCATAAAGGTATGCTAAAACTGTAGGCAGATAAATCACCAAAATTATATAGTAAACTTTGAAGTAAAACTGTGAGAAGTTCTTAGATCAAATGAACTAAATATTTTGTTTTATTTGAGAGCGAGAAGAAGTGAGTGAGAAAAGAGAGACAGGGATAAAGACAGAGAGACACACAGAGAGGTTGGGTTTGAGGATGCATTGAAGCACAAGACTTCATCAGAGGGCAACTTCTGGGAAGTTTGTTCTCTTTGGACTATCAGGTCTCACTTTCAAACTCAGGTTAGTAGGCCTGCAAAGTGGGCATTTTTTATCTGATGAGCCATCCCTCTTCCCTAAACCAGACTTTTGATGTACTTCAATGCTAGAAAAAAATATATATATAATGGCAGTATTTACAATTAATGTGTGTGTAATTTACAATTGTCAAGTCCTGTATTAAGACTATATTCTACATTTACAGGAGACTGAACTGGTAAAGAATAGTATAGATAGACAGACAAACAGGCTGGCAGATGGATGCATAGTTAGACATTTACTAATTTTTTTTTTGCAGAGTTATTTCCACTAACAAAAACTCAGAAAGAGAAACGTTAAAAAATAGAGAAGACTATGTTCTCTTTGCATGTGTGACAGAAACAGATTTATCTATACTGACTACTGACATTAACACCACCATACTTTTGTTAAAAGAAACAAGCCAGAGATGTAGATATAACTGAAAAGTTTCTGTAATGCAAAGGACACTGTCATCAGAACAAAAGGACAGCCTATAGATTGGGAAAGGATCTTCACAAACCCTATATCTGATAGAGGGCTAATATCCAGAATATATAAAGAACTTAAGAAGTTAAAAAGCAACAAATCAAGTAATCCAATTAAATAATGGGGTACAGATCTAAACAGAATTCTCGATTGGCAGAGAAACACTTAAAGAAATGCTCAACATCTTTAGACATCAGGGAAATGCAAATCAAAACAACCCTGAGATTTCACCTTACACCCATCAGAATGGCTAAGAACAAAACCTCAAGTGATAACACATGCTGGAAAGGATATGGAGAGAGAGGAAACCTACTCCATTGCTGGTAGGAATATAAACTTGTACAAAAACTTTGGAAATCAATCTGGTGTTTTCTTAGACAATTAGGAATAATGCTACCTCAAGATCCAGTTATACCACTCCTAGGCATATATCTAAAAGATGTTCAAGTATACAACAAGGACATTTGCTTAACCATGTTTGTAGCAGCTTTATTTGTAATAGCCAGAAGCTGGAAACTGAGGGTCCCTCAGTTGAAGAATGGATACAGAAATTGTGGTACATTTACACAATAGAATAAAAATACTCAGCAATTAAAAACAAAGAAATCATGAAATTTGCAGGTAAATGGTGAGATCTAGAAATATTCATCCTTAATAAGGTACCCTAGAAGCAGAAAGACACACATGATATATACACACTTATGAGTGGTTATTATACACAAAATATAGAATAATCATTCTAAAATCTGTACACCTAAGGAAGCTAATCAAGAAGGAGTACCCTGGTAAGATGCTCAATCTTCATTCAGAATGGCAAACAAGATGGACTTCAGATGAGGGAGAAAACAGGGAACAGGACAGGAGCCTATCTCAGAGGGCCTCTGAAAGACTCTACCCAACAAGGTATCAAAACATACGCAGAGACTCATAGCCAAACTTTGGGCAGAGTGCAGGGAATCTTATGAAAGTAGGGGGAGACAGAAAGACCTGGAGGGGACAGGAGCTCCACAAGGAGAGCAACAGAACCAAAAATTCTGGGCACGGGTTTTTTTTCTGATATTGATACTCTAAACAATTAACATGCAAGGAGATAACATAGAACCCCTGCACAGAAGTAGCCCATCGTAGCTCAGTGTCCAAGAGGGTTCCCCAATAATAGGAACAGGGACCTTCTCTGACATGAACTCATGGGCTGGCTGTTTGATCATCTCTACCTGAGAGGGGAGCAGCCTTACCAGACCACAGAGGAAGACAATGCAGCTAGTCCTGATGAGACCTGATAGAGTCAGGTCAGATGGAAGGGGAGGAGTACCTCCCCTATCATTGGACTGGGGGAGGGGCATAACAGAAGAAGAGGGGGGGAGGGTGGGATTGAGAAGGGTTGGGAGAGGGGGCTATAGCTGGGATACAAAGTGAATAAATTGTAATTAATAAAAATAAAAATAAAAAAATAAAAAACAGGTTTTAAAAAGTAATTTTGCTTTTCATTTTGTTGTTTTTTGCTTTGTTCTTTAGTAGTCCAAGTTGGCTAAAAGTAATGACTAGTTGGCTAAAATCCTAATGACTCAGTCTGTGGTATTATAACTGGGTGATATTTACACATATATTTAGGGATAAGTGTGAGTGTGTGTGTGTGTATGTGTGATAGGCACACACACACACACATGTATTCGTGTGTCTGTGTCCTTGTGACCAAGTGTGTGCCTGCATCTGTGTGTGTGTATGTGTCTGTGTCTGACAAAATAACCTCACTATTCAATATAATGTTAGCTGCTGCTTGCTATGCTGTCTGTAGTCACCTTGTATCAAGCTGTACCCCACTATGCAAACCTCACAATGGCTGTCGTGGGAAATTTTCCTCAGTGCACTGCAGTGGACAGAGCTTCACTTTTACTTTCAGAGTGTAAAACTCTCCTCAGGAGGCGATTGGGCTACTCTGGCTAAATGGACATCTGCTACATTACATATTTATTATTTGTTTGTGCATATATTTATGGAGGGTATGCAAATGTCCAAGTATACACTTTAACATGCTTTTAATTTTTAAGGAGTTGGGTTAGCAGATAACGAGGATAATTACTTCCTGTCTCATATTTCTTCTTTGCCTTTTTTTATAGTAAACACTACTTTCATAATGAAGAAATACGAATACATTCTAAGCACACACAGCAAACAAAAGTACTGTTGTTTAATATCATCAAAGGTACCTTCCAGATGTATTTCCTTGACAAGCAGTTTACCATTGTCAAAGCTTTGCTGAGGCATAAACAATTCATTTTCAACTTGTTTGCCTTTGCTAAGTGTTCAGTATCATTTCAAAAAACTAGAACAGCTTGTTTCCTTCATGAGCTACAGATTTAGTTCTGCTTCGGGAGCTTTGTCTCATGTTGTTCTTTTTAGCTTTCTTGCTTTTTGATTTTTTTTTTTTTTACTATCAGAACAATGCCTAAATGATGCAGCCTTGGCTGGCTTGGAGCTCACTATGTTGACCAAACTGGCCTTCACTCACAGGAATCGGCCTGCCTTTGCCTCAGGGGCACTGGGAGTTAAGGATGTGCCACTCTGCTTGTTCCTGTTCTGGAGGAGAGAGTGAAGTTCCAGCCCATGCAGATTCGTTCATACGTTTAAGGGGACTATTTTTAGACAAGAAGACAATACTAATAACAAATCAATCACATTTTTCCTTAATGATGTTACAGAAGGATGTCAAATGTACATGTTTCAGAACACAAATAAGTCATCTGCAGATGGGAAAAGTCAAGATATAGAGATTAATTTCAACATACTGTACGGCAGAGATGATCATTTGTGAACTTCCCTGAATGAGCTGTCTCGCAGCCCTTTAGAGATTCTGAAATGTAGTACTTAAGAACTAAAGAAAACACTAATTGTTTTAAATGACAAAGTCGATACCATTAAAGAAATTAAATGATAATGAAATGCTTTTTTTTTCCACTAACACATTTTAACTCATGGCAAGACATTCTCCTTTCCATTTCCACTCATGTGTGCACAATTCCTGTCAGAAGAGTAACAATAAAAATAAGTCGATAATTATGCAAGTGTACTCACAGAGAGAAAGGTCCTTACCGTACAGAGTCACACTTAAAAGAAGAATTTATTGCCCTTTGTAAGATTCTCAGTTGTTAACAGATAACTATTGTTTAGCTTCCTTCAATATATTTCATCTTTTAAGCCACAATAAAAAAATCGGGCATTTTGTTTACCCACATAATATCCATTTGTTTCAAATGATGTAAAAAGTATTGCTTAAAAAGTTGAATGAAGACCAACATCTTTACATGATAGAATTATGTGAGAACTCATCACTTAAAATAATATGTAGAAGACAAGTTTGTCAATTTATTTCATGCCTTATACTATTAATTTATATTGATGCTAGATAATTTAAGTCCATATAAGGTCTCCAGTGAATAAAACACACTTGAAGAGACACCCAAAAGCACATAAATCAGTAATTAATAAAATTAAATAGGGAACAATCTTTGTTACGACCATTGGAAAGCATATTTACAGGATGAAAATGATCCAGCTTTTCTCTACTTAGAGACCTACTCCATCCTATCTTTCTTTTGGTAAATTTACTTTCATACACTGAATGCGAGTATTCTGTCTCATATAGACTGAATGAGAAAGCAACATTTTCTTTAACTATGATAGGCCTGGATCCATTAGTCAATGTGTGACTTCCCCCAATTTTTCTCCTGTGATTAAGGAGACGCATAGTACTTATCCCAAAGCTTGTCTTATTGTTTTTCTTGATTTTAAGTGCTTTAGAAACACTTGTGGTCACTGATATGACACACAGCTTCACTTCAGCATAATTTACACAGAGCTTGCTGTGTTCCTATCAACTCTGCAAAGAGCTCTCAATATTATCAACCTGAAGGATTGTTTTCCTCTTTTAGTAGTCTCTGGAGGAAGTATGCAGACTACCTGAAAGGACACTCAGGAAACATTTTGGTAGAGTGTTTCATCACATTTTATCCTCATCATACAAATCTCATCATAAAACTTAGAGTGGAATTTATGTATGCAAATTGATTGTTATACAGGGCATAGTTTTATTCCTCTTAGCTCATGCACTTGGTTGCAGCCTGCTGATTAACATTAAAAATTCTTGTGTGTATATGTGTGTGTGTGTATAATAGGGTAGTCTGGCAACTGAGAAATAAGGAGTAAATATGCCAAGAAAAGAATGGGGGAAGGACCTGAGATATGTATATGAAGTATGTTTATAAGTGAAGGTATAGGCTTATGTCACTTTGTAATACAGTGATCTAGTCAATGAACTAAGGATTGTAAAAAGAACAATTCAGTATATAGATATAGGCATGTGAATGTGTACATACGTAAATATTTCAGGAAGACACTATTATACAGTATTGTTAGATATTAATGCTTTTTTCCCTTTTAAAAGTATGGTGAACATATAATATCTGTTATAGAACATTAGATAAAAGGACCCTAAACTTTGCCTTTTAGGTACCAAGAATTGCTGTTCAGGCTGCCTCTGTTCTTGGCATCTACTGAACAGAGACTAATAGCCAATTAAACTTAATTGCAATAAATTATGTGCTTTATATTCATTCTGGTGGAGAATGACTGACTAGCAATTTAAAAAAATCCAGGCTACTGAACAAATTATGCTTAAAAATCTAAGGTTAGCTGTAGTATGATCCTAGGTAAGAGAGGGTAGTGTTTTGTCTGTGATTACTGTGACCTAATTTACATACACAATTAGTTTTGTGACAGTGCATGAAATTATCAGCATTAATATGATTAACAATGTCTTTTATTATACTGTGCTCTAAATTTTTATTCCTAGCATTCTCTTTTGGCATGAACTCTGAAATGTAAAACTCGAAAGGTTAAGTCATATTTGAGTGGTACTTTATTTCTAGCACAGGTATAAGAAATCAGGGTAAGTATTCTAAGTTGATAGTCCTTTGCTCCATGTCTTTATTTCACTGATTCCAGGATGATCTTTTTCCTTTGCATCCATACTAGTAAGAAGGTTTTAGATTTAGTTTTGGAACTTATACATTTTAAATATTTGTTTATAAGCCATAATTATGCATGTCTGCAATATTATTTTACTAATTATAAAATCATATAAAAATGGAAGCCGGAGAAATAAACTCAGTAGTGCTAGTGCTGGATTGAGAGTAGATTGTTAATATGAACTTTATTGCCTAGACCTTTTTGCATACATGTGCAAGTTTGTGTCACTTAGTAATACAGTGATTAGTCAATAAACGAACGATTGTTAAAAGAGCAAGTCAGCATATTCTTTCTATTAAAATAGAAACTATTACTGAGCTGGAGTTAGTCCATATACTGAATTGCAGTAGTATGAATTTTTTAACAAACTATGTGCATGGTGATTTGATGTATGTCTGTTTAGCATTGTGATTTTATGTGGTTAATTATTCTCTTGAGCAGAATGAAGTGTCTTTTTGTGCCCCTTCTGACTACGTAGTTTGAGGTCTGTATTGTCAGATGATAAGATGGTAACACCTACTTCCTTTCTGCTCCCATTTGCTCTGAATACTTTTTTCCATTCTTTTACATCAAGGTCGTGTCTGTTTTTGAACATAATGCGAATTTCTTATACTCAACAAAAGATAGATTTTGTTTCTTCATGCATCCAATAAACATGTGTCTTTTTACTGGAGAGTTAATGAGATTAATATTACTTGAAGGTGTGTGTTGATGGTTGAAGTTTTCTGTGTGTGTGTTCTTAGTACTCTTTTGCATTTTAATAATTGTAGCTCCATATGTTTTGTTTCTGTAGTCTCTTCATTATGTGCATTCCTCTTGTTGGTCTAAAAAACTGCTTTCAATATTCAACACAAGACTGTTTTGGTGGTTATAATTTTTTTCTAGCCCGTTAATATTGTGGAAATATTTTCTTTCTATTTCAACTATGACAGTTTTGCTGGGTTCAGTAGTCTTAGTTGGCAGCCAAGGTCTTTTAGAACTTATAGTAAGCGGTTATAAGCTCCTCTGGTTTTAACAGTCCTTTGGAAAACAAGCAGTTATTCTAATGGGTTTTCCTGTGCATGTGACTTGTGACTTTTCCGTAGCGTTCACTACCCTGCCTTTGTTCTGCATATTTACTGGTTAGTTACTGTATGTTGTGAAGTATTTCTTATTTGGTCATATCTGTTTTGTGTTCATTTTGTTTCTTATATGTGTGTGAATATGCTTTATTTAATTTGGGAGTGTTATCTTTTATGATCTGTTGAAGATCTTGTCTATACCATTGAGCCATGATTCTTCACCATCATCTATGTATGCTTGTAATTTAAAACGCTGGTGTTTTCACATGACCCATGATTTTTATCTGAGCTGAAGGTGACACCCTATTGCTGAACACACCATACAATTTGTACACATAACTTAGAGGAACTGAGTTGAAATTGACTTGGGAGCCTCCTGTTGAAGGACTAGCTCTCATTAGCATCTGAGGTTGCAGTGTATACTGCCAAGGGAGAAAAGCAATCAATGGCACTACCAAGCTATACATCTTATAAACCAATCAATAATCAGCCCAGCAGATATCTCCAATGTTGCAATGATGACACTTAATATCTTGGGGTAAGCAACATCTGTGTAATTGAACAAAGGCCCTGTCAATAGTGGGGAACTCATTCTTGTTACTGTAAATCTATCTAACTGTTTCTTGTGAAATCATGGACCCAACAGTGAAGTATAATTTCTAGCTGCACTCTAAAAGCTCAAATATTTACCCAAAGATAAGAGTAGCTGTCAGTGAACTCAATGGTAGGCTCTTTGATCTCCCCACCCTGCAAGGGAGGAACAGTCCTCATAGGCCACAGAGGAGGACTTTGCAGCCAGTCCTGAAGAGACCTGATAAACCAGGGTCAGATGAAAGGGGAGGAGATCCTCCCTTATCAGTGAACTTGGAAAGGGGCAGGGAGTAGAGGAGGGAGGGAGAGTGTGGTTGGGAGGGAACGAGGGAGTAGGATTCAACTGGGATACAGAGCTAATAAGATGTAACTAATAATAAAAATAAAATTTAAAAAAAGTATCTGTCAGTCCTAATCAAAAAGACTTCCTTTGAAGACTATGGAGACCATTACAAAAGTTACAATTGGTCAAAACATAGCAACACATTTGTGATATTCATAAAAAATGGCTTCATGCACAATTCAACCCTTTCACCTAAGACTCAGAGACCATATTGGAAAAGGGAGAAATAAAATTGTAAAAGCCAGGGTATCAGGCATGTCCTGTAAGATACCACCCTCTGTACATGGCAGGGAAGCTATGCCCATGAAATATTAACAAATATCAACAAACCTAAACAAGACCTGCATGATCCTAACACCAGTTGATGTGTTAATTCAGACTGAACAGGACTCTCATTAGGACTGGCAAATACATTAAGAGAGAGAGAGAGAGAGAGAGAGAGAGAGAGAGAGAGAGAGAGAGAGAGAGAGAGAGAGAGAGAGAGAGAATTAATGGCTGCTGAGAAACTGAGAATCTAACTTCTCCAGGGACAAGAGTTCTGTCAGGTTATCTAATCCCAGAGTTCAGCTATGTACAGAGGAGCAACACAAAGGGACTGAACAGTGTGTGTTTGTGTATTTGTGTATAAAAATAATAATTAAAAAGATTTTGAGAACAATGTTACATGAGAACAGAAACAGTTGAAAAGGAAAGGGATGAATAAATATGGTATTATATAGAACATGTGAGGGTATTTCTCAAAAACAAAAACCTTAAAATGTGTAAAATAAGGCGTTGGAAAAATTTCAAGAGCTCATACAGTTAATTTACGTTACAATATCCATGACAGGTGGAAAAATCATACTAACAAATCAATCACTGCTAATTACCATCTTTGAGTAGCACTGTAGAATTGCCATTATTCTTCTGAAGAGTCACTTGTTGAGTACAGGTTTGGGTTATGTGTACTCAGAAAATCTACATGTTATGCTACTCATTCACATGTTTGAAGAAATATTTGACTCATTTTGATGATAATGTCTTCAAATTGTGCTTACATGCTCACATCTAATAAGTTCTATAATGCATATTTCTCTATAGCATAACTGTTTCCATCTACTGTTCTATGAGCACTGCTAACTCATGAATATCTGTGAAAATGAGAAGCGAGGAAAAAGAAGCATCACTTCAGATAGGAAGGAGCTGACTATGCTTCTGAAGTTAGAGAAATGCTTCGTCTATTAATGAGTTGCCCAGTCTAAACATCTACAAATGTATGTAGTTCTGCTTTGGAAATATAATTATTTTTCTTCATGAGTTTTAAAGACAAGTAGCAAATACATTATATGATAATGTTGCATTTCAAACATCTGCCGTGGTATGATGTGAAGAGGAAACACTGCAGGGAACAAAAATCAATGGACCCAAAATAAAATGGAAAAATAAATATGAATCCATCAGGGCCCTACACATAATGTGGTTGGCTTTTCTTTCAATGAATATGGATAAGTGTTTCCATGTGAAGGAACCTAGAATAATCATGATAAAATTACTTTACAGAAAAGTATGCCTGGGCTGAAAGGTTCCATTATTTTAGCTGATCTTTCTCATTTCTCATTTCATTGATGCATTTAAGTGATCTTTTTACTTTTTTCATACCAGCATAGCTGGGTTAAGTAGTTTTTTTTCATTATTACTGACTTTGACTTTATCTTAGTAACCAACAGATTTATAAAGTATAAGCAGTTTGACTCAGGTATGCTTTATTTGAAATATGTGGAGGTAAGAAAATAGTCAAATGCAAACAGATAGCAAACTGTTAGTTGAGGGAAAATGTAAAGTTATTTGTGCCAAGTGGGATTAAACAAAACTATATTTTACAAATTTTTAGTTATGTATGCCATGCTAAATGTGAATGTGCTGGTAACAGGATGTCTATTTTTAAATGTTTTCCAACCTCAGACGCAATTAATATTCTTATAAAGATATTCAAAGAATATCAAATGGAAATGCCTCTTTTTACATTCCATTGCGAAATATTTATTTCTAGTACCAAATTTCAAGTGTTATTACAAAACTGAGAGTTGAAATAACAACTATCAATTTATATCATTCATAAAATGTATTATGTGACAATGTTATATAAATTGCTAATGTTCAAAATAGCACATAGAATTTTAAATTCTTAGCTATCAAGTGTTACTATACTTACATGTACACTGAAGAAGTCAATTTTCAGATTATCATAAAAGACAAATCTGATGTACTTTGATCTGAACATTTTAAGATCTCTTTCTAATCACCAGTCAAGGAATTCCTTTCTCTACATCTAGGTATTCAGATAGGCCCTCTGGAAGGGTATACCCAAAGTGTCACAGCCAACACTCAAATTCATCTGTAAGAAGTCATATCAGCTGTCAACACAAAACCATAAGAGCAATTGGGATTTCCTCCTTCTTCCTCCTGAAGATCTACAGGAGGTAGATCTAGCCTGGCAGTATAGAGTAGAAAGAACCCAAACCAAAGCAGTCAATTTCTTGACTAAAACCCAGATATTTCCTTGGGAATTCTTGGTAGCTTCATTCTTGAAAAGGCCAATGATGCCAATAGTGTTTGGAGAGCGCTGATCTCTGGTCTTGTTCCTACATGATATTAGGGTTACCTCTTCAGGGAGGAGGCTTTTAAAGCAGTGATGAAGACTTATCAAGAGAAGACTCATTTTGGCCAAGAAAGTGAACCTCCAGCCTGAGTGCAGATCTAACATCTCAGTGGAACCAGGCCAGTCTCCTCACCACGGGATGACCTTTAGTGGGCTCCCTTTAAACACATAGAATGATTATGTTTTGTACTAGGGACCTGCATAAGGATTACTGAGTACTAACTAGTTAGTACAAACAGTACTAACCAGCCATTTCTCTCTCCATTGCAGTTTCGTAATTAAAGGAAGGAAAGAAAAAGAGAGATGAAGAGCCTGCCATAGAAGGCTCTGAAAGGCTCTACCCTCCAGGGTATCAAAGCAGATGCTGAGACTTATGGCCAATCTTTGGGCAGAGTGCAGAGAATATTATGAAAGAAGTGGAAATAGTAAGTCCTGGAGAATACAGAAGCTCCACAAGGAGAACAACAAAACCAAAAAATCTGGCACATGGATCTTTTCTGAGACTGATACTCCAAGTGAGGATCGTTGATGGAGATAACCTCGAACCCCTGCACAGACATAGTCCATGACAGTTCAGTGTCCAAGTGGATTCCATTATAATGGGAACGGGGACTGTCTCGAACATGAACTGATTGGACTGTTCTTTGATCACCACCTGCTCCTGGGGAGCAGCCTTGCCAGGCCACACAGGAAGAAAATGCAGCCACTCCTGATGAGAGCTGATAGACCAGGATCAGAAGGAAAGAGAGGAAGACCTCCCCTATCAGTGGACTTGGGAAGGGGCATGCGTGAAGAAGGAGGAGGGAGGGTGGGGCTGCCAGGGGAGGAGGGAGAGGTTTACGTGGAAATACAATGTGAATAAAGTGTAATTAATAAAAATTAAAAAAGAATAAGCTTTGTCTTGCCTATACAAACAAACTTGAAAGATTACAACATTAACAATGAGAAAATACAAAAGGAAAGTATAAACACACACTACACTCTGACTCACACACTCCATATATTAACCCAAGATTTTCTATGTGTTGTAGTAGGATTAAAAAAAAAACTAGGTCAGTAATTTATTAATACTTGTCATCTTCCAACTGCCTCCTTGAGTGGATTATGAGATCTATCATATTTTGAGAGATGTGATGCTGTAGGATACATGTAAAAATAATTAAAACTATGCAATGGATAGTTCAAAATATCTTTGTTTCTTCCCTTAAAGATGCAAATCTTCTTTTCAGATACTGTTAGAAAATCCAAAATTAGTACTGCAACCTAGAGATTCATTCTCAAGAGTAACATTTGCTGATTGCATGCATTTAGAGTCAGATTTACTCAATTTTAATTACTTCACTCTTTGACTACACAAGCTTAAAAAAATCAAACCAGGTGAAACATTCTAAACAAACAGAAACAATGATAGGCCAAGTCTTATCCGTATGGACAATTTACAGCTCAAATCGAATTAGCATATCTTGATATGATCTACAGCTCAGTGTTTACTTACATAAGTATACCATACTATCATGACTTTGTCAGGAGTTGTTACACTTCTATTGTATTGACAGTCCTCAGTATATCTCCTACCTATTTACCCACTGGAAATATGATGCATAAGTTTGTGGGTAGGTGTGCATACACATTAAAACTTCTTGAAAATTTGAGGTGTGCACAATATCTGAACACAGATCAAAATATCACAGCCCAGCAACACTCAGTCTTCTCAGGCATTAATTTGTGAACATTCTTTGAGTTGGAAAATGACTTGGTTACTGTTGAATATATAGTTTTCTCCTGTCTCTATTTGGGGGCATATTTAGAATGGGCACTTGGTTCTCAATAGCTCTCACTCATAAGATATTGACCAGTGATAATTGAAAGGCATTTTGGGCTCCAGCTAGTGCCCCTTCCCTTGTTCATTTCTAGGGATTCTTGCTCAGGTAATTCCCTATATCTCATATAGTTCTTTCTCAAAAGGTTTCATTATAAAACACAAAATATTGAAGACAGATTGAATTATATTTTATTAAAAATACTGAAAATATACCTTAGGTTGAGATGTTCTTTGAGATATAAATCACCATTAAAATATCTGACTGTGTTTTATATGAATGCTGCATCTCTTGTTTGAATTCTATGAAGTTTTAAAGGAGACAAACCTAAGTATGATTTTATTAGCTAGGAATTATTTAAATTCTCCTGAAAATAATGGAGAGTGTTCTGTTCCTATTTTCACTTATTTAGAATGCTACTTAATGTCCGAAATAGTCCCTGTTCCCTTACTAGGGTACCCACTTGGATATTGAGCTACCATTTACTACATTCAAGCAGGGGTCCTAGGTTATACCCAATCATGGTCTTTGGTTGGAGAAATAGTCTTATAAAAGACCCCTGTGCCCTGCTATATTTGGTCCTTGCATAGGCTGGCTCTTCAACCCCTTGCCCATGAGGGAGGAACAGCATTTCTAGGCCACAGAAGAGGACATTGCAGCCAGTCCTGAAGAGACCTGATAAGCTAGAGTTAGATGGAAGGGGAGGAGAACCTCCCCTATCAGTGGACTTGGAAAGGGGCAGGGAAGAGATGGGGGAGGGATGGGAAGGATAGGGAGAGAATGTGGGAGGGGGCTATGGCTGGGATACAAAGTAAATAACCTGTGATTAATATAAAATACAAAAGAAAGAAAGAAAAAGAATGCTACTTAATTAACAATTTCTTGGTTTTAACCAAGCACCAGTTCAGGTAGAGTCATCATCAAACATGATATAAATCAACTGTCTTTTTATTTGCATATCATCAGAGTAGATAAGGACAGGCATTGTTGTTTTAAGTTCTGACCATGATTTCTACTCACAATATATTAGGAAAAGTTACAGGAGCTCGACAAAAAGACCAACAGAGCCAACTAACCAGGGCCCAGAGGGGCTTGCTGTGATGGGAACACCAACCAAAGACCATGCAGGAACTAGACCTATGCCCCCTACAAGATGGAGCAAATGGACAGCTTGGGTGGGTCTTCTAGTAAGAGAAGGGGATTGCATAGGACATGGACTTACTTGCCGGCTTTTTGATCACTTCCCCCTGGCAGAACTTTTTTGCCAAGCCACAGAAGAAGAGGACACACTCAGTCCTGATGTGATTTGATGAGCTGGGGTGGATGGGGAAGGAAGCTCCCCCTTTTTTTTTGAGGAAAAATGGAAGGAGAGAGAGGAAGGAAGAGAGGGTGGTACTGAGAGGGGAGGAGGGAGGAGGTTACAGCAATGATGTAAAATGAATAAAAAACAAAACACCTACCACGGAGTGATGTTCTTTACCCTACAAATCTATTCTTGTTTTGAGAGTTGAGTGTTTATTTAATGCAAGAAAGTGAGTAGAAAATTTAGTGGATCATCAGAAATATGTAGCTTCCTATTCATTGACTTTACCATTTCTTGGTTCTATATTGGGTAAGTGTGGCCAAAGCTATAGGCAAATGGAGAGCTTAAATTATTTTGCCCCAATATGAGAGACAGGCAGTCAAACTCTCTGAGTATAGATTGTAGGGGATATCTACATCTATATCTAGTATATATCTATATCTATCTATCTATTATATATATATGAAAAGGGCATTTTGTCTGGTTATTAAAGGATACTGATAAGTTTGTCTCACTTCTGGTCATTCTATGACTCTATACTCATTCCAATGGGTGTTATATTATCCAGCTCCTCAGTAATAACTGATGATGAGTTATTTAAAAATTAGGTTGGTGTATAGTCATGGCATGATGAACTCTATCCATGCATATAAGATAGTAACAGGCATTTTCCTTCATTAATAATGACAATTTATTTAAAAATGGGTAATCCCATTAGCAAGTTTAGGGATCGATGACTCAGCGGATTTTTGTTTATTTTATTTTTCCAGACAAAGTAATTAAAGCCAAATATAGCAAATGAAATTCACAATCCCATTCAATGTACAAATAGTAGGCATGACCTTGATCTAGGTGTTCTTTGAGATATGAAGGTCATATAATTGTGATGGAATCAGCAAGAGGATTTGCAACATAAAGACTTCTGTGGGAGGTCACACTTAATGCATTATATCAGTGCACACATATGATGGAATTTAATCTAGTGAAGGTGGGAACTGCACCACTTGAAATAATGATTACACTTCACAGAACAAGGTGGAAATAGAGGGTCATCGTGTTAATATGTGGCACAGGGTGAGGAGTGAATTGACTAAGCTTCTGTTGCACCTCTACAAACTCATTGCATTTAAAAATCCATCTCCCTGGAGAGCTTCCAGTTACTGTACCCTGTGGATATGTAAGGCAATTATGCAGAAGTCAAATGATGGGGTGGCAGAATGTTTGAAAGCATTGAAGGAAGCTAAGATCCTATGACCTGTATGTGTAGCATCTCTAGGCCACCAATACTCTGTTGAGCCACTTTATTGTCTGTCATCTTCTGCACAGTGAAAAGACTTGCAACCGCATAGCTTCTGATTTAACACCCTCCAGAGGCTGCCTTCTTTGTTAGGATTAGATTTTTATATTTTATAAAAATCTTTCCAAAATTTTGTAATATGCAATTACCTTTAAACATTACAAGTATAACTGATTGAGGCACCACTAGGTTTATTTCAATAAAATAATAACAGAATCCACCTTTGAGCAAATAAATGTGATTTGAATAAGGGTACAGGTACTTCAGCTCTGCACATTATACCAATGATCTGTATAATTTTTATATATACTTCAGTGTATTATATGAAGCTGAATAACTAAATAAATGTAAAGCAGTCCAAGTGTATTTGAACTTTCTAATTATTTATCTTGGTTCAATTATCATTTAATAAACTGCTATTGTCTTTCACCTAGTAACACTTGGCAAGATTATTATTTTTATCAACAGTCAAAATTTGCTTCAGTTCTTATATCACGACACCATGCATAGAATTCCCTAGATGTTAATCGCTGTAGGGCTGTTGCACAACTCTGAATCTTAATCTACTGTGGTAAGGTTGACTTCAGTCATAAATGAACAAGTATAGTCTCACTATGGCTTGTTACACACCCCAAAACACACATGCAACTATGTTTGTGTTAATCCTACCTCTTGCATGATTCCAATTTGGCTTTATCAAAAGGAGACAGAAGCTCAAGAACACCAGTAGCTTAAGTAATAGGACCATTTCTATCCAGTATCCCAGAGATAAAATCTCTGCTAGAGCAAATTAGCATTGCCTGTGGAGTAGTGCCTTCCTTCCCATACTAATACAACTGAAAATCAGATATATGACAAACATAAAATGTCACTCCAGAGCTGTATCAAAATGCAGTCTGAAGAAAACTGGATATCTTAACATCCCCCCCAAAATATAACACTGTTCACTGTATTGAAGAATTTTACCCATAGCTTAATGATAGTTGAAATCGCCACTTTAGCAGATATACTGGAGGCCTAGAAATATGCCTGTAGGAGGATGAGAAAATGACAGGATGTATCATTGTTGTTTTATGGTGGCCTGATTGTTACTGGAGTGACCAACTATTTCCTGATTGGATTTCAGGTTTGCTCCACAAAGAGAGTGAGAGATTTTGGAACACTCAAACCAAAATGGAAAGTCTTTATCATACCCCTCCCTTTAAGACTCATGGATCTCTGGAGAAGGGAAAGTGTGAAGACTGTAAAAGCCAGAGGTGTTGGATGACAAAGGAAACAGAGTCTTCCAGACACAGCAGAACTGACACACACATGAACATAAAGGGTCTCTGACAGCAGCACAGGTTCAAATCAGACAAAACCCAACACTGAGGGGGGGAATTAAGCCCTAAAAACTCAAAAATTATAATTCATATGTTTAAAAGGTGAAACCGTCCATCCCACATCAAAAAGGGGGCAATCCAAAGATAGCCAAAACCAATGTAAAAATCCAGGTACCAGATGCCTAGGATATGCTTAAATGCTAAAAGTAAAGGGGATTTATATAAAGTTTGGCTATAAAGACACAACTGACCATTCTGTATTTTAAAAGGGCAATTCAAAGAATAGCCACAACCAATGTAAAAATCCAGGTACAAGATGCCTAGGGTATGCTTTAATGCTAAATGTAAAAGGGAGTTTATATAAAGTCTGGCTATAAAGGCATAACTACCCATTCAACATAGAAAAAGGAATAGGATAAAAATAGCTACAGCATATATAAAAACCTAGGCCTAAGCCTCTAAACAGGTACAAGATGCCTGTTTAAGCACATCTAGAATATGCTTAAATTCTAAATTAAAAGGTTTACTTAAAGCATGCCTTTTCTATTGCTCAAGGCAACCAGCTTGTCTCTCTAATGGAGGCATTCTCTCAGGGGATGGATAACAGCTTGGCATAATGCAACAGGTGCCCAAGAGCACAAAAAAGATATTTTGATGTATTCAAACTTGTTTTGATTTCAACATGATAATCATTGTATGCTCAATAATAATGGTAGCTTATATTGCTCATCCGTTTACACGGGAACGCAAAAACTGACTGAGACATAAAAAAATGTCTCTAGCCAGAACTCCAACAATACCAATACACGGCCAATAAATCCTTAGCTATAATATCCTCAAAATTTATTATGCCATTCTTTAATTGACATAAAGTTGGTTTACAGTTTAGTTTCACCCTACACATCTCATATATTTATAATTTTAGAATTACATATTGCTTGTGAGAATTTATATGTTTGCAGAACAAAAAGGCTGGACACCAGAGACACTGGATCAAATCTGACAGAATCCTCCTTTCAGCATGCTGAGACATTGACATATCTGTTCCAGCATCTTGCATGTTCCCGCATTCTGCTTGGTTCTTCCTCAACTGCTTCAATTGCTGTTTCTCATTGAAGCCTGCTCCCAAGAATGCATTGAAGAAAGCTACTAATCTCAGTTGGTCCAACATTTTAGACTGTTCCAATCAGGACTTCAATTAAGCCTAAAATTTCTCAACATTCAAAGACTGAGCCACAAATGTTAATGCTTGCTTAATTAACAATTATTCCCAGTTTTCTTTGGGCCCCCTAACAGGATTTCTGCATATCCAAAATGTCAGCTAGAAGAAATTCATGAGAACAAGGTCCATTTTTTTTAAAGGGGGTTGGGTAAGTTTTGGGTTGTTTTCTGTGGTTATGAAGGTTTATTGTCATTGGGAGATGGTTATAAATTATTAATGGTCTTATTCAGAGAGAAACAAGGTTAGATTCAGGGATTTCTCTCTTTTTCTTTTCTCTATCTTTCTTTCTTAGATAACGAGAAAAGGGGTTGAAAAAAAGAAAGGGGATATATTATAGGAATAATAAGACAAAAGGTAGATTATTGAATCTACTCAAATTAGGGCTTTATTTGTTATTCTCAAATAAGGTTAAATTTAACTGTGGCATAGGATTTTGTATATTGATGCTAAAATAAGTCTATTTTTGATACATTGGTATAAGCTTTAGTATATTGATACAAATTCAAGGTTACTTCCAATATTTGTAACCTGCTATTAAAAACTGGTTAGGATGTTCTTTTCTATATCCTACCATTCGCCTGCAAGTTTTGTGATTTCCTTGTATTTAATTGCTGAGTAGTATTTCATTGTGAAAAAGTACCACAATTTCTGTATCCATTCCTCTGTTGATGGAAATCTGGGTTGTTTCCAGGTTCTGGCTATTACAAATAAAGCTGCTACAAACATGGTTGAGGAAATGTCATTTTTGTGTACTTGAGCATCTTTTGGATATATGCCTAGAAGTGGTATAGCTGGATATTTGGGAAGCATTATTCCTAATTGTCTGAGAAAGTGCCAGGTTGATTTCCAGAGTGGTTGTATAAGTTTACATTCCCACCAGCCATGGAGTAGGGTTCCCCTTTCTCCACAACCTCTCCTGCATGTGTTATCACTTGAGTTTTTGATCTTAGCTATTCTGGTGGGTGTAAGGTAAAATCTCAAGGTCATTTTGATATGCATATTCTGGACACAGGGGTCTTTTCTGAGACTGTTTCTCCAACAAAGGACCATGCATGGATATAACCCAGAACCCCTACTCAGATGTAGCCCATGGCAGTTCAGTATCCAAGTGGGTTCCTAGCAAGGGGAACAGGGACTATCTGTGACATGAACTCAATGGCTGGCTCTTTTACTTCCCCTCCCTGAGGGAGGAGCAGCCTTGCTAGGCCACAGGGAAGGACATTGCAGCCAGTCCTGAAGAGTCCTGATAAGCTAGGGTCAGATGGAAGGGGAAGAGGACCTCCCCTATCAGTGGACTTAGAGAGGGACAGGGAGGAGATGAGGGATGTAGGGTGGGATTGGGAGGGAATGAAGGAGGGAGCTACAGCTGGGATACAAAGTAAATAAACTCTAATATAAAAAATAAAAATTTAACTAAAAACTGGTTAGGATATTAGGTAATGAAAGTTAATTGCTAGTTAATTAACTCATAGTCATGTCAGACACTAGCCTAATTTATCACAGGATATACATCCTAGGTTTAACAGATAGATATGATTTTGTAGACCGATCAATTACATAATGATAGGTAGTTTTCAAAAACTTCAGAGACCTACAGAATATGGCATTTAAAAATGTCTTTATTATTTGAAAGATTCTTTGACAATGAGACAGGATCTCCTGGCAGCACCCTGCCTACTTCAAAGAAGATGATGAGCATCGAAGAACCTCCATATGGAGATGGCTTCAAATGTGGCAAAGGAGCCACTCAGGTAAAGAAATAACCTCAATTCACAACAGACAATTCTGCCAAAAATGGGCAAGGTTAAATGCAGGACAAGTCGACTGCTGAACTCTGCCAAGACTGGGTAAGCAAATCCAAAATAGCTCCTGCTTCACATTTATGTGTCTCAAATATTCTGTGCCAGAAGGCTGAAGATGATGTTCCAACATTATAGAGAATTATGGGTGACGGTTCAGGCAGCAAACTGTCCCTGTCAATTATTTATTTATTTTTTAGAAGCTGTTAACATGCACTTCCTATTTTCTCTAGTAGCTAAATTTATTCCTTCTCAAGTCTCTGATGGGGTTGAAGACCAAATAGTTATAGTTCCACAATTAATCTTAGGTTGTTTAGAATTTAAGAAAATGCTTTCACGTAGGTAATATCAATAAGGATAAAAGTTAACTTAGGTATAGAACTCTAAACTTGTCAAGATAGATTAGATAATCAAATACTTTCTCCTAAGTTGCTAAATACACATGGACTGGACATTGTACATGTAGATTTTACTTAATAGTTTTCATAATTTTATAATTATTATTGTATTGAAAGAAAAAGAGTATTTTATTGGACTTAAAGGGGGACATGTTGGTATAATGTTCTTTTGGTGTGTATATAATTTACCCTTGTTCATTCAAATGCTGATTTCTCTACCCAATTATCTGGTTTCAACCTAGATAGTATGTCTCAAGTCTGTGTAAACATGCCACCATTATTGGATCCATTATTTTTTGGAGGACAAAAGGCAATAAATAAACTACCACATTTATCCTGATTCAAGCTAATACAGATTCCAGAGTAGGGTATATTTATTGCCTACACAGATATCATCACAGTCTGAGAACATACAGTGTTTGACCTTTTCTTACTATAGACTATTACAAAAGGACATACTAAAGAAGTGGGCCCATTTTGAGAAAAGATTATCACATCAGACAGGATGATGGACCTACCATATACTAACCTCACAGATACAGTCACACAGGTTGACAGTATGTTCTTGAAGGTAATATTCCATGTATATAATGGTATAGAGCATAAAGACTATCGTGGTCTAATGGGTAAAACACATCTGTAGAACACATTTGTTCCAAAAGTAAGGCGTAATATCAGAATAGATCAGCTTATTTTTACTTTATGAATATGTGTAGGGGCTAATCTTCCTATTTGTTGATTATGGACTCTTTACATTCCCAGGTCAAGATTCTATGAAGCATCACTCCTGCAAGGGGCAAACACAAAATCAAAAAAAAAAAAACATAGGTATAATTATTTATTCAGAATACTCATGCTAAGATGTTAGCGATCAAATAGTAGTCTTAATCCCAGAAGAGTTAAACGATACTGGGTATTTTAGCAATGTCAACTGATATTACCCAAATGTGGTTTTTAAAGATTTCATTTATTTGTATTTTTAATTATATATGTCTTGTGGGGGAATATTTATATGAGTACCCCTACCCATGCGAGCAAGAATTGGGCATCAGATCTTCTAAATAGACATTTGTGATATGTTCAATGTGGGTTCTGAGAACTGGACTCCCCCTTTGCAAGAGTAGTTACTTCTCTTCACAGCTGATTCATTTCTCTAGCCCCATACTGTGAAATTTATTAAGGAATCTTATGTTTCAAATATAGGTGACCTATTTGGGCATTTCCTGGTATTTGCTCACCAGCTTCTATGGCAAATAGAAAAATGTAGCAGACCTAACAGTAGAAAATGCTGGAAACAGATATTCATACTCCCCAGAATGAAAGGTGATGCCTAAATGGTCTGCTTTGACCTTAGAAGTACTGTTTGAAAAATCACTCTGTGCTTCACAACGGGCTTTCTTTTGTAATAGTTTGTAGACAAAAGTTTCATCTTAAACCCTAATAAGGGTTTTGATATTTTTAAAAGTAAATCAATTAGAATAAGGATCCCTGGACATTGAAGGAAGTTACAGGGGAAAACATGTATGGGTTTGTCCCATAAGGAAAAGAAATGATAGGGAATGTGAGCACAGTAGCCATCTATGTACAACAGTCCATGAAAAGTTATATGAATGTGAGACTGATAATAAAGACAAGATTTGTGAATCTGAGAGGTATTTGTTGAGGAAAGTCAAAAGTACTTTGACTAAAGATGAGTAATAAGTACTATTTTTGTTTAATTTGAATCAGCCTCAAGATGATGGTAGTAAGATAAATTTAGTCAGGAACACTGAAGTCTTTAGAGAGAAATGTATATGAAAAAAGTAAAAAAGAAAAAGAAAAAAAAAACAAAAACAAAAAACAACAAAAATCTTTGGTGATGCCATTAGCCATTTGAAATGGCCTGAGTAAAATGTCACATAGGTTACATTAGGGTTAAAAGATTTTTACAGCTGCTTAAAAAGATTCTATCTGTTTGGGATGGTTTGGAGAAACATTTGAATAGATTGATATGTGGTCATTTGAACTCCAGATACGGATGAGATCACACAGGGCTGTGTAAAAGGAAGGAATCTCAGGAGAAAGTTGTTACTAACTCAAGGATTTAGCAGCTGGGTAATAAAAATACATTTATAGAGGGAGACATTGGAGAAACATTCACAGAGGAAAAACAGATGGCAGTTACATCCCCAAAACAAAGGAAATAAAAGGCTTCCAGAAGTAGCGGGAAATTGGCATTGAATGATGCTGACACAGCAAGCAGGATAGAATGAAAATGCTATTATTTATTTGGCGGCAGTGAGGCCAGTGGTAATAACATCAAGGACTGTTTTTTGGAGGGGAAGGACTAGATTTTATGAAAGAACATGCAAGAAAATTTGAAATGTGAGGAAATGCCTACAAGTTGAGCTGTGAAAGGCCAGCCAGCGATGTTGAGCAAGGAAAGGAAGCAAGTCCTTCAGTGTAGTGTTGTTGTAATTGCTTTCATTGTATCTTTCTCTCCTTCTCATAAGAGAAAAAGTATGGGAAACACCAACTTAGAAGAATAATGCAAGGCTCTAAATTAGCTGGACTGATTTGATCTTCACACTGTAGGAAAGAGCAATCATATGAGCATTCCACACTTTCTCTCCTACAGCTAAGAGGGTATGTAGTCCAGTGAGATGCTGCAGTGGGTAAGGGCCCTTGCTGCCATGCTTGACAGCCTGAGCTAAATCCCAGGGACTTACATAGTAAAGGAGAATATTGATTCAGGAGAGCTGTCGTCTGACTTCCATAAGCATACCATGGACTGTAGGGGCACATGAGCACACACACACACACACACACACACACACACAAATAACATGGTAAGATTCCTTTTAAATCTATTTTTAAAATCTAGGTATGTGTTGTACTCTAAGGTAAAGAAAATAGAGAAAATTAAAAATTAAATTCGGGAAAATTATCAAACTAAGCTTGGATATTGATGCTATTTCTCAAACTTAAGCTTTAGTTTTAGCCTTACATTTCAAATAGTGTGATGTACAAAACTGATGTGAAGAATAGTAGGTCACACGTGCTGGCAGCTGTTTATATTACATTACACTCACATATTTTAAATGCTGACCTCAAAAGGTTCAATAAATAGAATGCCAATGGACCCTCAGAATCATCTACATACTTGCATATTTCCACATCTGAAGGACTGACAGCTAAGTTATATAAAGAAGTATTGAAGCTGGATGCACTGGAGTATACCTGTAATCCCAGCACTCAGGGAGGCGGAGGTAGGCAGATCTCTGTAAGTTCAAGGCCAGCCTGGTCTACAAAGGAAGTCCAGGACAGCCAAGGCTACTCATGAGACACCCTGTCTCAAAAAACCAAAAAATAAAAAATAAAATAAAATAAATTGAGAAAATGAGAACTTTTCACTATACTGTTAAATGTGTTTGAAGGGTATCCCCAGCCATGCTCCAGGTCAGGTACCATTCTCAGGAGTAGCTGGCCAATACAAAACAAACTCCACAGTTTTTTAATGCTTTTTGGTTCTTTTGGTGGTTGTTGTTGCTTTGCCTTCATTTGGTTGTTTCTGTTCTTTTAATGTATTTGTTTGTTTTGCTTTGGGGTTTCATTTTTTTTTCTTTTTTAAAATTTTTTTGTTAATCACAGTTTATTTACTTTGTATCACCCCTGTAACTCCTCCCTTCTCCCCTCCCAACCCCTCCGTTCTCCCTTCTCCACACATGCCCCTCCCCAAGTCCACTGATAGGGGAGGTCCTCTTTTCCTTCCTTCTGATCCTAGCCTATTAAGTCTCATCAGGAGTGGCTGCATTGTCTTCCTCTGTGGCCTGGTAAGGCTGTTCCCCCTCAGAGTAGGGTGATTAAAGAGCAGGCCAATCAGTTCATGTCAGAGGCAGTCCCTCTTCCCATTACTGTGGAACCCACTTGGACACTGAAGTGCCATGGGCTGCGTATGTGCAGGGGTTCTAGGTTATCTCCTTGCATGGTCCTTGGTTGGAGTATCAGTCTCAGGAAATACCCCTTGTGCTCAGATATTTGGTTCTGTTGCTCTCCCTGTGGAGTTCCTGTCCTCTCTAGATCTTACTATTTCTTACTTCTCTCATAAGAGTCCCTGTATTCTGCCCAAAGGTTGGCCATAAGTCTTAGCATCAGTTTTGATAATAATCAGGGCAGAGCCTTTCAGAGGCCCTCTGTGGCAGGCTCCTAACCTGTAGGGTTTTTAATTTAATTGACTAATTAATAATTTGAAAGACACCGAATATAAAGTTGGGTGGATAGGAAAGTGTGGCAACATGGCAATATGGGAAGAGTTGATAGATGGAAAAGTATATGATAAAAATATATTGTTTGATAGGTGTTTTGTTTTGTTTTGCAATTGGAATCTGAAACTAAAATGTTGAATGCATTATCTCATATGTGGTTATCAGTTTTTTAATCCTTGAGATGTGTGTGTTATTTAGAATACCCACAGAGGCTAGACAGCTAGCAAAAGATTGGGCAAGGGGTGAACTTCTTTTGTGGAAAGCCAAATAGAAATAGTGTTATAAAAGAATATGGAGAAGCAAGAACTATAAATAAAAAAATCTTTTGGAGAATCATATGACAATCTAACATCATAGAAATTTCCTAAACTATATACATGTATAAAAGGAGCACAGATAAAATTACCATATTATTAAGGGCTAGCACTCCAATTAGACATAATATTCTACCAAATAAAACCCCTGTATCAGAAATGTATTATGTAAATATTTTTTTTGATTTGTGAGCCAATGGGTTCCTATAGACCAGTGTTATTGATTAACCTCCAATAGCACACTTGCCAGTATGATCCTCTTGCCTAGGAAACCACATATCTAAGCCATAAAACATGGAGAAGTCTAGCCGGTACTCAAGCAGAAGATTCACCCCTACTGTATAGCATTCACAGTACTTTAATGTGCTGTAGGTGCTACCAAAGGAGAGAATAAACCATCAGTGTCATTCCATTACAAACCCTTAAAGTCGTAACTACTTGACTGTAAGATATCACTTGTACAATACTGGCATGAATGCTGTAGGAGTTACCAAGCACTTTTTTTGATTGGACTGAAGTGTACACTCTATGTAATTCATATCTGACACTGTAAATGAAAATTAAGACAGAAACCCACAACTGTTTGTCATGTAACGACTAAGACAGTTTGGAATGCTTGGCCCTAAATGGTAAGTCTATATCACACATTTCCCCTCATGCCTCACAGAAGAAGGGGTGAAAAGATTGTAAAGGACGGACATGATGTATGACTTCAAGGAAACAGTATCTTTCAGACACAACAGAGCATATACACATATGAGCACAGAGAGGCTGTGATGGTGTGCTTTAGACCTGCACAAGCTCAATGCTAACAAAGCTCTCATCACAGGAAGAGGGAGCTGAGCTTGAAGTCCCTCCCCTAGCTAAGAAAATATTTATTACTGGCTGATCCTGTGAGAGGGGAAATCACTTTTTTTTCAATATAACAACACAGAGTACTTAAACGGAGGATATAAACTCTAGCACAGGCTCCATGTTCAGTAGTCAGACAATACAAATTATACTTTATGCTTTTTTAAGATAGGAAATGAATATGAAATTGGATGGTAGGAAGCTGGATGAAGGAATATCTGAGAGGAGATGAGGGTCTCAAATAATAAAAATTTTAATAAAACAATGAAAAAAAAAAACAAAAAGGAAACAGGTAGATCAGAAAGAATTCCATATAAATCATACCTAACTCACTTTCATGTTTATGAATAAAGCATGTAAGTTTTTCATGATACAATATATTGCAAATTTTTATTTTTAATTTTCTAGATTGACACACTGAAATATAGGAGGAAGAAACATTAACATTCATAATTTATACTCAGAACACCCAGCTCCTGCTTTGCATTTTTGGATGAGATAGCAAGGAAGATTTAGAAGAAAGAAGAGAAGGAAAAATGTCTTGAGTCAGGAAACTGACTTCATCACAGGCTAATAGGTCATACCCTCCTAGACTGACAGCTCAGAATCCTCTGCATCTGGAGGCAAAGTGACAACCCATGCCGGAGAGGATGTGGAGAAGAGGGGAACCTCCTCCATTCCTGGTGGGTATGTAACCTTGTACAACCATTTTGGAAATCAATCTCAGACAATTGGGAATAGTCAAGATCCAACTTATCACTCCTACGCATATGTCTGAAATATACTCAACTATACAACAGGGACATTTGCTCAACCATGTTCTTAGCAGCTCTATTCATAATAGCCAGAGTCTGGAAATGACGTAGGTGTCCCTCAAAGGAGGTAGAAATACAGAAGTTGTGGTACATTTACACAATGGAATATTGCTCAGCTATTAAAAACAAGGAAATCATGAAATTTGGAGGCAAATGGTGTGAACCAGGAAAGATCATCCTGAGTGAGTTACCCAGAAGCAGAAAGACACACATGGTTTATAGTCACTCATAAGAGGTTATTAGCCATATAATATAGGATAAACATACTAAAATCTATACTCCTAAAGGAGCAAAACAACAAGGAACACCTTAGGGAAGATACTCGACCCTCATTCAGAAGGACAAATGTGATAGACATCAGAAGTAGGAGAACACAGATAACAGGAAAGCATTCTACCACAGAGGGTCTCTGAAAAACTCTACTGCTCGAGGTATTGAAGCTGATGCTGACACTCGTTGCCAACCTTTGGGCAGAGTGCATGGAATTTTATGAAAGAAGAGGGAAATAGAAAGATCATGGAGGAAAGGAGCTCCAAAAGGAGAGCAACAGAGGCAAAAATCCTGGGCCCTACAGGCCCTGCATGGAGAGGATCTAAAACCACTGCTCAGATGTAGCCCATAGACTCTGTCTCCAAGTGGGTTACCTCATAAGGGAAGCAGGGGGTATCTTTGGCATGAACTCATTGGCAGGCTCTCTGATCACCTCTGCTGGAGGGTGCAGCCTGCCAGGCACAAGGAAGACACTTCAACCAGGCTTGATGAGACCTAATAGGCTAGGGTCAGATAGAAGGGGAGGAGGAACCCCCCAATCAATGGACTAGGGGAGGGGCATAGGGGGAGAAGAGGGAGGGAGGGTGGAATTTGGAGGGGACAAGGGAGGGGACCACAACCAGAATACAAAGTGAATAAATTGTAATAAATAATAATAATAATAAACAGAAAAAAGAAATAGTTAAGGCAACATTCGCAGAAAGACATGACTTCAAAAGGCTTGCATGGATTTTCAAAAACAGGCATGGCCACTGTGCTTAAGAGTGAGTGAACTGTGTAGGATAACAGGAAATAAAACATTTGAAGAGAGACTTGTGACCATTGTACATCTTCCCTTGAGGGTAAAACAAACAAACAAGATCCCCCACAAAACCTTTTTGACAATATTTAACAGAGTAGTAACTCTGATTAAAAGTTAAAAAAGAAATGTCTGAATGTTATACTGAAAAAGGATGCAGGGCACGATGAGGCCAATCAGCAGACAACAGTAATCTGGACAAGTGTGGCCCCAGTGGAGGTCTGGGAAGGGACCAACCTGAAAATGCCCTGAGGACAAAGATGAGAGACTCCCTATAGAGCAGGAATTAGTGAGCAGCACAAAGATCCCAGAAGAAACTTCAGTCACTAACAACTCCACATTTGGAGAAGGGCTTTATTCAGATATGTTTCTGTTCTCAAAGTCTTTGTGTGGTCATGAATAGACACGCACTCAAAAATACTCTCATTCTCATCCACTTTGTCAGCTAGTTTCATGTCAATGTGACATAGTTATTTTGGAAGAGGGATGTTCAAGTGAGGAAATGCCCCAATCAGAATGGCTTGTGAACAAGTCTGTTGTACATTTTCTTAGTGAATTATGTGAAAAGGCATATGTCCCTATGAGTTGTACTAACCTTGGAATGGTAGTCCTGACTGCCATAAGGAAATGGGCTGAGGAAGCCATGAGGAGCAAGCCAGCGAAGGAGCTGCACTCCTCCATGGCTTCTGTTTCATTCAGCGCCTGCCTCCAGTTTCCTGCCCTGATTTCCCTCAGTGATAGACTGTGATGCAGAACTGTAAGCTGAAATGAAGCTCTCCAAATTATTTTTGGTCATGTTGTTTTATCACACAATAGAAACCTATGACACCCATAATTGAATAAGAAAAACATTGAAATTTGCTTACTGAAAACGTGTTCATTTATTATAAAGTCATGACATAGAAGAGGAATTTTATGAATTTAGAAGTCTGTTTTGTTTGGAAAAATCCTCATTTTTGGTGATTATTATTTGCAATCTAGAAGGTCATATTCAAAAAGGTATCTGAACTAATTTCATGGAAGGAAACATCACATAAACAAAGATACATGTGTGCATACACACAGAGAAAGACAGAAAGAGACAGACAGACAGAAACCGACATAGAAACACACAGGAAGAGGGAGAGAGATGAAGAGAAGTCGAGAGCCTCTCGGGCTCAGAGAGTGTTATATTCAGTGTATACCCAGATCCAGTTTCAAGGAATGATATCTTAAATGAGTGTGTATAGACACTGACTTCAAACTCAGCATATTATTTCTATCTTTCTACCAAATGAAAGCAGTTAAGATAAAATGCATTTTAGTTGATGGAGCAGAAAGATAAAATTACTTAATTTGAAAAAAAAAAAGCTGGTTAAGTGTCTGTCAGTCAATTTCTTAGCAACCTTTCCTTTAAAAGGTCTCCTTCACCAAACAATTTACATTAGTGATTTTGAAATAAAAACTGTGAAGAAACTATTTATATTTAATTAAGCATTTTCATTTTAGAGTTATATATCTGAAAACTGGATTTCCAAACATCAAACAACACTGGATCTGCCTGGACTAAAGGATTTGTACTTTGAGACTTTTTAATATAAAGGATTAGTTAAGTCTGTGAAAAGAGCAATTGAGAAAAAAAATAATTCATTGCTATTCAGTCTCAGTGGCGCAACTGAATCCTTACTCCCAGGAGTGCCAAGAAACTTCCCTAAGTCTGATTCTGCTGACAGTTCTGGCTTGGATATTCCAAATAATGTAAGTTCCAATCTTGAGTCCACCCATAAGTAGTGCAGAGACTGTAGTGAACCTGTCCTTGTTCCCTCAGGGTGAGCTGAGGGGATGAAAAAGTATACCATATGATTGTTTTCAGAGTCAAAGATGAACTCACACAAAGCAAATACAGTTATATTTGGAATATCGTGAAGAGTCAGTCTGCAAACTCTGACAAAGGTCGAGGGTACTATCAGTATTTCATTTTCTTTCCTCATTAATGGAAAGTTGTTTTTTTTTTTTTTAAGTTCATAGCTCTCAAGGCTAGGAAGGCTTTTGTCTATTCCTCTAACACTTTAGAAAGACCTCTATACTCTGGCTTCAATCAGTCTTTGGACACCTCCAAAATGATGATAATTCTCAGGCTCTGGCTATATAGAGAATTGGCCATTTCTTCCTGTGGGAATGTTCCTTGAGGTATGGCTGCCTGTTCCTTCTGGTCACTAAGAGCTCAGATGAAGGGAAAATTTCAGAGAAAACATCAAAGCCACTAGACAGTTTCTCTAACCTTCCTAGTTCATTCACATGGCGTTTATATTTTGTGTTGTTTCACTTTTATTCTTGCCTTTATTAATTTGAAAAATCACAGTACTACCCAGGAGCTTCTGAACATTCTTCTGTCTCTATTCTCCATCACTCTTTTAGCATGCTGGCATTACAGACAATCTCACTGTTGAGTCAAGCTTCTTCATGAGTCTGCAGATATGAACTCAGGTTGTGGGCCTTGCAAGGTGAGTGGTTTTGTTTCTTTGTTTGTTTGTTTTAACCCGCGGGGCTATCTCCCCACTCCTGTTTCCACAAATTTTTGAGATACGTTAATGCTTCAGAATCTAATGAAGCCATCTTCCATATGCAGTGGCAATAGAAAACAAAGGCAAACATAAAAAATATTGTCCTGATTACATGACCCAAATTTTCTACATCTACAAAACATTCACTTGAAGCCCATAATACAAAATAAATACTAAACCCCCCATTAGATAGGTTGTGAAAATTTTCCTAGCTCCAAAGAGCAAATATTAAATACATTTTCTTTTAAACAAATGACATACCTCTCTGGAAATGTACTAAACTGCCCCCACTTAAGTCGCTTGAAAGTGAAACACAGTGTCACACTAAAATTTACAAAGCTATGTTTCTACCTCAAAAAAAAAAAAAAAGTCAACCAGAATGATTTTCTGCTTAATTGGATTCTTTTTTTCCCTTTTTGTTTCCTAAAGAATGCAGCAAATGCAATAGATCAAAGTGTGTTTTCTCTGAGCATAGGGGGCTGGAAGTCAGCATGCTCACTGCCACCGTGTCAGATGGATAGTGACAGGTGTGATGTATAGGGCATCTCAGCCGAGGAGGGGTTCTTCCCCTCCCCCTCTGAGGACAGAAGACATTGAATTAGTGAGCTGCACACACAGATTGCCAAGAGGAGCATGCTGCCAGCTGGAGCAGCAAAAGCAAAGAATCCCAAATGCCTCTGTGGTTTACGATTGGTCATTTTTCAAAGAGATACACATGGATGCAGCGGAGAGGTTCCTGGCCGATGCAGGCAAAGCCATGCATGGTTTCACAAGCATTTCTGGGAAGACACTTCCATCAAATATTCATGGGAGCTTCTTGCCTGTGTGAGTCTAGTTGATGAAATAGCCGTGTCGGATCACCTGGCACCCAATCTCAGACCCTTTCCCCTTCCCCAGCTAGTAAATCTTGGCTGTCAGTTATGGGAGCTGATGGGAAATGATAGCCTTATTGAGCTGCTCCATGAACTGTAACTCATTTGTTCTCAAGACCCAGACTGACAGTGCTTGCATTTCTCCCTTCCAGCAAAACTGAGCATAAATCACTTTATCATTTTTCCACATGACAGTTTATCAGAATTCTGGAATTCTATATGAAGTCACAAGAGCTGATGATAGGAAATGAGACAAGTTCTATCTTGCAGCTGAGGAGGACTTCCCCTTGAAAGGGATTAGTGCTATCATAAAAACACTCTTGGAATTGAACCAAGCAGGATGACTTTTCTTCTTTGAAAGACAGCTTATCAGCTTTCTTAATTTTAAATCAGTCTTGTTTGTTTGTTTGGGAAAGAAGGGGTGGGTGGAGTTATGAAATATAATTATGTGTTTCTAAACAAACCAAGACACAGAGTCCAAAACATGGACTAATCTAGTTTAATGCAGCTGTTGTCTGTGTTCAACGCTGGTTTCTCCATGATGAGATTAATTCAGTTTCATGGGCAGGTAAGGTGCTCAGAGAAACTAAGTCAAATTTCTTAAAGTAAGTTACTGTCACTGTTAAGCTTAACATCCTTCTTCAGGCCAAAGATACAAAAGTCGTTGCAGCTAGAGATACAAAAGTAACAACTGTGATGCCCCGGATGCTTAGGACCTCCCATTTCCACAAGATGGTGTGATGAGCCAGCAAGCAAAATTCCAAAGACAATGAGCCCTATGCTAAGAGCATGTACATGGAAAATCGGTACCTCTGAGAGTCAGAGAAGGAAGTACCAGGCTGTCTTCCTGAAGCAAGAAGCACTCTAGAAAAGATTCTTGAGGGTGTGACCGGGTAGCCAACAAGCTAAATCTGGGACAGTGTTTCTAATTGCGCACCAAGTAGGCCAGTTAGTGATATAGTGGTCACTGAGACCAACATACTTGCCAATTTATTTCATCTTTTTAAGGCCTGCATAAATCCTTCTCTAGCGGATCTCTTACAATTCAAAGTTTTACCAATAGTTGTATAAAAAGCTCAGCCTACATAATGTTGAATGGCATATATTTATACACTGAGATTATAAAATATTGAACATCTGACCATCCTATCTACTATGTGTCCTGTGCAGCTTGGATCTCAGAAACATGAATGGGGCAGTAAGGGATTGAAAAGAGATAGATATACCTACAGAAAATCTTGCGTCAGTAGGCCTGTGTACACTTTGATGGAATAAGGACTACGTGTGCTTTATGTATGGCACAAGGGGAGGGTTTAGCTAGTCTCAATAGATGTTGTCTGTAAGCAAGCAATTTCAGGCTATTACACCCAGGATGAGGAAGCTGAAGCTGGTAGTGTTGGCAAACCTTGGTCAATTGTGTGTAAATACTTGCACTTGTACACACCATCAGCATCTACACCGAGACAGAGGAATGATTTGCCATTCCTCTGAGCCTATCCCGGGGAAAGGCCTCCTCTATTTGATTTGGGCTCAGGGCATTGGTCCTAGACATGGCCAAAACATGTGACACAATACCCACTCACTGAGGACTTCATTGCTTCTTTCCAAATTCACTCAGAAACCTACCCGTGGAACACTAAGAATAGACTCCTGAGGTTTGACAATCACACTGTGAACCCTGGAACCTGGGGAAGCCTAGATTAAGCTCTCATTTAAGGTTCAGAATGCAGGCCCGAACTGCCTGATTTTGAAACTCTTCATCTCCTGACCTTGAATGTGTATTCATACCAAGATAGCATGGTTGGTTCTGAAACATGCAGTAACTACTTTTATTTATTTTTATTTATTACAATTTATTCACTTTGTATCCCAGCTGTAGCCCCTTCCCTCATTTCCTTCCAGTCCCATTCACCCTCCCTCTTTTCCCTCTATATCCCTTCCCTAGTCCACTGATAGGGAAGGACCCTCTCCCTTTCTATCTGACCCTAGCCTATCAAGTCTCATCAAGAGCTGGATGTAATATCCTCTTCTGTGGCTTGGCAAAGCTGCACCCTCCAGGAGGTGGTCATCAAGGAGCCAGCCACTGAGTTCATGTTAGAGAGAGTCCTTGCTCCCCTTACTTGGGAACCTATTTAGACACCGAGCAGCCTATGGGCTTCCTCTGAGAAGGAGACCTAGGTTCTCTTCATGCTGCTTGGTCCTTGCTTAGAACATCAGTCTCTTCATCCCCCCCCCCCCTTTGTTGGGCTAAGGTTATTTGACTCTGTTGGTCTCCGTGTAGAGATCCTGTCCCCTCCAAGTCTTTTTATCTCTGTCTTCTTCCATAAGGATTCCAGCATTCTGCTCAACATTTGGATATGAGTCCCAGTATCTCCTTCAATACCCCGATAGATAGAGTCTTTCAGAGGTCCTCTGTGGAAGGCTCCTATCCTGTTCCTTGTCTTTGCCTACTTCCGATGTCTATCCTTCTTAGTGAAATGTTTGCCCTTCTTAGTGAGATTTCAGCCTCTTCTAGGGTCCTTCTTGCTGTTTGGTTTCTTTAGGACTATAGATTTTAGTATGTTCATTCTATATTATAGGGCTAATATCCCCTTATAAGTGAGTATATACCATGTGTGTCTTTCTGCTTCTAGGTTACCTCACTCAGGATGATATTTTCTAGTTCCCACCATCTGGAACTAGAAAAACTGGAAAAATTTCATTTTTCTTTGTTTTTAATTGCTGAGTGGTAGTCCATTGTGTAAATGTACCACAATTTCTTTATCAATTCTTCAGTTGAGGGACATCTATGTTGTTTACAGATTCTGGCTATTATGAATAAAGCTGTTATGACCATGGTTGAGCAAATGTCCTTGTTGTGTACTTGAGCATCTTTTGGATATGTGCCTAGGAGTGGTATAGCTGGATTTTGAGGTAGCATTAATCCTAATTTTCTGAGAAAGTGACAGATTGATTTCCAAAGTGGTTGTACAAGTTTACACTCCCACCAGCAATGGAAGATGGTTCTTCTGTCTCCAAAACCTCTCCAGCAGGTGTCATCCCTTGATATTTTGATCTTTGCCATACTAATGGGTGTGAGGTGAAATCTCAGGGTCATTTTGATTTTCATTTCCCAATGACTAAGGACACTGAGTATTTCTTTAAGGGTTTCTCTTCCATTCGATATTCCTATGTTGAGAATTATCCACTCAGCTCTGTAGCGTATTTTTTAATTGGACTACTTGGTTTGTTGGTGTTTAGCTTCTTGAATTCTTTATATATTTTGGATATTAGTCCTCTGTCAGGTGTAGGGTTGGTGAAGGTTTTTTTTTTTCCTAATCTGTAAGCTTTTGTTTTGTTCTGATGACAGAGTCCTTTGCTTTACAGAAGATTTTCGGTTTTATGGTGTTCCATTTATTGATTATTGATCTTAGAGCCTGTGCTGTTGGTGTTCTGTTCAGGAAGTTGTCTCCTGTGCCAATGAGGTCAAGTCTCTTCCCCACTTTCTTCTTCTAACAGATTTAGTATGTTGGGTTTTATGTTGAGGATTTTGATTCACTTGGACTTTAGTTTTTCAGGGTGATAAATATGATCTATTTGCATTTTTTACATGTAGGCATCCAGTTGGACTAGCACCATTTGTTGAAGATACTGTCTTTTTTCCTTTGTATGGTTTTGGTTTCTTTGTCAAAAATCAAGTTTCCGTATGTGTGTGGTTTTATTTCTGTGCATGTGTGGGTCTTCTATTCGATTCCATTGATCCACCATTCTGTTTCTATTCCAGTATCATGCAGTTTTTTAATACTGTTGCTTTATTGTACAGCTTTATATCAGGGATGAGCCCCCTTTATAGCTTCTCAAAAAAACAACTGGTCTATCATAAAGATATACCCATAAGGCTTAGCAGGTTAGAATTACATTCTCCACACATGTACACAACCCCCCACATACATTTACATCTGTCTTTATACATGTGTGCATTTATGAATATATGCATATGAGTGTGTGTCAAAAGTAGAGAAGAGGTATCTGAAAAACAAGTACTAACACAGTTTGTTATTTTGTAATAAAATTATTTTAATGTCTCTTCCATATCTTTCTGAACTTGATTTGGACCTTACCTGATAGAATTCAGTGTATAAACTCTGGGAAATAATTCCTTGTTCCTTGTTTCTTTTGTTTCCTCTAGTTTTGTGATAGAGATATCGCTGCCTATAAGCTTTCATGACATAGACATTTAGATTTGTGAATACACAATTATGTGATTGTGTTATAAATTATTAGAAAATAACCACACTTCACTTGTGCTCTTATAAAATGACAGCAATGTCGCTGATATTTGGTTTGATTAATTAAGTCATAAGTTTAAATATATATCTATAAGGAATTCATGTTCAATAGAATTGATATAACCATTAAGCAATGCAAGCTATTTTTTTGTGTGCTGAAAAATATCTTACTTTCTAATATGTAAGGAATATATATATATATATGCTACTGATATTGTGTATGTACAGTATATACACAAATGAACAGGGACTCACTGGTATTAGATGCAGTTGCAAATGGGAGGAGCAATCAATCTTCATGGAAAAATGAAGGAAAAGGAAAGAAATGAACATTGGCATCAGACACCTGCTGGGTTATCAATGAACAGTGATTATCTTTTAAAATGGCTTTAAATAAAATAATCTTTTTGAGTCCTTTTAGTTTTGACAGTTTGTTTTGATTTTGCACTGGAGCATTAGCACATTTGATCATTTTTCTGGTGCGAAGTAGAAATTGAAGCATAAATAGAATTTGACTAGCGACGTTACAGCAAGTCAGCAGAGGAGAGAGACCAGGGAAAAATCAGTTATGCCACCAAACAAGCCCCTGGATACCGGAGAGCGCGCAGTGTCTGTTTCCTAAGCAACCTTGGCCTGTGATGGAGTGTCAGAGTGAGCAGTTCAATCCCACCACAATCATGTGCTCTTTATGAAATCTCTCTAGGAATTAGTCTCTCCAAAAATAGGAAAAGAAGAAGTTATTATTTCATTGTAGTTTATTGCCATTTTCACACGATAAAATTCCATTTAAATGTGTATGGAGGTCATATATATTAGAAAGATATGAACAGATCTAAAAGCAGGTCTGAAATGGACTAAAAATTGATGACACCAAGTTTTTGAAAGCTTGTAAGGAATCCTGTGTGTGTGTGTGTGTGTGTGTGTGTGTTGCATGTATTTAGTCTGCTCTGGAAAGTGTGTCAGACAGCTCATTAGTTTGGCTCTAGCTGTTTGTTTCTTACTGCACAAGGTAAAAGACTCAAAGTGTGTATGCTGAAGAAGAACAATGCTCAGCCATCCTGATTGCAACCCTACAAAATACCCAAATGAAGACCACAACCTGTACTCAGTCAATCTCTGCAATGTCAACAGTAACATATTCACTGTTAAAAATCACACATTTTGAAATACATTTGCAGTTTGTTTTAAAGGAACTGAGACTGACCTCATCATGAGGAAGACTTCACACGCAAAGTTCTCTTTACAAAATGTTGAGGGTTATTTTCCATGAACTTACCAGTTCTTTATATTTTAACTTCCACCAAAATAGTATTTCAGCAGTCTGATTTGTAGTTTAAAACAATAGCCTAAAATGATTAAGCTTAATGAATTATCATTGTAAATTTTATCACATAGGTTTTCCAAAATTTGAAACATTTCTCTGTATCGTATAGTGTGTTCCTTTGAAATCTTGTATGATTCTCCTTGAATTTTCCCAAGCCACATTTCATCTACCTGAATTTAGTACCTCCTTGACATTTTATTTCAACCGTATCATTTCTGTTTGGTCCCTGCTGCTGTCTCTTCCCTGTGTTGGTCTCTTCTTTTCAGTGCATTCAGATGATTACATAGCCAGATTCCCCGACAATTCAGGACTGGCCCAGGGACAAGTGAAGGGCTGCCAGCAAAAGCAGCCGCGGCTGCCAAGGACCAAGGCTGTGAACTGTCACCACTGCCACAAACGGCTCATTAAAGCCCCTGAAGTACTGAACTTGATTTCTGCCACTTAGATCCCAAGGTGTCTGCTTTGTCCATTTATTTACTTAGTCATCCATTCCCAGGCATATGAGGAACAACAGCTCAAATACCAGCTACCCTGTTAGCACCAATGATACAAAGGGAAAGCAAAAAATGTAACTCCTGTCCTGGAGAACTTCCATCTTGTGAGAGAGCCAATATCGGGCTTTGGATGGTTTGATGTAGCCAGGCCACAGCAGAAGATCCTACCCAGGAAGCTCTTGGGTTAGCCTAGGCAGACTGGGGAAGACATCTCATATAGTGCAACTCCAATCAGTGAGAACATACTCCCTTTACCCTGCACAAACAGACTTGCTGCTAACTGATGCCTTTATCCTGTTCTGGCTACATTAAGAAGTGTACGGATGTTGACTCACTCATTACTAAAGTACAGGAATGAGAGCATACTGTTTAGTTAATAGGGAAACCATCCAGCTTCATGTCTAAGGAACAAAAATTCACATAGAAATATAAGTTCACAGGGCTCATGGACAAGAAGGATTGAATAGTTTGTTGTACTGAAACATACCATAGGGGTTTTTGGTGGAGCAAAGGTGAAGAAATATAGAGCCATGCTCTGTGAGCACAGGTGGGTAATAAGTAGACGATCAAAGCCATGCATGGTATGCATTGCCTCTTCCTCGCCCAGATAAGGCATGTCTCTCTCACATCAATACATGGACACTCATGCATGCTAACAAGTAAACATACCTCTAGGGTTAATGTGCTGCTTAATTTCAAAAAAATTAACTTGGTCAAATCACAGACACATGCTACAAAATAAAGCATCTAATCCTAGAAAAGAAATAAATCCATTCTATCTGTTTCACAAGAAGAGCATGACTCAGCCTTAAATGTTTCCTCAGATGCCCTGAGAACATGTGCTTAGTGATTGGCTCACCCTCCACTTGAGGAGGGTTTCATAATATTTTGCCCCCTTTTCTGCCTGCTGAAGCTTTTACTCGGGCTGCCCTACCTGAAAAAAAAGGAGCATCAGCCCCTAAATTATTTATAACATCTTTTCATATATTTGCGGGTGAGCTCAGGGAGTGATTCAAAGAGAAATAGCAACTGATCCCAGACACTCCCCACAACCAAATAAGCATGCTTTAGTCTGATCTCTTGGATATGGAATTTCAGCCCTCTGAAATATTTGTATTGTTAATAAAATCGCATAGAGTGGCCCAAATCCCATTTCTTGCTAGCAATCCAGGGATGGTGTTCAGCTTGTCTGATGGCATTTCCTGTTTTGTAAGGAGGACTCTGCACATGAAAATTGTTACAGAATTACTTTATAATATTTAGGAAATAGTAGGAAAAGAAATTTTAGAATGATTCTTAAAAACAATAAAATATCTGAGTAATAACTAGCAATCGAAAAGCTGTTGGATCTGTTGCCTGTAAAAATAGAGAAGAAGCACTCTGCTGAGCTGAAGAGCCCTTTAATGCATAGACTTGACACAGAAAACAAAAGAAATATGGCTTTAGAATGGTTAGAAAAATCTGCCTTTGACATTCTATTCTCTTGAGATAACCCCCCAAACATGACATTCTAAATAGAATCTTAAATTGCAGGCACTTATGTGTACCAGGAACACATACTTTTAGCCTCGGAATGGATCTCTTCCCATCATTCTACGAGACTGGCATGAGAGACAGATTTCTCATGAATCAGAAGAAAGTGCATAGTCTCTGTTATCAGCAAAGAACATGTGCTTTCCTTACATGTGAAGCCTGCAGGCACCCCAAAGAGTTCACAGATACCAACCAATTTAATACTAGAATACCTTAACAATGGGTTACATAGTCAATGTGAAAGTCTCCCAAATTAATCGGTAAAGAAACAGGCACAAGGAGTTAAGTAACATAATGAACTCCACAGAGTTAAGCAGCTTCCTTAGAAGGCTGTGCAGTATACTGCTCACACTTGACATGCACAGGGGCTTTGGTTGATACATGCAAGTTTGCTATAATCACTGTGACAGAGATGATGGTGGTGGTGGTGATTGATGGGGATGACTTTGAAAATACCTACATTCTGTGCATCTGCGGCTCATTTTTATTTCTGAATAGCCTCTGATCATGCAGATCTATAATTATTTGCCTACTCACTTATTGGTGATCATTTTGTTTATTATAAATATTTGGTTATTATGAAAAAAATCACTATTTACACGCAAGTATCAATGTTGCATTAAGCTCCCTTGGGTCAATATCTACCAGTGGAATAGCTTAAATATTGTTTAAGTACACGTTTACATTTTAGGGTTTTTTTCAGAAGAGTGTGTAACCATTTGTAGCCCCACCTGAATGTGTGATAGTTTCTAACCTTCAACTTCCCTAGTAGTAGGCTGTTCATTTTGTATGTATGAATGTTTGAATAGCCTAATGGTAAAAACAAACACATGGAAAGTAAATTCCTGAATCTGTCATTAGGAAAATACAATTACAATCAGAAGGAAGAACAAATAATAGCAGGTCTGAAAAGAAGAAACAGAAAAGGAAGATTCTATGTTCTCAGAATCTTCATTTATTTTGGGTATAAGTCATTTGCCAGGCATGTTATTGGGAAATATGTTCCCCCTCTTTAAACAAAACATTTTCTTTATTTTGAAAGTATCTTTTGATGAGTCAAAGCTTTAGTATCAATCAAGTCACATGTATCAATCATTTGTATTGGTAGATGATGGTTTTAGTATCTTAGCAAAATATCTTTCTCTAATTTAACATGACAAACATGTCTTCCAATATTTTCACCCATAAATTTCAGTTTCAGGTTTTATTTTTAGGGCTATGTTCCATTTTAAAATGCTCTACTTTCGTACATAGCATGAGATACAGATCAGATGATCTCAAGTAGTGTTTTTATAAAGATATAGAATTGTTCCAGTACCATTGTTGAAAAGGCAGTTACTGTACCCGCATTTTCTCGTACCACTGAGTCTCCTCTGTACCACTGAGTCTCCTCTGTACCACTGAAGCCTTGCACCACCAAGTTTCACATAGATGTCTGTCTTCAAAGATCTACCAAACATGAATGTTTGAGGTTGTTCTCGATTTTCATCCTTTCCATAATCCACGTAACTATTCCAATATTACCAATTTTTCCTGATAACTAAAGTTTCATAATAGCATTTAATTCCTCAAATTACATACTTTTACAGTTCTCAAAGCTGTTAAGTTTATTCTAGACACTTTACATCTCTATATACGTTATGAAAGCTGTTTACCAAGTTAGCTAAAACCCTGATAAGATTTTTTACTGAGAATAAATTTTATCATATTTTGTGAGGTTGATCTTATTTCATACATTTCTCTGTTTGTGCATGACGTACATGTGTGTGAGGTATGGGTGTGTGTGTGTGTGTGTCTGTGTGTTTGTGTATGTGTACACCTATGAGACCAAAGCAGAGACATGTATCTTTTTCTTTATTATTTTTCACCACATTGCCTTGAGACAGTGTTTCTCGGTAGACCTACTGCTTGCTGTTTTGGATGGGCCAGTTGTATTGCAAAACTTCAGGATTCACACACACTCATGGACACATCAAGTATTTTATTTTATGTGAGCTCTGAGAATTTGAACTCAGAACTCTCTCATATGTAAATCTTAGTTTGAATTCTTTGGGTTTGTGTGTGTGTGTGTGTGTGTGTGTGTGTGTAATAGATATAGAAGCCTGGAAACTAGGAAGGAGATATTAGGACGATGATGCATTAAAGGAGAATGATTCTGTAGGAAAACATAGGTAAAATACAAGTTGAGAGGAGAAATACTAGGGGTGTAAATGTTTAAACCAGAAGGGACTAGAAGAGTGGGAGAGAAGAATGAATGAGGGGTGGCTAAACAAAAT
>CM053767.1:16351506-16383868 GCA_028658305.1 Pachyuromys duprasi
GACTTGGAGGGGGCGGGGAAGAAGGAGATGAGGGAGGGTGTGGGAGGGTAGGAGGGAATCGGGGAGGGGGCTAAGCCTGGGATTCAAAGTACCTAACCTGTGATTGAGATAAAAATAAATAAATTAAAAAAAAAACTAAATAAAATAAAATTTTAAAATTATCAATAAAAATAAAGATATAATTTAAATGACATCAGGGGCAGCTTAAGGTGTTTTAATGGATGTTCTGTGTAGTTCCAAGTAGGCATAGGTTATTGAATAAAAATTTCAGTGCCAGCATGGGAAACCTTCGTCTGAGTTATTGGGGACCCAGAGGTATTCAAAATGACACAGGCTACTATCATTGCGCTTGGTTGAACACCATAACTTGATGGTAAGATCCTGCCACTGAATACAAAACACTTTGGTCACAGAACATAAAGGAATCAGTCTTGAACTAAGTAGCAAAGTCTTTCCATGCTTACACATTATCATAGTGCCTAGAGGAACTCTGCAGGTCACTGCTGGAGAAAAGACATGAATGATCTTATGCAGCACTGAACCCTGCATGTTACAATGTTGATTTTTAGGCAAGATATGCTCATTGGTACAACAAAGGCAAGAATGTAATGGATTTCTGATTGGGTTTTCAGCCTCTTCCACTGAAATAAATTTATGGTTAGTCAAAAGCCTATGTCTAGGGAAGTCATCAGTCCTAGGCTGAGCTATTGCTATTTTGCTAAATAAATGGGTCTTCTAAATATTTATGCTTGTATCTGCGCTGCTATTAACCTTGGTCAGAGAAAGTGGGGTTTTTTGTTTGTTTTGTTTTTTTTTTCCCAGTGGTTCCTAGTTAATGTAGAAAGCTCATAACTGCTTCAAAGTGCTTAGAATACGCACTTTGTGAATTCTTGGCCCTAAATGTTATATCTATCTTACACTAATGTCTACCAAGACTTAAAGGCTCTTACAGAAGACGGGGAGAAAATGTAAAAAGATTGGGAAGAATGCTGTAAAGTGCTTTCTCCTTCATCTGACACAGCTACTACACTCATGAAGTCACAACAGATTTAGTTCCATGAAAAAGATCTACACAAGACCTGGGCATTTAAATTCCAACATGGAGAGGGAGGTTATCACAAGGCCTCAAGCCCAGCTGATAAGTTATTGGCTATCGGGGGAGAAAAGCAATTTTTTATTTTGGAGATCTGGTGGGTTGTCCTAGACCTATGTGCATTATGACAGGACTGTTGGGGCTCAGTCAAATAAAAAAGGATGATAAAGCTTGAGGGAAGTCACCTTAGGGCTATGTGACTCAGAGAAAAATAGAGGAAAATAAAAGGATGGCATGCTCAAAATAAATTATACTCATATGTATTTCTTTAAGACTAAATAAAAGTTACTGCAAAAAAGAAATAATAGAGCCAAAAGACAGAAGCGCTAAAATATTAAAAGAATATTTATAGTTCTTTGATTTTTCTTCCAAGTTCTGATAGCTTTTACTTTAATCTGAAGCCCTGATATTTATATGTAAACATTTTCAATTTTACATTTTCTTATGAAATGCTACTCTTTAAGCCTATTGAAATTAACATAGTATTGATTGCTTTAGAGTTTATAGTATGCATATTTAATTCATCATATATTATCTTCAAATGGCATGCTTTGTATATAGTGCAAAAACTACATAATATTTTACTAGTTAATTTCTAGCCTTTTGTCATAACTACAATATTTTATTTCTAATAAAACTATATTTCCTAATATATTTTTATTTTTGTACTCTATACTATTTTAGAAAAGTATTTGAATAAGGAAAAAATACTCTTACAGAGTTACTATTTCTGATATCTAAAAGTAACTTTTTACCAATCCAAAACTTTTCATCTGCAAGACTTTCACCCTGTGAGAAAACCACAGGAATCTTAGCTGGTCACCCTGATGGGCCTCTTGCTTCATTTCTTTGGTTGAGAAAGACAAGAAAACTCATTTTGTTTCACCTTTCTATACTTCAACACATATACTTGTTGCCCGATTCTCTCTCTTGGCCAAAAGCAAACATACTCTATGAACACTTTGCAATAAGTGATGGCTATGAAAATCTATCTGTTAGTTAGATAAAAATCAAACTACATATATCAATATCTTGACCCAGATTTATGAACTAAATCTAAAATGTGTAGACTATTGCAGCCATCATAGAAATATGTGATGTCAAAGATAATGTCTATGAATAAACTTTATGTCTAAGGGAGATCAGGATCAATGGAATGATGATGATGGAGAATTAATGTCTGAAACATCAGGACAGACTAAAAGCTACCTGCTCAACAATCTACTACAGTTATTATTAGCCCTAATATCTCTAAATTGGTATCTTAAGAGCCACAATAATTACCTGACAGCCCTATAGTTTCTATGATTTAGTAATTCAACAAGGGATTAAGGAAAATTCTAGAATAATTATGTCTCAGGTTTTTGTCAGATGATAGCTGGAGCTAGAACAGATGGGAGTTGTTGAAGTAAATAGGGATAGATGAAGATGGGTTTAGCTTTTTAATAAGCGTCGGGTTCCCTCTGCGAGATTTGACAACATAGGCTGGCTTGATCTTTTGAAAGAATGACAGGGTTAGGTATGTTAGCTGTGCTGTGTTATGGCTGGCAATATCAAGCTGACTTTTCTCCAGAGCAAGGTAGAAAATGCACCACACTTTGTGAACTACCCTTGGGAGTCAGACACACACACACACACACACACACACACACACACACACACACACACATATATATATATATATATATATATATATTACATATATATTGCTCAAAATGATTATAATAGATGTCCATAGTCAAGAAAATAGCAAAATATCCCATATATCAATAAAACATATATAGTAGGCATATAAATGGGAAATATTTTGTATATTTTTGGAAAATTCAATCTGTTATGCAGTCTGAAAAAGAAATCAGTTTTATGTAAATTTAAAAGGTCATTAGCTAATTATTAAAAAGCACCCCCATTAAGTGATCAGTGAAAAATGACTATGATAGTGCACCACCAATATCCAGGAACACTTTGGGCTTTAAAAGTTCTGTTTAGTTACCCACACGGGAATAAAAAGTAGCAGGTGACACACAACATGATTAATCTGAGATGAGTATGAAGACATTTTTGTGACTAAGTCAAAATTATGTATAATAGAATTTTCTCCACATTCCCTGACATACAACTTTCTTTCTTCTTTATTATAACAGCCACCCAAACAGGTGTTAGGGAATAGAGAATTTCTATCGGTATTGTTACCAAAGTGGAGCACTTGTCATAAATCTGTTGACCATTTGTCTGTTTTCTTTGAGAGAAAAAAGCATATTTGTATCTGTTGCCATTTTTTTTTACTAGATAATGAATTTCTTATAGATTTCCTATATTAGACTTTGAGTGAATAATCATTGTGAATTTCAGTCTCAGGGCATGGTTTCATTTCATTTTCTTATAACTGTTTTGTGGTTTCTCTTTGTGTGCTAGATCTTTAATTTCATTTTCTAAATAATGTGTAGCACATCGCAGCTCAGTATCCAAGTGGGTTCCCTAGTTAGGGGAACAGGGACTGTCTCCAACGTGAACTTAACAGGTGGCTCTTTGACCTTCCCCCAACCTGAGGGAGGAGCAGCCTTGTTAGGACACAGAGAAGGATATTGTAGCCAGTCCTGAAGAGACCTGATAAGCTAAGGTCAGATGGAAGGGGAGGAGGACCTCCCCTATTAGTGGACTTAGAGAGGGGTATGGGAGGAGATGAAGGATGGAGGGTGGGATTGGGAGGGAATGAGGGAGGAGGCTACAGCTGGGATACAAAGTAATTGTAATTTAATACAAAATAATAAAAATTTAATTAAAAATTTATGTTTAATGAAGATGTTACCCTTTCCCTACTGCATAGTTTTGGTACTTTCATTCGAAATTAGTTGACTAAACATGAATAGATTTATTTTTATATTTCTTACTTGGAAAATATAAGTTGGGTAAGTTTGGCTGGTACTCAAGAAAGAAAAAAAACATAGAACTGATAAATCATTGATTAATGAAATTAATGTCTCTAAGTGTTACTACACCTCCAGGCTTATTGCAGCATTATTCACAGTACCAAACATACCCAAATAACCTAAGCATCTGTTGATTGATGAATGTAAAGGACATTGTGGAATTTAAAATAGTGAAATATTATTGAGGGTAAAATGAAGGGCATTTGCAAAATATACATAACCTGCAATAAGCTCTGCTGAATAATATTAATCATACATATACAGATAGTAACCTGCTACATGATCTGAGCTAAATATGGGATCTATAAACTGTTGAGCCCAAAAAGCAGAAAGTAGAATGTTGGTTATAAGAAACCGATTTAAAAAGTGCAAGAAAAAAAAAGATGTTGGACAAATGATATAAAGATTCAGTTACGTAGGTTGAATAATTTCTGATGACCCAATGTGAATTATGGTGACTATAGTGAAAGATGTTATGTGACTTTACAGGATGAAAATATTAAGATATAAAAATCAGTAGCCTTCTTATATTTAAATGACCACTGGAGCAAGAAAAAATCAGTGATAAAGTATCTTTCACAATAATGACCCCAATATCTCATGGGGTAACACTAATCACCCAAATAGAAGACTTGTTAATAAAAAATTTTAGGATCATAATAAGTTGAAGAAGATGCCAGAAGATGTAAAGTGTGCTAAAGCTCATGGGATCAGATCTAGCATAATAACAATGGCCATCTTCCCAAAAGTAATCTACAGAATCAAAGCAATCCCGATCAAACATCCAACACAATTCTTCATGCAACTTGAAAGAACAGTTTTCATCTTCATATGGAAACACACAAAAGAAACAAGGATATATAAAACAATCCTAAATGATACAAGAACTGGTGAATATATTACCATCCCGGATCTCAAGTTGTACTTCTGAGCTATACTAAAAAAAATAGAATGATATTGATATAAAACAGATGCATTAATCAATGGAATTGATTAATAGGCACCTGATTTTTTTTATAAGGAAACCAGAAACACACAATGAAAACCACATAGACTCTTCAGCAAAAGGTGCTGATCAAATTGAATGGCTGCATGTAGAAGAATGAAAATAGACACACTCTATAAAATACTCAATGCCAAACAGATCAAAGACCTCAACACAGAATCAGTTACACTAAATCTGATAGAAGAGAATGGTTTAACCCATTGGCACAAGAAGAACCATTTTCTGTACAGAACACAGTGTAGTACAGACAGTAAGAACAATAATTAACAAATAGAACTCATCAATCTGAAGAGCTCCTGAATGGTAAAGGACACCATCATTCTAACAACGTGGCAGACTACAAAATGGAAAAAAAAATATTTTTATCAACTATGCATCTGATGGGGGTTAGCATTTAACATGTGTAAATAGCTAAGACAAACAAAAAAAAAACCAAGAAAAAATAACCCAATTAAAATACGGGGTACTGATGTAACCAGAATTTTTAAAAGACGAACAAATGGCTAAGAATCATTTAAAGAAATGTCCAACATCTTTAGGGAGCAGGGAAATCAAAATCAAAACTACTTTGAAATTTCAAATTACACCAATCAGAATGTCTAACATCAATAGAAGAAAAGAAGATTCATGCTGGAAAGAATGTAAATTAGGGGGAACGCTCAACTACTGGTGGAAGAAGTGCAAGCACCAGCAGCTACTGTGGACATCAGTGTGACAGCTCCTTGGGAAATTGGGAATCCATCTATCTCAAGATACAGCTATACCATTCTTGTGAATATGCTCAAAGGATGCTTTCATCAACTACAGAGACAATTGCCCACCAAGTTCACTGCTGCTAGACACCCATTAATGAATGAATAGGTAAAGAAAAGGTGGCACATGTATACAATAAAATATTACTCAGTTGATAAAAAATGAAATCATAAAATTTGCAGGTACATGGATGGAGATAGAAAATAATTGCCCCAAGTACAGTAACCCAAACCCAGTAGGACAAATATGGTATGTCATTGTTTATATGTGGATGTTAGCTATTAGGTCCTCAATAAGCAAACGATAATCTCTATAACAACAGAGGTTTTGTATAGAATAAGTGTATTGCAGGGTAGATCTCTCTAGGAAGGAGAAATAGAACAGATATTTATGGATGGGTGGGGTGTGGAATGGAAGGATCAAATGGGTAGGAGAGGAAAGAAGGAGGCATGGAAGGAACTACAGAGTAGGACAGATAAAACTCAGGGCCATTTGAGGGGTTGTATTAGAACCTAATACAGAAAAGGCTTCTTGAAATATACACATATTTGAAGGCAAGAAGACAGGCCTCCATCTGGACATCCCTTGTCATAAAATGAAGCTTCCAATACTGAGATTGGGTTACATATAATTGAACTGTTGGTTAAAGGGGTCCCATGGGAACCCCTAAACAACATACACTTATTGTCAACTCTATTGGTTACAAAGGGATTATAAGGCTCTATTGTTGAAGACAGCAGACAGCAACTCCACAACTCACTGAACATGGAAAAGTTGAGCTGGTGCCTACCCAGAGCCTCCACTCCTATGAACTAGTTTTCATGGTACTGGAAGGTACTCTGCAATCTTCCAAAGGAGAAAAGTAAACACCAACCAAGCTACAAACCCTTCTATCAACAGTGATGACCTTCCTGCAAGATGTTAGTTCAATAGTGGTATAAAGCTTGTGGGTGTAACCAGCCAGTATCCGTTTAAACTTAAGGCTTGCTCCATGTGATGTAACTTATCTGCAACACTGTTCTGGTGGCCAGGAACCTGCTGTCACATAGACAAAGACATAGGAGAAAACCAAGTTCTACTAATTTCCTGCTAAAAGAATTTAGCAATAAAATGGCTCCTAAAGGCACTCTGCTATATTCACACCTCAGTGTCATGCTCAACCATCATTGGAGAAGTTTCCCTTCACAGTGGATGGGAACAAATGCAGAAACCCACAGCCAGACAATTTTCAGAGAGTGAGAGATGTAAGCACACTCAGTTCTAAATGGGATGTCTCTGTCAGTCCCTCTACTCAGGTTTAGGGGAACTCTGGAAGAAGAATTGGAAAGATTGTAAGATACAGAGGGGATGGAAGATGCCAAGAAAACAACGGTTTCTAAACACAGCAGGACCCAGGCACACCTGAACTCCTAAAAGCTGTGGCAGTAGTCACAAGTTCAGTTCAGGTTCTAGAGCTGAAAGGAATGGCCACAAGGCCTCATCCCTAACCCAGAAGTTATCTCTAATCATTCCCAAAAGAAAATTCAGTCTTTTCTGATGGAGTCTCACTGGGGACAATTTACATTTTCCATGAAACAAGGTCACTGTGGCAGAAATTTGGTGTCTATTGAGGAAAGCTTTCTCTTTCCAAGATGGCACCTTGCTGTTACTCTGTGAGAGCTATGTATTCAAACATGGGGAGAGCAAGCTTCTAATCCAGGCCCTTTTGTACTCGCCCTGCACTTACCTGTGAGTGTTCATGCTGGTGATTAAGTTTCCACATATTTAGTCAACACATTCAGAACACAGGAGGGTTCAGATTTCTTGGCATTATACCATAACAATAAATATCATTTGAGCCACTATTTTGTTCTCAGTGTTTTAATAATTCTGTATTGAAAACATTATACAGGAGGTATATTTATATATATTTAATATGAAGGAGCCTATGTCTCACAAAGGTTGTGTGTATCAGCCAAGCTCATCTTGCTCAATGGATCCTGTCTTTGACTGGTCTTTCTATCTTCAAAGCCGTGCAAACTCCTGTCAAACTTCAATTCTAAAGATCAATGCATACATATTTTTTCTTCTTTAGTAGTTATTGGCTAATATGGAGAGCAATATTCTACTTAATGTGGAATGATTTAATTTGCTATAAATAACACTAATATACAGAAATCTCAGTTTTTAATACTGTCTCACAATTGTCTCCTAACAAAACAGCACAGGTATGCATTGGCACTTGGCAATTGATCTAATCCTAACAGCAGAAAGTTTTGGCGTATTTAGATTTGAAGATATGAACTTAGAATCAATGATTTTTTTCTTTGATAGTCTGCAGAAATGTGTGTGTGCATGTACGTGTGTGTGTGTGTTCATTTATACTTCAGGGATTCTTTATTGTTTTAAAAATGATTTTCTTTTATATGTCATAAATTTGACCATTTGGAGACTTATTCAACCATTTATAATAGGATCCAGAGGAACTTATAGCAGATATTGGATGGCACCCAAATGATACTATCTGTAGGAAAGGTCAGAACCTCACAGTGATTATCATTGAACCTTAAAAGACAAACAAGTTTGCATGGCTCAGCTACAGCTTGGCTCAGTGTATTTCCAGCCCTGCTGAGAACAGTACAATGAAAAGGACAGCTGATGCAGGCTGCAATGAACTGGTCTTATTGGGTACTTTTCTTCTTTTATTGTTTAGGCTTGGTTTTCCTTTGTAGGAAAAGCCAAATATAAAAATACATTCATATACTTGTGAAATATAAACAGGCTGCCAAGCCAAACATGAGCGTAGTAATATATCTTATAAACCCAGAACAAAGTCTTAACAAAATTAAAAGACTTATTTTAATAACTTGAATAACATGAATAACTTGAACACGGTAGGAGGATTCAAAAGTAAACAAGCATGTTTTGGCTGGGTATGCTAGGGGACATATATAAAGATGTTGACATATGAAAAATAAACTCAATCTTTCTGTAGAAATACATTCCAACTTTCAATTGCATCTCTATTTTGGCCCCTAACAGTATCAAACTATTTACTTTTTCTAATTTAGTGGAATAATTTAAGAGCCCATAAAGAAAGCAATTATTCAACCTACCCAAAAAATCTGGCCACAGGGGTCTTTTCTGAGACTGATACTCCAAACAATTATCATGCATGGCGATAACCTAGAACCCCTGCTCAGAAGTAGCCCATTACAGGTAAGTGTTCAAGAGGGTTCCCCAGTATAGAAACAGGGACCATCTCTGACATGAACTCATGGGCTGGCTCTTTAATCACCTCCATGGGGTTGCAGCCTTAGTAGGCCACAGAGGAAGACAATGAAGCCAGTCCTGATGAGACCTGATAGACTAGGGTCAGATGGAAGGGGAGGAGGACCTCCTCTATCATTGGACTGGGGGAGGGGCATAGGAGAAGAAGAGGGAGGGAGGGGGGGATTAGGAAGGCTGGGGGAGGGGCTAAAGCTAGGATACAAAGTGAATAGACTGCAATTAATAAAAATAAAATAAAAACTAAGAAAGCAATTATTTGTATGTTCTCTTTAGCTGTCATTATTTGAAAAGTACAATTTAATTGAGTTTCAGGCATAATAACAATAAGTAAACTAAAGTAATATATCAGATTCATACTTGCATAATATTTGTTAATATTATACAATACTTGATTTGATTTAATAAAATCATAGATTCATTTCTCTTGTCACTATAGAAGGTACATTATTTGGCTCTTTCTTCAATGTTTCCCATAATTTACTTATTTAAAAGAACTAGTACTTAAAGGGCATTAGAATGTTTCAAATCTAAATATCCTACTTAGGTTCCTTAATTGTTTTTAACAGAAAGCAGCAAACACCAGATGCCTGAAGGATTCTTTGACCTCTTTCTTCCTAAAAATAATTAGAATATTAATTCATCATGAGAAAAATGTCTTCAGTGCATCAAAAAGAAGAAAATAGTCTAAACCTGTAAACAGCAAATTAATGTAAAGACAACTATACGGGCACATTTAATGCAATAACCTCTGTCTTTCACTAGTTACACTCATGTATTTCCTGTTCACTTTTCCCCAATCTGCTTCTTGATTCCAGTCCCACATTTCCTTTCTCTTCTCACATATGAGCAGTGTGTTGCCCTTCATTTAAATTAATATGGTATTGTAATTATAATTTTAAAAATAGAAAAATATTAAATTGGTGTGCATACCACCAAATCTTCCCTTTTCTTGGGGGTTAATTTCTTTTCTATAAAGGTTTCCCTCTTTCTATAAAAATAAAGATATTAGAAACAGATAAGAGTTTATGCTTTTCTTTTAATATGTCTTTGGTTAACTCAATTTGTATCCAGTAATCACAGAACTCAGGAAAGGGGGATAAAGGACTTTTCTTCCTACACTATTATGTGCCAGGCATTAAGTTAATCACAGCTCACAATTAATATTATGGAATCAACAATCCAGATTGACTACTGTTAACATATGTTATTTTGATCTACCTCTTCCATCTTTGTAATTAGAAAAATGTCTTCTGAGTTGAGTGTCTTAGGCCAGATATATGAATCAATCTATCTGATAACTGAACCTTTATAGAATAAGGCATAACATATACTATACATATATATATATTATATTTTTAATGCTAGTTACATTTTATTAGCTTTGTATCTCAGCTGTACCCCGCTCCCTCATTCCCTCCCAATTTCACCCTCCCTCCCTCATCTCCTCCCTGCCCCTTTCCAAGTCCACTGATAGAGGAGGACCTCCTCCCTTTTCATCTGACCCCGGTTTATCAGGTATCTTCAGGACTGGCTGCAAAGTCCTCCTCTGTGGCCTAGCAAGGCTGCTCTTCCTTTGGGGGGGAGGGGAGGTCAAAGAGCCCACCACTGACTTCATGTCAGAAATAGTCCTTGTTCCTCTTACTAGGGAACACACTTGGATACTGAGCTACCATGGGCTACAACCGAGCAGAGATTCTAGGTTATATCCATACATGGTCCTTGGTTGGAGAAACAGTCTCATAAAAGACCCCTGAAGGCCTAACTTTTATGTGAATGATGGTAAATGACAGTCCATACAGCATGGGCTAACTCTGCCACAATACACTTTTACAAGTAACTGGAACACTGGTGTGTAATAACAACAAAAGAAAATAGACTAATAATCAGGTACATTTACAGCCTATCAAAATTACTGTGGTCTGCAAAGTTGAAATATATATTCAAAAAAGGGAATATAGTTGGCAGCATCGTTTGTATGTAGATCAAACATGGGAATCATTTGTAGGTAGAGGCAAATGGGAAGCTCTTTCATATTAAAAGACTTCAGGTACCACAGCTATAATTAAGTTAATGAACACTTATTAGTTAAAACACACTCATGTGAGTGCTTATCCACTAAATTGGTCTATTTTATTTGGCTCTTTTTACATACACTATGTATTTAGAATAAGAAGTGATCCCCTTGTGCCAGTGTCAAATTTGATGTTCTTTTTCATTGTAGTTTTGGTTTTCCATCATAGGAAATAGTGTCAGGAGTGTAGGTGCAGTACTTGGAATAAATGGGCAAACTCTGAATTGCTGAATAGAAAGCCAAGACAAATGAACCACTTACAGGACGATTTCAAGGCTAATAGCGGCAAGAAAGAAAGACTACACCTTTTTGAGTTTTGATAGGGGTATTTACAATCTGGCCCCTTGGATTGCATTAAAAAGCTATTCACTGCTAAACACAGAAACATAATGCCACCTAGGTATGCTATTAAATATTTAGTGAAGACATTAATATTGTTGTACTTAGTCTATTTGGAAATCCCAGCCAAGAGGATTTGTTGCTTAGTTTTATCCCCAGTGTTTTATTAGCATTTCTCTCCCATTAGAAAAATGACAAAAAGGACAAATGCAGAAGAAACAAGGAAAAATAGTACATATACAAACATCCTCATCATTTGACCAGACTCCAGTTATCTTTGTTGGGACCCCACAAAGCAGTTGTCTTAACAATGTAGTTGGAGCATCTGAAGCAATTCTGGGTAATGCTGAAATGTTTTAGGAAAAGAGGTTGGCACACAGTCAATTGTTAATTGTTTTACTGTGCAGATAATGAGTTTCTACACATGGTTCCTTTAACAAGGATTTTAACTGCTGGGAAGCCTTTGAGGTTTTAACCTTTTAAAAATCAAATCACTCATAGTTATATTCGTTTCTTTGCTATGCTGAACTTATTTGATTGTATTTGTATGTGGATACCATGAATAATTTTGGGTTCTACCTACACATAAACAAAAGCAAACAAAAAAAAACCCCTCATTTAAAAAAGCTGCCTTCACACTTTCTAATAATCTCTACCCTTTCTAACTATCTCAAATGCCTTATCTTAACTGCACTTTGATGAGCAAATGCCTCTAAAAGACTGGGTTTCTAGGCAACCAAACAGAGTGTAAGGCCAAGACAAAAGAAACAATTCTCTACTTCAATTGTCACAGTAAAAGGGATTCTTCCATAATGCATTAATGCCCACAGAACTCGCATAGTATATGATTTAATTTTTATATGCTATCACCAAAAACATCTTTTCAAATAAACATTGTGTGAAGTTGTTTGATTTTTTCTCCTTTAAGCAATATATTACTTAGTTTAATGATCTTTAATTCACACTTGCAAAATGTAGGTTTATAAAAAAATTCTATTCCAGTTATTCCTGTCTGCTATGTAAGCAGCATATTCAGATAGCCATATTCTAGAACCATCACAGAAAAAGGGGAGCAACTTTTGCTGACAAGGCAGTGTGGGACATTTCTTCAACTACAGGTAATCATACACAGAGAGAACACAATTAAGGTCAGTTTTCCTTTTTATTTTGTGATAGGAGTTTCTAAAGACTCACTATTTATGACATAGAAGAGCAAAATTATTGAAAGGCCTGAGAAATACTTCACCAGGAACACATCAGGAATGTTAACATCAGTTTATAATAAACACCATATTTTTGCCATTTCTAGATAAATGTCTGATTTCAGTGCTAAGAACCCCCTGATTCCTGAGTGACCATATGGACCATTTGGATCATAGAAAGAATGCAAGCTCATAAAACCAAAATTATGCATGTACTTAGGTGGCATGAAATTTTGAAGTCAGAAATTTTGTTAATAACATTGAATATATATTTTTAACAGAAGCAAAACCGAGTTCAATCCCTGGCAGCTAGCAGATCAAATTTGTTCTATCTCATTAAACTACAATGAACAATGCCTCTTAGCAACTTAAGTTCAGGTTTCACTAAAGTTTTAAGAAATTTATGAAGAGGCTGATTACAGGAGAAAAACATCTGCAAAAGTGATCAGATGTGACATTTTGGTCATTATTTCATTCAGCAGGAGCTTAAGTCTAGGCTATGAGATGAATAGCTATGATTTTTACCAACAATTCAGACCTGGGGGGAAAGCTGATGTGGGAAGAGACAAGAAAGAATAAAATGGAATAAAGCAGAAGAACAGAGAGAAGCTAAGATGAAGCAAATAAAGATCAGTGCATTTGTTCAAGAGGTCTAGTTATTTCTAAGGAGTGTGTGTGTGGGGGGAGGGTAGATTCTCATTAACTTTGGTCCAGTTTGTCTAAGAAGAAAACAGCAAAATGAACATAAATCATGCTAGACTAGGAAGCAGAGAGTGAAACAGTGAATTCTGATTTCAGAGAGAACCACTAGTTAAAAGGAAGAGCGCTGAAGCAGAACTGTGCAAAGCTCATAAGAAAGATGTAAAGCACCTTTTGAATGTCTTTGATATAGACTGCACATTATGGGAATTGTTCACAAGAGAATCAAGTCAAATAATCCATTATTTCAGCCTTGTAGAAAATGAGATAAAAATGCGAAGTTCACATCAGTTATTGGTATTGGAAGAACACATCATTAGGGGAGGGTTTAAGAACCAGGGCACCTCGTTATCTTGAACACAAAGGCAAGAATATCTTTCTGAACTCTCACATTTATGGTTGTGAGCCTAGCCTTTAATGGCTGAGCTATCTCTTCAGCCAGATGTAGATCATTGGCAGCTCAGTCTCAAAGTGGGTACCCTAGTAAGGGGAACAGTGGCTGTCTCTGACATGTACTCAGTGGCCAGAATTTTGATCACCTCCCCATAGGGTGGGGGCAGCCTTGTCAGGGCACAGGGAAATGGCTGTAGCAAGTCCTGATGAGACCTGATAGGCTAGGGTCAGACAGTAGGAGAGGAGGACCTCCCTTAACAGTGGACTAGGGAAGAGGCATGGGGGAGAAGAAGGAGGGAAGAGGGACTGGGAGGAGATGAGGGAAGGGCATACAGAGTAAATTAATTGTGAAAATAAAAATCAATAAAAAGAATATCTGCTTATTAATGTAGAAAACACAGAAGTTGATATTGGCAGGAACTAAAAAAATATTTCTAGTGTGTTATATATGCTACAGATGGCCAACCATATAATACATGCTTATGTTTTGTTCTACCATATCAATGGGTGTACATATTTCATTAAAGTGTTGTGCTGTACTGTTTTCCATGTTAAACAACATTGGATGGAAAAATAGCCTCAGATTCCTAGTTGTCATTCCAAATAAAGTGTTTATTCTGTTCAGACAAGGTAATATCCAGTATTTATCTTCAAGTTGACTGTTCAATATGGGTTCTTTACTCTGATTTGGTCCTGTAAATTGTACATTCAAATTTCTTTTTTAAAATTATTTTCATTTTTATTGATTACAGTTTATTTACTTTGTATCCCCCTGTAGCTCCCTCCCTCTTCCCATTCCTCTTCCTCACCTGTGCCCCTCCCCAAGTCCACTGATAAGGAAGGTCTTCCTCCCTTTCCCTCTGATCCTAGTCTATCAGGTCTCATCAGGAGTAGCTGCATTGTCTTCCTCTGTGGCCTGGTAAGGCTGCTCCCTGCTCAGGGTGAGGTGATCAAAGAGCAGGCCAATCAGTTCCTGTCAGAGACAGTCCCTGTCCCCATTACTATGGAACTTAGACACTGAACTGCCATGGGCTACCTCTGTGCAAGGGTTCCAGGCCATCTCCATGAGTGGTCCTCAGCTGGAGTATCAGTCTCAGAAAAGGCGCTTGTGCCCAGACTTGTTGGACATGTTGCTCTCTTTGTGGAGCTCTTGTCCTCTCCAGGTCTTACTATCTCCCACTTCTTTCATAAGATTCCCTGCACTCTGCCCAAAGTTTGGCTATGAGTAGCAGCATCTGCCTTGATACCCTACAGGGCAGAGCCTTTCTGAGGCTCTCTGTGGTAGGCTCCTATCCTGTTCCCTATTTTCTCCCTCCTCTGATGTCCATCCCCTTTGCCTTTCTGAAGAGGGATTGAGCATTCAAATTTCAATGCCCAGGTTTATTATTCATTATGTCTTTGATATCTTTTGGTGTGACATTCAAGATTTTCTGGTCTTTTTGTTTATTATTGCTCATGTATGCACAATGAAGCTTTCTAAAAGCTGTTATAGATGTTGTTAATATTTCCTAATCTCAGCACCAGTCTCTTGATTATTTAGTTTGATGAAATTTTTAATCTAAATTTGGCAAGTGACGTTTGACTTAAACCTTATTCATTGGATGGTATGATGCAGGCTTCTGTGTCTCTCGTAGAGAGGCCTCTTCTGACATCATGACACTGAAGCCATCATGGCATTGTACCACGACTGTTGTGGGGGAACACAGCTCGCTTTCGCCACATAGCCTCTGTTCATGTCTAGGGATGTTGAGTGGTGCACAGTTCTTGTAACTGCTGAGGGTGGGAGTTGGGATCGAATCAGATATCTGCTGGTGCTGATGGCAGGTAGATAAGAGTATCTCCTTACTGTCCCTGATGTGTCAATTGCCACAGGGGCTAAGGTGTGGCTATTTCCTCTTCACTGCTCAGGGGATCTGAAGATTATGGCCTTCATGAGCCTCTGGGTATCACTGCCATAATTTTCTATGAAATTACATATTTCATGTTAGTAAACTGAACATATAATTTAGGAGAATAGGAAATTTTCTCTTATTATAATCTAGAAAATTGGCTATTGTTTTGAAGTTTGTGAAACAAACAAAAGTATGTACATTTATCAGTAGAGACAGCTATGGCATTATGTGTAGAAAGAGGTTGCTGGACTCTGTCAGTCTGAGGGTTTCTGAATGTTTGTTTACACATTGTTTCAAAAACTTTTTAGGCACTTTCCTGTGAGCAATAGGAAAAAATATATCTGTCTTGCAAAAAAAAATGAGAGTTAATGCAAAGCAGCTGAGAACTCAACAGAGTTTCAAAAACAAGTGAAACTACAACAGAAACTCTAATGTGTATCTTTAAGGTCTCCCAAGGACGGAACAAGAAATTCCCTTCTACTGTAAGAAACTTGATAAAGAAGTCATTAAACCACAAGTAAACCTTATTATCAATAGATATTAAAATGTGTGTTTTCTTAAAGCAAGCTTTCTTTAAAAATAAATAATATTGGAACTTTTAGGCCAGGCTAATCATTATTTTTAATTAAAAATGATACAAATGAGTAACACTAGAAATGAGAGAGGCAGGATCCCTACAATTCCTCCAGCAAGAAACTGTAAGAGGGGCATCTGTGTTATTTCCAGGCTCTGGCGATAATGAATAAAGCTGCTATGAACATGGTTGAGCAAATGTCCTTGTTGTGCATTGAGCAAATTTTGGATATATGCCTAGGAGTGGTATAACTGGATTTTGAGAAAGCACTATTCCTAATTGTCTGAAAAAGCACCAGATTGAATTCCAAAGTGGTTATACTAGGAATGTGTATACAGAAATTGTGATACATTTACACAATGGAATACTACTCAGCAATTAAAAATAAGGAAATCATGAAAATTGCCAGCAAATGATGGGGTTTAGAAAAAATCATCCTGAGTGAGGTGTCCCAGAAACAGACAGACACACACGGTGTGTACTCACTTACAAGTGGATATAGGACATATAATAAAGGTAAACATACTAAAATCTGTATACCTAAAGAAGGTGAGTAAGAAGGAGGGCCCTGGGTAGGAGGATCAATCCTCACTCAGAAAGACAAACAAGACAGGCATTGGAGGATGGAGAGAACAGGAAGCAGTATGGGTGCCTACCACAGATGGCCTCTGAAAGACTCTACCCAGCAGTGTATTAAAGCAGATGCTGAGACTCATAACCACACTTTTGGCAGAGTGCAGCAAATATTAGGAAAGAAGGAGGAGATAGTAAGACCTGGAGAGGACAGGAGCTCCACATGGAGAGTAACACAATAAAAAAAATCTGGACACAGGGGTCTTTTCTGAGACTGATACTACAATCAAGGACATTCATGGATATTACCTAGAACCCCTACTCAGATGTATCCCATGGCAGCTCAGTATCCAAATGGGTGCCCTAGTAAGAAGAACAGGGACCATCTCTGATGTGAATCCAGTTGCTGACTCTTTGACCACCACCTCCTGATGGGAGAGCAGCCTTTCCAGGCCACAGAGGAGGACAGTTCAACCAGTCCTAATAAGACCTGATAAGCTAGGGTCAGATGGAAGGGGAGGACGACCTCCCCTATCAGTTGACTTGGAAAGGGGCATGGGAGGAGATGGGGGAGGAAGAGTATTATGGAGAGGGAATGAGGGAAGGGCTACAGGTGGGATAAAAAATGAATAAATTGTAAGTAATATATAAAAGTTTAATTAAAATTTTTAAAAAAGAAACTGTAAGAGGCTAACATGAAGTAACTTTACATGGCACAATAAAATTCATGGACACAATGCACAATTCCCTAAAAAGATGCGACCTGCAAAATATCACTTCAGAGCATTGGAAATCTGACCCGCACTGCAGGATATTAGTTAGTTGACTCTGTCTTTCCAAAAAAGTTTTAATAAAAACCTGACAGGTACCTTACTTTCTATATCTATATTTATATCTATATCAATCTGTATCATTATCTATATCTAGATATCTACATATCAATATATACATATCTATAAATATATAGATATATACTTGATATGGATATAGACATATAAATTTCTCTCTCTCTCTCTCTCTCCCTCTATATATATATATATATATATATGGATATAGATATAGGTATAGTTTCACTTTTAACCCTAGAGAACCATGGGATTTATTGTGCTTCTATGATCAGTACACCCTTATGAATGTGGGGATTACAAAAGTGAGCCACTCTGAATTACTCAGATATTAACTATTGAAATGAGCTTCATGCAGAAAGTCCTTTAAATGAATATGCTGAATAAATGAGGTCAAATAAAGAGGAACGATTATATGATCAATTTGTACAATATGAGGAATATTGACTAACAGTTCTGAAAGAAAGATTAATTTGACTGGCAAGATGATTCTGTGGGTAGAAGTACTATAACCAAGCCTACTAACTTGAATCCAACCCTCAGAAACACATGGTGGAAGGAAATAATGAAAACCAAGAGTCATTTATTGACATCTACACATTTGCCATAGCATGTATACACACATGTATGTATTCACACATGCACATGCAAGGGCACACACACGTGTATATGCTCATACACACAAAATAAATATAAAAAAATAAAGTGACAACACATGCTGGACAGGATGTGGAGAAAGAGGAACACTCCTCTATTGATGCTGGGAATGTAAACTTGTGCAAGCACTTTGGAAATCAATCTGGCTTTTTCTCAGAAAATTAGGAATTATGATAACTCAAGATCCAACTATACCACTCCTGGGCATATATTGAAAGATGCTCCACCATTTAAGAAGGACATTTGCTCAACTATGTTCATAGCAGCTTAATTCATAATAGCCACAATCTGGAAACAATCTATATTTCCCTCAACAGAAAAATGGATACAGAAGTTGTGGTACATTTACACAACGGAATACTACTAAGCTATTAAAAACAAGAAAAATATGGAATTCGCAGGCAAATGGATATAACTAGAAAAGATCATCCTGAGTAAGCTAACCCAGAAGCAGAAAGACACACATGGTATATACTCATTTATAAATAGATATTAGCCATCTAATTAGGATAAATATACTAATGTTTATAGTCCTGAAGAATCTAAGCGAGAAGGAGGACCCTAGGGAAGATGTTTAATTCTCATTCAAAATGGCAAATATGATAGACATCAGAAGAGAGAGAAGACAAGGAACAGGAAAGGAACCTACCATGGAGGACCACTGAAAGACTCTGCACAGCAGGTATAGAAGCAGATACTGAGGTTCATATCCAAACTTTGGGCAGAGTACATGGAATCTTATGAAAGAAGGGGGAGATAGAAAGACCTCCAGGGACAGGAGCTCCACAAAGAGAGCAACAAAACCAAATTGTGTGCCCAGGGGACAATGAAGAAACTGATGCACCAACCAAGGACCATGCATAAAGAGGACCTATACCCCCTGCTCAGATGTAGCCCATAGGTAGCTCAATATCCATGTTAATTCTCTTGTAAGGGGAACTGGGGCTGCTTCTGACATAGACTCAGTGGCTGGCTCTTTGATCACCTCCTCTTGGAGGGGCAGCCTTGCCAGGCCACAGAGGAAGAGGATGCAGCCAGTCCTGATGTGACTTAATAGGCTAGAATCAGATAGAAGGGGAGGAGGACCTCACCTATCAGTTAACTAGGAGACAGGCATAGGGAAAGTAGAAGGAGGGAAATTGAGACCAGGAAGAGATCAGGCAGTGGGCTACAGCTCTGATACCAAGGGAATGAATTTTAATTAATGATAATAATGTAAATAATAAATAAATCATACATTCTTCAAAAGAAAAACATTAATTGTCTTAGGACAGCATTTGTGCAGACAGGGAGAGAAGTAAAGCATTATAAAATAATAGACAAATATTTTCAGCGTTCATGCTCATTCATTAAGTTGATTGTAGTGATAGTGTTATTGTAAACTCTCAAAAACCATCAATTTATGTATTTAAAACACATGTGGCATATTTCTTGTGGAACCTCAACAAAACTGAAATAAACTATACTATTTATACGTAATCATGAATATAGATTTACACCTACTCTTCCTACACAATGGTGGTAATGAAAAGTAAAGAAAATTACACAGGTGGATATTGAACCAAACTACTTTAAGGTAAGGAGGCAACTAGAGGTTTTTTGTTTTTTTTTCCCCCTCCAAACTCTAAAAATTGAGTGGTATTACTGGATCTCCCCACACACCTTCTGTTTGATTTTTACTTAGATTTCTCAGACCTGGAGCTGACTAATATAATAATCATTAGTTAGTTACACTTGAAACAGTAGTCTAGAAGATTCTATTCAATTTCAGTAGTGGCATTGCTAACTTGTTATTTTTATGTTACTCTTTGACAATGTCTTTCACTTATATACTGAAGAATAATCATTTTTACCCTTATTACTCTAGCTCATTTCTTTTCTTCTCTGTAACACATGCAGTCCTGCTTTGTTTTTTGTTTTTTGTCTGTCTGTTTTGTTTTGTTAATTCACACCCTAAGATCAGTGGTTCTCAACCTATAGATCAAGGACCATTTGGGGGTTGAACTAGCCTTTCACAGGAACCATCAGGAATATCAGATGTTTGGTTACAATTCATAACAGTAGCAAAATTGCAGTTACAAAGGAGAAAAGAAAATAATGTTATGTTTGGGGGACACCACAACTTGAGGAACTGTAGTAAAGGGTTACAGCATTAGGAACGTTGAGAAGTACTGCTCTAAGGTTGACGATTTGATGTTTGTTATTTACTAGAACTTGGACAATATATCCCAACTTGCACCACGGAAGAGTATGATGACCCCTCTCCATGTACCTGTTAACTTCCCGTAATCCCTCAGTGTGGGGTGAGATATCACAAGCCCCTCCTCCATACAGGATAAAATGGTGACTGTTTCAATCCTGTGCAGGTAACCACACCTGCAGAGAGGGCATGAGTGCTGTGGCTGTGCCATGTCCAGAGGGCATTGTTCTGCAGCACCTCCTCCCCACCTTGCACTCTTTCTGGTCCCTCCTATGTGATGTTACCTCAGTCATGGAGTAAGGGATAAAAACATCTGATTTAGGACTCAATGCTTGACAATAACTTTCCCCCTGCACATTAGCCAGATTTACCTCTCTGTATTAACCACATCCACTGCAAAAAGAAGCTTTTGTGTTAAAAGCCGAGAGTGGTACCAAGTTTAAAACAAGATTAGCCAGGCAGACTTGGCAAGGAACAAACAAATCCTAGCTCTGAATGCTCAAAGATAAACAGTCCGCTCTACAAAGATTAATTAGAAATTAATAAAATGCAAGGGCAGAACACACATGGACTAAAGGAATGAAACAATGTATTTTTTGATTACTTATTTGCCATCTATTTCTACCCACTGTAATATAAAGTCTCCAGATACCATGACTACAGTTTGCTGACTGTATTCCCTGGTGCTGGCAAATTTCTTATCATGTAGTCCATAATCATAAAATATTTATTAAACAAAACATATTTGTTTAGAAAAAACTCATTTTTATTATTACTATTACCACGAGTATGCACAGACTAAATATGGTTTACTCTAATGAAATGACTTTCAAGAATAATGCCCAACCAGTGATGCAGCCAAACAGTTTGTGGCCTTCAGAGAGGAAATAACTAAATCACTGAAAGAAATAAAAGAAACAGGAATGTTCAAAGAAACAGCTGTAGGAACTAAAAGGAAAACAGGAAAATACAGACAGGTGAAGGAAATAAACAAAACAACTCAAGATCTGAAGATAGAATTGGAAAAATCAAAGAAACAAATGGAGGAAATCATGGATAGGAAGAATTTAAGGAAGAAAACAGGAACTACAGAGGTAAGCATAACCAACAGACTACAAGAGATGGAAGAAAGAATCTCAGGTGTAGAAGATACAATGGAAGAAATTGATGTATCCGTCAAAGAAAATGTTAAATCCAAAAAATTCCTGACACAGACCATCCAAGAAATCTAAGACAATATGAAAAAACAAAACCTAAGGGTAATAATAGAGACAAAAGAAGCTTTACAGAAGCTTTTCAGTTTTATGAGGTCCCATTTATTGATTGTTGATCTAAGAGCATGTGTTGTTGGTGTTCTGTTCAGGAAGTTGTCTCCTATGCCAAAGAGTACTAGGCTCTTCCCCATTTTTTTAAACCGATTTAGTGTGTCTGGTTTTATATTGAGGTCTTTGATCCACTTGGACTTTATTTGAAGATGATATGATAGTATGCATGAGAGACCCCAAAAATTCAACCACAAAACTCTGTCAGCTGATATACACCTTCAGCAAAGTGGCTGGATACAAAATTAACTCAAAAAACTCAGAAACCCTCCTGTATAACAACGAGAAAAGGGCCGAGAAAGAAATTGGGAACAACACCCATCAGAATACCCACTAATAACATGAAGTACCTTGGTGTGACTATATCCAAATATGTAAAAGGCCTGTTTGAAAAAAATTCAAGTCTCTGGAAAATGAAATTGAAGAAGATATCAGAAGTTGGAAAGATCTCCCATGCTCATGGATGGGTAGGATTAACATAGTGATGTGGCCATCCTGCCAAAAGCAATCTACAGATTCAATGCAATTCCCATCAAGATACCAACAAAATTCTTTACAGAACTTGAAAGAAAAAATTTCAAGTTCATATGGAAAAACAGAAAACCCAGAATTGCCAAAACAATCATGTACAGCAACCGATAATCTGGAGGTATCTCTATCCCTGATTTCAAGTTGTACTACAGAGCAATAGTAATAAAAACTGCACAGTACTATCATAGAAACAGACTCATTGAATAATGAAATTTAACTGAAGAACCAGAGATAAACCCACACCTACAGACACTTGATTTTTGACAAAGAAGCCAAAGCCATACAATGGAAAAAAGAAAGCTTCTTCAAAAAATGGTACTGCTCCAACTTGATGTTTACATGTAGAAAATGCAAATAGATCCATATTTATCACCCTGCACAAAACTACTGAGTTTTCTTAATTTTCCCCTTTGTTTCAAAAAGAACGCGTTTGTGTTGTTTGCATTTAGAGTAGACACTTAAGAGAGTCAAACTTTGTCAAAATTAACAATACATTTTTGGCTCCCTATGCTTGTCTCACTCTTGACATCCAACTTAAACCCTTGCTCTACCCTATGAATGGCTGTTTCCTCTTGGTCTCATGAAAACTCTCACCCCACAGATGTGTAACTTCATCATATGGCCTACATATTATTGTTACTTTCTCTGCAATCCCTAAAACCCTATATTAAATTTAAATTTAATTATTGTTATGTATATTTGGCATACATAATACAAATATTATATTATTTTAATATATACATCTACTACATTGTATTTTCATGTTATATTATTTTAATATAAAAAATAAAAATAACGTATTAAGATAAAATAAAAACTAACACATTGGAGTAGGACAAGGCAAACAGAAGTAAAAGCGACCAAGAGAAGGCACAAGAGTCAGAGACTCACCCCTTTACACAGTCAGGAATTCCGTAAAAACGCTACACCGAAAGCCATAAAATACACTTATAATACCTGGCACAGAAGGTTCAGTGCATGATGCTTCACTCTCTCTGAGTCCCCAATACCCTCGAGCTCTTACACTCTGTCTTTTTTTCCATGGTGTTCCCTGAGCCCTGAGAGGAGGGTTTTTATAAGATGTCTCGTTGAGGTCTAAGTGTTCAAAGGTCTCTCACCCACTGCATGATGTCTGGCTGCACGTCTCTGTGCCTGTTTCTCTCTGCTGCAGAAGGACGTTTCTCTGATGACGGCAGAGCAAAGCACTGGTCTATGATTATGGCACAATGTTAGGTTAATATTCAATTGCATCAGGTTTTATTTGTTTGCTTTTTTTTTTAGAAGAGTAGAATTTGGTTTTTTCACTAGGTGCTTGGAATATCTGGTCTTTGGCTCTTGAGCACCTAGGCAGTGTCAGATATGGGCTCCATCTCATGGACTATGCCTTTAGTCAGATCAGATATTGTTTGCTTACTCCAAAAGCTTTGCGCCAATATTGCCCTAGCACATGTTGCAGGCAGGACATCATTGCAGATCTAAGTGTTTGTGGCTGCTTTGGGTTGTATGCTTCTAGTAGTTCAAAGAGTACCTTCCTATACTGAAAACACTAGAACATAGGGGTGAAGGCTCTCTATAGGCACCAGCTCAGCCTCTTCAAGTTTAATGAGTTGTATTGGTGTTGTTTTAATCAATGGGGCGTTGTAGTCAATGTACGGGAAGCATCCTATAGTTTTGGCAAATGGCCTGGTTTGTTTGGGGATTCCCATGGGACCCCTTTGGCTAACAACTCAATTATGTGTAATACAATCCTCATACAGGAGATTGCATTTGATGACAAGAAATATTCAGTTGGGACTCTGTTTCCCCCAATATCTGGCAATTTCATTTAGATAATTTTCAGATATTTTTTCCTCAGAAGTATGCAATCAATTCCACATTTTAAAAAATTGATTGAAAACAGAAACCAGCTAAATGTGTTCTCAATGATGAATGGACAAGGACAAGGAATATATATATATACACAAAATATATATATTACAATTTCACATATTAATATTTGGAACACTGGTGACTTGAGTTTTACCCCCCACCTCTCTATAGACTTTTGTCTACCCTCCCAAATCCTCACATATCTCTCTTGGGAGTACATGTCTATTAGTTTTATTTTTGTAGTCCCTCAAGACTAACCAAGGCTATTAGTGTGACCACAGGTTTGGAGCTATGCTTTGGAGCCTAGTGGGCTCAGGAAGAGATATATAACTAAAGACAATGGTTCCCTGTCTCCCAGAGCTGATTGCTAGCCACTATAACAGAAATGAAGAGTAAAGCTATGAGCATCTCCTCTTTCCTGGCAAGATTGCTGATCGGGTTATTTTTGTGTTGGCTCAGTGGAGGTAACAACAGCAATATGAGTTTATGTATATATTAACTATATCAAAGTTTAGGGAATGCCATTGCATAGGCACTCACCTTATCTTATGGCTTTAAATATCACCCATGTACCTTTTGCAAATGATTTGATTTTCTACTTCTTTTGTTCTGTGTCAATTAAGACTTGATGCTTTTTTCTTCACTTTATCCATTATAATTTGAAACACACTAATCTTTGTTCATAGAATCTTGAAATCTGCAAACTAAGAAGCTGCCTTGCAAAGGAATTTTTCAAACCATTTCTTGCTTTACGCCAGTCACATGCTCAAAATCCTTAAATTTCTTCCCAAATACAAGAGAGAAGTACACATGTTGAGCATATAAAAATGATCTTTTATTCTGGACTCCAATAACTCCACCACAGCTTCGGTTCTGTGGCATCTTTCATTATCGTCCATGCCAGATCAAGCCCCCAGGATCATCTCTGATTTCTTTCATGTGTGTTAAGATTTCTACTTTATAGATTCCAGGTAGCTATAACCCTGTTGATTACCATGCACCTGTGAAGAACAATTAATCTGATGGTAAATGGAGACCCGTTTATTATATGAGCACTAGAATTGGAAATTCTGAAGTTTTACCTAAGTAACTTTACCTTAAATTTCTCATAAAAATGTTAATCATAATGAGTTTTGATAATCAACCGTTAGATACAATTTAGGTGTTTAGTCTCCCACTAAAGCTAATATTAATTTTTAAAGAATAAATCAAAGGGCTTTCAAATTACCACTCTGCCATTAAAAATCACCATTGAGTGCCACACAGTTAACTTGCCAGGTTATTGTTTGTTTGTTTGTTTGTTTGTTTGTTTTACACCTGTATGCCTGATCTCTATTGCATGGAATGTGAGACAAAATCCACACTAAAATATATTCTAAAGTATCAAAGTCAAGCTTTTCTATACATGTCTTCACATCTCAAGGTCTCATGACATATTCCATTTTGCACTCGTTCAAACAATTTCTTTTCGCCTGTGGCTCTAAGGGCAGCATGACCATAACAAATAACTGGTATATACTTCAGCATCTTAATCCATAAACTAGACACAATAGTGGTTGTGAGAATTTCAGTTTCTTTAAAAAAACACAGAGCTATTATATGTTTTCACTTTAATCCCAGGTGTGGGGAATATAGCTGCTTTGGAGCAGCCGACTATGATTTGCTTCGTGCTCTGTCAGAGATGTAATTTTGTCAGCTGCACATAGTTTCTGCGACTGTGTGACATTGGAATTCTGAGAACTTTTCAGAGAGTATATAAATGCTAGAGCCCTGAGAGATGGTTTATTACTTCATTGTTGGTTGCTGTTGGTCACATTCTATTAAGAGGAAGAAATTAGATATCCTGACTTTGAAGATCAAACTTTTCCCAAAGATACTCCTAATCAGCAGAAAGTAGTTTAAGGCTAATGTTGCTCTCTTGGGGACCTGACTTTATTCAGGGATCTGTTTTCTTTCTTCTTTATCCTTTTATCTCTCTTATCTAGTGTTAGAGAGTTGAAAGAGTAGAAGAAAAGTGGTGGAGAAAGGAGGAAGAAAGATGAACTCACAAAGTAGGAAATGCTGGCCACAAATAGCTACAACTATTACTGAATGAGATGATGCTGTTAGACCAATGGCAAATGCTCAACTACCGTCTACTGTTAAGCCAGAATCATGATGTCATCAATACTTTAAAAAATCACTATTTGGTAATCATCTCATAAAATGCTTTAGAAAAAAGTAAATGATTATCACACAGACATGAAATATAATGCATATATGAATATGGCTACATAGCTTATGCTATAGTGTAATTTAAGTAAAGTAAATTCTAAGTTAATTCATTTCAGCAACATCTCAAAGGAGTAACACTGTAATGCAAATGTTAAAACCATTATCACAATCATCCTTATCATACATATTTAGAAGTCTATTAAGGAACAAGTCTTATAATTATCCCATACACATGAACTAAAAAGCTTGGTATGCATTCGTTTTACTAGCCCTCCTAGGGTCTCAGGTAGTATTATGAATATGGTCAACCGATCCTCTTCTAGAAAAGGGCATTAAAGTATTTTAGCACACATCTCAAGTTTGTTTGTTTGTTTGTTTGTTTGTTTACTACTTATAAAAACAAAGTTCTAGGTTCTTGTGACAAGTTAACACTCACATTTGTCTATGAAGATCAATGATGTATGATTGCTTTAAAGTTAAAAATAAGAATAGAATAAAATCTATAGCCCTAAACAACAAGGAGGACTCCAGGGAAGATGCTTAATCATCATTCAGAAAGGCAAACAGGATACACATCAGAAGTAGGAGAAGACAAAGAACAGGACAAGAGCCTTCCACAGAGGACCTCTGAAAGACTCTGCCCACCCCTAAGACTCATAGCCAAACTTTGGGCAGAGTGCCAGAATCCTTATGGAAGAAGAGGGAGATAGAAAGAACTGGAAGGGACAGGAACTCCACAAGGAGAAAAACAGAGCCAAAATACCTGTGCCCAAGGGGGCCTGCAGAAACTGATCCTCCAACCAAGGACCATGCATAAAGAGGAGCTAGACCCCTTGTTCAAAGGAAGCCCACTGGCTACTCAGTTTCCAAGTGGGTTCCCTAGTAAACGGTACAGGGCTGTCTCTGACATGAACTCAGTGGCTGTCTCTTTGATCATCTTCCCCTGGGGGTACAGCCTTGCCAGGCCACAGAGGAAGATAATGCAGCCAGCCTTGATAAGACCTGAGAAGCTAGTCTCAGATAGAAGGGAAGAAGGTCCTCCACTATCAGAAGACTAGGGAACGGGCATAGGGGAAGATGAGGGAAGTTGGGTGGGACTGGGAGGAGATGAAGGAGGGGCTGCAGTGGTGATACAAAGTGAATAATTTGTAATAAATAAATATATAAATTAAACTAAATTAATTTTTTTAATTCATATTTTTATCTATGCAGGTTTTTCATTCCATTCTTGCAAGAGATGCCAGTATCGCATCCCAGAGGTGAGCAACTTTCTGTTATTTTTAATCCTCTTAATCTTCCCACACATATCTCTAATGCAGCAGTGTGTCTGGTAGCTACTCTTTCATTTCTATCTCTTCCAATTCTTAACAATCTCTGGCTTAAACCACTGAAACATACTCTCTATTAGAAGAAGCTCCCAGACCTTCTTCCATCTAATTAGGTGAAAATGACAGGACTGAAGTCACAGTTAGGTTTCTTTGGCCATATTTCATTAAAACGCTTCCCTTTAGATCTCACTACCAGTCAACGCCATTCTTCCTCACATCTGGATAACAAGCATTTCCTAAATTTCCTGGCATTCCATTGTATCTTCTTTTCTCATTATACCACATGGCACTTATTCTGCAAATTCTTCGTATCTTTGGATTATCTGTCTGTTTCCCATATTCCATTTTAATATTCACAACAAAACATGAAATATAAAGTTTTTCATGTGACTATAAAAATACTTCTAAATTGCTATGTTGAGTAAGAGTAAGTCTTACAGAGTAATTCAATCCTGTTTTTCTCTCAGAGTTTATGACATAAAAGATCCGAAGTATTATGCAAGTTATCCCAAATTATAAGTTGTGAGAAAAGGGGATCTCTCTGCCTTGTTTGCTGCTGTAACTGCTAAGTGATCCACGTTACTGAACAAATGTACATGGCTGACACTAAATGAGTAATGACAAAATATATTCTTGCAGGATGAATAGGTTCTTCCTATAGAGGTACTCTACAGAACTCATGATTGGATGTGTTCTCAATATGGGATGTAACGATTTCCCTAAGACGCAGTACTTCAATTATTTATTTAAATACTTTTGAATTCCTAAAACTAAAATCATTGATTGTTTTAAATCTGTAAGTGAATTGAAGATAAAATGCCTGAAGAGCTTGAAGGAAGAGTTTAATTCTACATCGTTCCATACAACATTACATGCTTATTATGCTTGAGGTGAATTTGTAAGTCTTAAGGTTGTGAATAATTTATTAGAAATCAATAAACCATAAAAAGTCTAGTTTCTATCTATAAGTCAAATCTAAATTACTTGTTAAATAAAAAGAGAAAAAAGTATTACCTGGGTAAAATTCAACAAATAGCACAATTTCACACCAGTATCTGGCTTGAGTTTTAACTATGCATTAGACCGGAAGCTAGACTGTTACTGGAACAGGGTCCTATCAGTATAGCAAAATAGGAGCACCTCCAAATTTTAAACCCTAAAATAATCTTCAGGAGAGCATAAGATGTTTTCCAGTTACTATGTATTACTTTATGTCTTATTGTTCCATTTTTCATAGCATAATGAAGAAGATATATAAATAAATTTAATCTTAGTTTACTGAAGTGTCTTATTCAAGATTTCCAGAAATACATCAGAAAGATATGACTTTTCTGATATCCAGAAAATTTAAGGTCATATACCTCCCTTCTTCCTCATTCAGTCAAGCCTATGGATAGATAGAGAAACCTTTCTTGGTAGTCAAGCATTTTGCTTTAGGGATGTGATGTTTTATCCATTTCTGTCTCTCTATTGCCTGTCTTTCTACCAACACAACTATCTAGCATATATAGGACATCTGTCTATCATGTAGCTACTTACCTTTTTGTCTTCATTTCGTTCTGCTTGTCTAGAGAGCCCTGACTAATTCACTGGTGCTCCTGATTTGAAGGTCATGCTTTATTTTTATCTCTCCTATACAATGCTGCTACAAGAAGACAAGAAGTGAAGCAATTGGTAAGGGGTGCTTACCACACTCCCCTAGTAGATTACACAACCATAAAAGCTGAGGACCTCGAGAGATCTGATTTCTTCATGTCATTTATTCAAACTCAATTGTACAGAATGATGGATCATTTCTGAGAGAGAGACAGAGAGAGAAAGATAAAGTGAGAGAGAAAGAGAGAGAGAGAGAGAGAAAGGGAGAGGTACAGGGACAGGAACAGAGACAGACTTAGAAGAAAGAAAACTTTATAACAGATATCTGGTCTTGAAATTAGACAATATGTTTTATTCCCAGAACATAATATCTGTGTGGATAATTTCATGTGTTGAGAGTCCCTAGGATGACATACAATTTTATGTGCCAGATAACATCTGAAAATTTAAATTCAGAATATTTGGGCCTGGATTATTCCTTTGGTACCCAGATTTTGTTTAACCTTAGTCAACTGTCTTAATCTCTTTTGGTTTTGGTATCTTCATTGATAGGGTTGTATGTTGATGATTATATGTAATGACAAAATATTTCAAGTAGTATAAAATGGGCAAATATAATGTGCTTCATGTTGTTGTGAAGCAACCACATTTGCAGAATATGCATGTGGCTGACACTATGCTCCAAGACATAACTTAGAATTGTCGGGTGTAAACAATTCAGAGTTGGGGCTGGGACTGGACATCTGCCTTCTCTCCAGTGTGACCAAGTATCTGGTATCACATGATGATCCTCCAATTACAGTAACAGGAAGTGTTACCACCTTCCTTCCTTATATTATTTTTGCCTGAATCTTATAAAATAACCTGTAACTATAGAGAATTCGTTGTTTTGTGAAAGTCATAACACTAGCAAGTCAAGATTGTGAACCAGGCCTCATCGTTCTGATTCTTCCCACCACCTCTTTACTGTGGCCCAATTTCCTTAATATATAAATCACATTAACATATTAACAAATAGCATGAGACAATACTCCTACTGAAGTAAAGCATTCTATTAAGAGTGTGAAGAATCATTCTCATTAGTTTATGGTTCCATTTAATGTACCGAACCAGTGTATAACAATGATGGTAATGAATACCATCACAGTTTTTAGTTAAAAGTTAATTTTATATACCTTGATTATTAAAGTCCTTCCTACTACTCAAGTAAGTTTGACTAGCCACAATGTTAATAATATTAATAATGTATTAAATTAAATGTAATTATAATATTTATAAATAAGAATGATAATAATTATTATTTAAGTTTAGCCTCCTAAGCATTCCACAGATATTATTTATATATTGACACACTAGCAAAGTGTAAGATTCAAATGAAAAGAAAAAATGATTTGACTTTGATGAAGACAAAGGGATGGGAAAAAATTAGGAACCTGGTCTCAGACTTGAGGACCTACACGGTATAAGTTGGCACAACTACCTTTGCACTGAAAAAACATTATGAAGGCCTCAAACTTTCCAATATCTCTGCCGGTAGAATAACTTTTAAATTGTACTAACCTTTAAAAACTAGTAGAAGGAAGAATTTTATCTTCTATCATAAAGATGCTTTTATGTATACATTCCTCAGTTGAAGGTTCCACAGTAATGGGAACAGGAACTGTCTCTGACATGAACTGATTGGTCTCCTCTTTGTCCCTTGAGGGGAGAGCAGCCTTACCAGGACACAGAGGAAGACAATGCAGCCACTCCTGATGAGAGCTGATAGACTAGGATTAGAAGGAAGGAGAAGAGGACCTCCCCTGTCAGTGGGACGAGGAGAGGGGAATAGGGAGAGAAGGGGCCAGGAGAGTGGTATTGGGAGGGGAGGAGGGAGTGAGCTACAGGGGGATACAAAATGAATAAATTATAATTAATAAAAATCAAAATAAAAAAAAACACTTTCCAAACCAGAGACTAGATAGCCATCATTATGTTTTACAAATGACACACACACATATACCATAATAACTGTTATTATTAAGAACAGATGCAGCTGTGGCTTGCCAGATGTTTATTTAAAAGAGTGGTCCCAGAAGTACCTGTGGCCAATAGGTCAAGGCAGTTAGCCGCATAAGCACACTGACACTATGATGTTTGTACAGTGGTGACATTAAGGAGTACTTCATTCCTGTTTTTTGTTTTTTTCTGTTGTTTAGAAAAACAATATGGCTGTACTTGCCCTGCTTCTGTCTGTATGAAGAGTCACAATGTTTAGTAAACTCTTGATTTTCAAAAAGGATGTGAGCAATTTTTTTTAATCAGGATATTTTAGTTTTGTAGACAATCAAAAGTAATGTGACTAAACAGACATTAATAGTCAGTCAGTGCTGAATATTTTACACAATCATAGAAAGTGAAAGTTTTACTCAGATAAAAATAATTCCCTAAGACACTCAGTATTTTTCTCTTTTTCATGGTCATTGGATATCCTTGGAAAAGGCAGCTAGGAGCCGTGACTCCTGCACGGTGTCCTTAATAAATGACAAATTCGAATTTACACTTTGTGGTCAGAGAAGAGTCTTACCCTATGGAGAATACTTCTTGTGTGCTTGGATTGGAATTGAAAGAGGAGCTCAATCAGAAGTGATGTCACTCAGCCTGCTGCTGCCGTTACTGCATGGAGACATGTTCTCAACTGTCTGAAGCCTCTTGTTTACTAAACAAATATTTGTTGAGTAGCTGCTCTGTGTCAGGCATTAGTGGACAGGACAAGCAGACTCCCATACCTTAAAAGGTCACATCATGCCAAATTGCCACTGACACATTAAGAACACAAAAGGCCAGGAGGACAGAGTGATTACCAATACTTGCTAACCCCTTCTCCCACATGTATAAACAGCACATCAGCAGGTGACAGGTAAGTTTGTGACAAGAATAACTTTGCAAACATCGGCTGTCACTCTAGGCTGCTCTGGGCTTGGAGCTTTAGATGATACTACTCAGAGAGCATTCATGTTTGTATA
>CM053767.1:16384368-16424683 GCA_028658305.1 Pachyuromys duprasi
AGAAAGAAACATATGGTATATACTCACTTATATAAACCTATAGGATAGGAAGTTCAAGAGAGGATATACAAGAAGGAGGACCCAGGGTGGGATGATCAATCCTTTCTTAGATGGACAAATATGATGGACATTGAATGTAGGAGAAAACAAGCAGCAGGACAGGAGCCTACCACAGAGGGCCTCTGAAAGAATCAATATAGCAACGTATAAAAGCAGATATTAAGACTCACAACCAAGTCTTCAGCAGAGGGCAGGGAATAATAATGAAAATAGGGGAAGTTAGTAAGACTTGGGGAGAACAAGAGCTCCACAAAGACCAAATTGAGCAGGACACAGGGGTCTTTTACAGTTTCTCCAACCAAGGACCATGTATGGATATGGCCTAGAACCCCTGCTCAGATGTGGCCCATGGTAGCTCGGTGTCCAACTGAAGACCCTAGTAAGGGGAAGAGGGACAGTTTCTGTCATGAACTCGATGTCTGGTTCTTTGACCCTCCCCCATACACGCCAGGGAGTAACAGCCTGGCTCAATCCCATGGGAGGACATTGCAGCCAGCTCTGAGGAGACAAGATGAACTGGGGTCGGATGGAAGGGGAGGAGGTCCTCCCCTGTATGTGGACTTGGAGGTGGCGGGGAGGAGATGAGGGAGGGAAAGGGAGAGTGGGAGGGAATGAGTGAGGGGGCTAAGCCTGGGATGCAAAGTATCTAACCTGTGATTGATATAAAAATAAATAAATTACATTTTAAAAAAGAAAGAAAATAAAAATGTTTCTTATTGCTCTGAATTTCTCAGTAGCTTAGGATGTAATGTTATCAACTGAACACGGAAGTAACGGGAAAGTGCTAGAGTCATGGAGAAAGAAATTTTTGTTTTATTTCACTCATTTCATCATATATGCATCTGAGATAGCAGGAAATGCGATCCATAGTATGAACCAGCCCTGATGAGACCTGATAGGCTAGGGTTTGATATAAGGGGAAGAGAACCTCCCCTATCCATGGACTAAGGAAGGGGCATATGGGGAGATGCGGGAGGGTGAGACTTGAAGGAGACTGGGGAGCTTACAGCCAGGATACAAAGTGAATAAATTGTAACAAATAAAAGTTTAAAAGAAAAAATATATAATTAAAAAGTTTCTGATAATATATAAATAAGAAAGCACTTTTCCAGTATCTAATATACTAGTCTTTACCTTAGCAAACTCGATTTCAATTCTATCACATTGTACATGTCCTTGAACATGAATGTCTATGCTAGGGAAATTTGGTATTTTATAGGATAGTGGAACGAAACTGTAACCATATTTCAAATGGTAAGCCAAATTTCTGCAAAATGACTTTCTCCAAGTGCAAAAGGCAGCATAATTTGGATTTCATAATAACGATTTTTCAACATCACATTAGATGCCTTTTCTCTTTTAAAGACTTTTCCCCCATTTAGAAATAGCAACTAGATGCAATCCTTTCAGTGCAATTCATTAAGCTTCTGTACTCTTACACCTTTTCTAAAGCTCTTTGCTGTCCAGAGCTGTTAGGTCGTTTTATTTCCCATATTTACACAGCTGGAGATCAAACCCAGGGCTTCACATGTGCTAGCAAAGAACTAGTCTCCTCTGATTTGAAAATCTGTTAATTTAGGATAAAATCAGAAAAAAAAGAGAGTCGTGTTAAAGTCTTATAAATTGAAGCAAGGAATTAATTATATAAATCATTAAAGAAGTAAGAGCCCATCTTTGGCATGCTGAGGAAACTAGACTAGTCTCAGCCAAGGGGTGATGGGCAATGAGTGGTGCTCCTAGGATACAGCCTCTGGAAGAAGCAGGCGCCACATCAGCTACTTTCAACAGGACTTACAGGGAAACAGCTTATGATTGATAGCACTGGTGCAAAGGCAGAGAAAAAGAAAAGTCTATATTTAACCTCACTCCCATTATGTCTAAATCTTAAGACTACCTAGCCTTGTCTACATTAGACAGAAGCTTCACAATTTAAATTGTGGTTCCCTTAGCCTTCAGATATCCACCATCTAGGAGAAAACCAATGTTGGCAGAAGAAGTTCAGACACAATAGGCTGAGGACATTGCTCACTCAGGAAGCTCACAGACTCTAGTCTGTGTTGGCAGGGCCCATTAGTTTTTAAAACTCAGCACTGGTGCTGGAGACTATTCTTGTGCTGAAAAGGTAGAGGCAGATGGATGCCTGGAGCTCCTTGGTCAGGCAGCCTAGCTTAACCAATGACCTCTGGGTTCAGAAAGATTAACTTACAAACTATGGTAGAGCAGCCTTGCTAGACCCCAGAAAAGGACATTGCAGCCAGCCCTGAAGAGGCATGATAAGCTAGGGTCAGATGGAAGGGGAGGAGGTCCACCCATCAGTGGACTTGGAAAGGGGCAAGGAGGAGATGAGGGAGGGATGAGGAGAGTGGGAGGAAATGGGGCAGGGGCTACAGCTGGGATACAAAGCTCATAACCTGTGATTAATATAAAAATAAATAAATTAAAAAAAATTACTGTAGCGCTCAGTGGAGGAAGACATAGATAGATAGATAGATGATAGACAGATAGATAGATTGCTTGATACATGATAAATAGATAAAAATAGATGGTAGTTAGATAGATGATTGATAAAAATATGTTGGATAGATGATTGATAAGTAAATAGATAAATATATAGATGATACATAGAGGCTAAATAGATCATAGCTATAGATACGCAGATCATATATAGATAATAGATGATAGATGACAGATATATAGATGATAGATACATAGATTGATAGACATATCAATAGATGATAAATATAGATAGATGATACATAGTTGATAGATAATATACATACACACATACACATACACGCCTAAAATAACATGATTGGCCTGACACTGTGATTTATTGCTGCAGTCCTTGTGCTGATCCAGTTCTTCTCTCTTGACAGTTGTGTGTGTGTGTGCGTGTGCGTGTGTGTGTGTGTGTTTTAAGAACTACTCTACAATGTGCCAGGACCTAAGGAAGAACTGGCTGGGAGATTCCAGGTTATATTCCAGAAGATGATGTCTAATGTTTCATCCCAGCATGTTGTGCCCCCTGGGTTATGACATCCAGCGCTGGGTGCCTCCTGAGGTCTCTCATCTGTGCATAAATGGAGTTTGGACCGATGAGACTTAAACTGTTCTTGGCAGCTTTTCTGAGCCTTGGGATAATGGCTCACCATGAATTTGAATTGCATTCCTTGCTGTCTTATCTAAAAGTAATAAACACACTGTGTTGCTAACATGCAACTTGTCTGTCTCACCAGACTCAAATAGTAAAAAGACATTCAAAGATGCAGAAGGCTAAAGGGAAGCGGGCACTTCTTGACTTATCTGGAAGGTAACCATATGGTAAGTTTTAGTGCAACTTGAGATGGAAGTGATAAATGGTAGGCTCATCATTACACTCTGCCGGTGAAGGGGTCACTTGGTTATATTCCTACAATGCAGACCGCGATTTAGCAATCCACTAGTAAAAATCCTCCTAAGGGTTTCTCATATTGAAGTATGTGTTGCCAAAGCCTACTGATCTTTTAAGAATGTTCTTCCTGCCTAATCTTGGGTTCTATATATCAGGTAACTTTATTTGAAATACCAGGATCCCACTAAGAAAAGGATACAATACAAGGTTTTGGTTTTTTGTTTTTTAACAAGAATCCATCAATATTGATGATGATAGTAAATTTCCTTCATTGAGGATACGGGGCTGATTAAAAGGTTAATGAGTAGATAAATTTAGTCAACTTCTAGCCCTTAGGTCCATTTTAAAGGAAACTCATTTCCTTTTACAAATGAGGTTTCCTCTAGATAAAAGCAACTATCATTAATGATAATTATGCCATTTTCTCATGAAAACCAAACTCAAAGGTAAATAAGTAATGTTTATTAGTGGTAGAAAAATAATTTTATTTTCCTCCAATGATGTTTTAGGATGCATCACATTGCTTTTCTTTGTACTTAGTAAAGAGTATTTGGGTTAGAAAGTTAGAAAGCAACTAATTGGGAAAAACATAAACTAAGGCTGATACAAAAGTTTGTTTCTATCACTTGTTACTTAAAATCTTTCAAATTTATTTAAATTATGTATTAAACTAAATTTTCTTTTTGGGAAATATATAATGCATATGTTCAAGTTTGATTTTCTTGGTAGGAGATTTTTTTTGATGCCTTTAAAAATGTGTGAATTCACATATTTTATACTCCAGAGATCTGTCTTCTCAGCATTTTCTATCATTTTTATGAAAGCATTTTACGTTATTGAAAGAGAAAAGTAAACAATAGATGAAAACAACTTATGCTTTTTTACTGTAAAATTATTGATTTAATTACATGAAAAATAATCCCACCATGTGGCTATTTCTGATCTTATTTAGACATACGGGAATGAAATGAAAACATTTTGTATGTCTGCATCTCTGCTTGTGGCTAAAAGGAAATAGCTTGGGTATGTGATTGGGCCACTTTTAGTCAAGAGTTGCGCGTACTGTACTTTGTTTTGTCTATCTTTAATTAGGAGGCTCATAAACATTGAACTGAACTGTCTCCCCACACAAACATCTCAAACCTCAAATCTGTTCCTGGTTGCTAGTTTTCCTGTAACCTGGTCTTATAGTTTTTATTTGTTTATGAATCAATAGTACCCAGATTCCTGTCCATGTTCACCACTTAGGAGTGTACACTTGAACCAACAGCAGCGGTTTTATATTGTAGCCAAGCTCAAAATCAAATAGGAGGCAATACTTGAGGACCATAATGATGACAGAGAGTCACACTTTGGATGATATCCATGATCACTGGGTCACTTTCTGCCTGCTTCATTTAAGATATCTCTAATTCTGCTTTTTATTTTTTCTGGACTCAATGCTTTTCCTTCAGTAACAGTTTGGATCACTTCTCATAAATGGATAGATACTTGTAAAAGGACCATTTTCAGAGGGTAGGAAGACAGTATACAAGAAAACAGCGAGCAGATGTAGAGAATATTACAGAGACGAGAATCAAAGTACAAGGTTTATGTAGGATATTCTGAGAAACTCCTTTCAAATGGAAACTCTAGATCACATACCTGTGTGAAGAGAAGGGGACGGAAGACATAAGGAAGCTGAAATGCATGGATCTTGATGTAAGGAACAACAGCTAAAACAGAGCTGAGACATATTTCTAGAGCTTGAAGGTCTTAAGGAGTAGTAATAGTGTGCTACGGAAGAATCAGTCAAAGGGGAAGAGAAGAGTAATGAGCTGTGAGGTTGGGAGAATTTTTTTGGACATATTCTTATCATGGTTCTATAGAATCAGCTTTGTTTTATAGTTTTAGAATTTTACCCATTTTCAGAGAACTATAACATTTTATCTGTATATACCAGTATTATTTTACAAATCAATTAATATTATATAACCTTTTAGCATATATTACATCCAACTGTAGATGTTTTCACATATTTGTACATCTTTTTTCACTATTTTAGATAACATTCATTAGAAGATGCTTATAGTTGCCTTTTAATTATTAGTGACAATTTTTTCTTTTTATTTATTCACTTTACATCCAGATCATACAATCTCCCACTCAGCTCATGTTCCTATACTCCCTCCCACTTCCCCCTATCCATTGCCCCTTAATCCTCAGATAAAAGGAACCTCCCCCCTACCAACTCAGACCATCACATTAACTTGTATCAGAATTTTGCACATCTTCCCCTGTGCCCTGCCAAGGCAGCCCTGCCAGGGGAAAAATGATTGAAAAGCAGGCAATATAATCCTTGTCAGAGATAGCCTCCTCCCACCTTTCTAGGGGACCCACATATTGATCAACCTACCCATCCTCTACATATGTGCAAGGGGCTTAGTTCGAGTCCACGCATGATTCTTTGGTTGGTACTCTGTATGTAACCCCTGTGGGCCTAGGTTAGTTGGCTCTGTTGGTCTGCTTGTGGAGCTCCTTCTATCCTACCCCTCATTCTTCCACAAGACTCCCTGTACTCAGCCAATGTGTGGCTGTGAGTCTTAGCTATGCTAGTCTCCTGTCTGTCAGCATAGCAGAGTATCATTAATAGTGTCAGGAGTTGGCTCTCTCCCATGGGTGGGTCTCAGGTTGGGCCAGGCATCGGTTGGACATTCTCTCAATCTCTGCTCTATCTTTATTCCTGCACATCTTATAAACAGGTAAATTTTGAGATGATGTTTTTGTGGGTGGGTTAATGTTCCCCTCCTCCACTAGGAGTTCAGTCTAGTTAGATGGAGTCCTCCTCAGTCTCTATGACCACTGCTACTTGGATTATCAGCTAGATTGACCCTCATATTCTCCCAGGAACCTAACCTGTCATAGTTTTCCACCTTGTCTCACAGATGTCTTGGCCATGGTTTCTCTTCTCTGTCCTCCTGCTTCCTCTCCCCAGTTCGATCTACAGTCTCATTGCTCTCCATGTTCACTTTTCATCTCTGTTCCTGCTCTTCAACCACCTCTGCTGTCTATTCTATTTCCACTTCTGGGTGATATTTAAATATCCTCCCTTGGGTCCAGCTGTTACGTATCTTCTTTGGGTATGTAAATTATAGTATGTTTATCTTGTATTATATGGCTAATATCTGCTTATAAGTGAGTATATACTGTGTGTCTTCCTGGGTCTCAGTTACCTTACTCAGAATGATCTTTTCAGTTCCTCCATTTGCCTGTCAATTTCATGACTTAAGTATTAAACTTAACCATTTGTAGAAACAACTCGAACACAAAATTCTTAGGTCTTGCTCATTAGTCAGTTGTCTGAGTCTAATGTATTTATTTAGTTTAAAGAAACTATGTAGTAACAATTCAAGTTTCCTATCATTGCTCCTTGACCTTTCTTTCTCTATGGGTTTCACATATCTCCTGGAATACTCATCCATCATATATATATATACATATATATATGCATATATAATTATATAAACATAATACTATATGCTATATATTTTATATGTTTTGCTGAAATATTGATTTTCGGTACATTCTTGTATGTCGCTTCAATCATATACTTTATTATCTTTTCCAAAACTTCAATTCCTCACCAAAATTGATGTTCCTTGTCCTATATTTGATTGCAGAACCATGGAGTATTTCAGCAAGTTTATTGCCATCTAACCAAAGACACAATCATGCCAGGATCTCCACCCCTGACCCTGTATATATATTTTTTTCCAGTGGAAGAATCACTGACCCTTTTCCTCTGAGGCTGAGTCCTTTATACTGGCACTGGTGTCCATTTTCTCTCAGTTGTTCATGACCTCTGTACCTATACCAGTTTCCACTCCTTGCCAGGTTGTTCCCCTCAGCAAAAAATACACGCACCATGTCAGCATTCAGCAAAACAAACTCAGTAATCCTCTGGTACTTGAGATGGGCTTGTTTCAGGTCACCTGTGGATATCCAAATCTGTCACACTCAAGTCTCTTAGTTAAAACAAAATAGCCCTTTAAAACTGTACAGCATCTATGCATATGTTTCAAATCAGCATTAAGTGATTTATCATACCAAATATGATGCAAATGGTAGTAAGTGGCTGAGACATTAATGTTTAGGCATTAATGTGAAGATATTATCAATATAATATTAAAATTGCTCTGTGCATGTTCAGGAAAGAATATGTAAAGAATGCACTTTGTCTCTGTTTTGCTTAATCTGTAGATGTGGCACTCACATAGACCAAGGGCTGAGTGTAACTAGAAATTATTTAATGTCCACACTCACTTCTTGGACAAATCTTGATTTATCCGATGTGTATTTGCTTACTTTCTCTCAGTTAACAAAGAGTTCTTCATGATTGTTTTGTTGTTGTTTATTTGGTTTTGTGTGTGTGTATGTTTTTGCTAAAACTATTTGTATCAGAATTGGCAATGAGTTCTACTTTTCAATGTTTAATATTACTTTTTATTTCTTTTTTTTTGTCACAAAATATCACCTTTTCTAACTATTTAAAGAACACTTCCAGAACTCATTTCCCTAGTTCGTTCCTTCCTTCATGGAACTTCAGTATACTTTTGTATCTTCTTATGGTTCCCCCTTTCTCCGTATCTAAGGAGCCACAGAGCATCAAGGCATAGTGCTTACCTCAGTCCCCCCCTTTACGTGCTTCTGTAAGGGATCTGAGCCTTTCAGGAATGTTCATTTTCCATTGATGTACTGACTCAAAATAATGTCCACTGATGAAATCTCTTTGGATTCAGCATGTATATGATCCAGAGTCTACTTGACCATACATCTCAGTGTATCTAATGGATAACGCAAACCCACAATATAGCTCCATACACACAGTCATTCTCTGTTTCCATAGTTTGTCTAGGATTTTTCTGTCTCAACACATTGAAGTAACAAACTCTAAATGTTCAGACTACAAAGCCAGAAGTCAATCTTGGTCATTTTCTGACTATGTACTCTATTCAGTACCTTAATGAATCTGTTTGTAATTAACTTCATAGAGTACTCACACTATAACAAGATGTACTTTTAATTGATATCAACTTTACTTTTCATTACCTCTATGTCTACTCAATTTAATCCAACTATACCTGAACTTAGACTTCTTTTTAAACTTATTTTGCTCCTGTGAGTCTAGCCTTTGCCATAGAATATATGCATATATCATGGTGATGGTTTCTGAATATAAATTTTATCATGGCATCCTTAAGTTGTCTTGTGTTCTATTAAACATATAGTAACATTATGGTTAATATGTTAGTCAGTGGTGTGGTGCCTGCCTGGCATGCACAATACTTCAGGTTATATTCTCAGTAAACCCTTTCCCAAATTAAGGGAAATCCAAGCTATATTTTCAGAATGCTAAGAAAAATTGGGAAGTTTTGTAATTTTATATTAAGCTAATCCAGCTGTGAGAACTTGTGTCTGCTGAACATTTTTAAGCAAAGATCTGCCATTCAAGTGTTTAAAAGCTCATCTTATAAGGTTCATTCTTAGTATCTTATAAATATGAATAAAAATTAGAAACATAATGAAGAAATATATTTGCCATGAGATTTATTTGTATGTAATTTGACACGTGTATTAAAGCTACCTTGTGAAAGTTAGAGGTAATGAATTTTCTGAACATAGAAAACATTTTATATTGATTCACCAAATATGGCATTTTTATTTATTCAAGTCAAAAAATTGTGCTTGTATTTTCCAAATGTGTATGCTTTCTTAAAGAGAACTGCTCAATATGAAAGAAACTTTTTTTTTCTCTTTTAGGCAATTTATCAATTAGAACAAACAAAAAGCATTTAAGTAGTCTTAAGGATAGTGACTAGGGAATCACAAAGACTGACATTTTCTCTGGGAAGAGCAGAGTTTTCAAGCACATAGACAGTTTTAGAAAAAAAAAAAAAAGAAATGCTGATTGAAGATCCTGGTGATAGGAGGGGCGACAGATGTCACATATGAGCCGTTGCACAATATGCAATTTGTTTGTTTTTTTCTTTTGTTTTTAATACACCCTTTGAAATGTAACTTGACACTCTCCTGAGAATATAGTTGAACAGTGACTCAGAATGATATTAAATGTTCTCTAATGGTATGTAAGACAAACCCAACTCTCTCTACTATCATACCTTGAGCAGTTATTAGTAATGTTTGGGAAGAGAGCTTCATTGTGAGAGCAACACTTTTATCATGCAAACCGTAAGAGTTCATTTTCATTTCCAAATATGTAATTATTTTTATTTCTGTCCGTGTTCAGTCTTGTACCATCAGATTTGGCATTTCCATGATTTTAACGGAAAATAGTCCTCAATTTTGCTTCCTTTGTACTTCAGATAGACAGAGGCAGGGGGAGGGGGAAAGGAAGAGGGAGAGGGGGAGAAGGGGAGGGAGAAGGAGAGGAAGAGGGAAAAGGAAAGGAAGACTGAGAGGAAAATTATGTCACTTGTTAACTGTAGAGAAAATCTGATTTTCTGTAATAATCATTCATAAAATGAAGGGCTTACCATGAAGAAGAGACCTAAATCTGGGAGATGTCCTAACTCCTATAAACTATACCTACAGTGCATTGGTAGTTTCTTAAAACTAACCTAAAAATGCTGCTAAACTTTCTATTCTTTGTAAACATGGGCTTAACTACAGACTATTCTGACAATTTCATAAAGAATTAATTGTTTTCTTATATGGCTTGCATCATTTTTATTGGTTAATATTCTGCTTCCTTTGTTTTCAAATCAATGCTTCTAGTTTTACGTGCCTTGAGGGATAAGTTAAAGAGAAAAATGGTGCCCAGCAGCACTAATTATTTGGCTATTTGGCAATATTGAACTCAGCTATCATTTTTCCCTCTTCCTCATTGAGAAAAAGGAAACAGGAAGCCAAAAAGACAAGAAAAATTGAATTCATTATACAACACGCTATGACGCCGCCGTTAATATACTGTATAAATGCATTAAAAACTAAGTAATGGGTGGAAGCTCTGAGTCTGAAAGTGCTTAGTGTATTAATTGTGCTCGTAAAATCAGAGTGCAGAAATTCGAGTCCATCCGTTCTGCAGGCTCCTGAGAAACCTGGCTTAGTGGGTGCTCCCCTAGGGGGCTCCCGCTTCCTTATGCTGCCTGGATGGCTGCATTATGATCAGGAGGAAAGTCAGGGCACACCAAACAGTATGACACCAGCACTTCTCTTGGGTCTTATTGAGTACACCGCACTCAGGTTCACTGATGATTCAAATAAAAGGTTTGAAGACCCGTCGCTACAGATTCTCCCATAAGCACACAGGAGAGAGTTTGTGCACGATATGAACGCAGCCACTTGGCCTCAAAGTGATTAGATTTTATACATTGGAAAGACGCTAATTCTTGAAATACCCCTGATTACTTAAGTTTTACATATTACACCTAACGTGTGAAAACCCTGGAGTCCTGCAATTACCACTAGACTCATTCCTGTAGCAGGTTATATGGGCTAACGAAAGAAAAATGGAAAAGTAATTATATCCAACAGATGACTGTTTATTGCAGAGTTGTCGCCCTCCTTTTACTCTTCAAAACTCCACTTTTAATTGCATCAGGCTGTATTTATATTTATTTCTTCATTATTAAAATATAAATGTTGAGGAGGGGAGAGGTAACACTATAAACATTATGCTGAAACATAAGACAGCTTAAATATTGCAAAATTTCTTTGTGCACTGTTCACTCAGCAAAGAGTTAAACAGGCATTATTTTCTTTGTATTGCTTTGTGTCTAATAATGGTATTTACTAAACAGTACTCCCTGGTTACTTATATTACACAGAGCTACTATACAAAATTTCAACTGCATTATCAATGTAAACTTTAAGTACAGGAAAAACCAAAGTAAGTTTGTATTTCCACATGACATGAATGGAAAGTCACTTATTCAAACTTTCTTTGCCAAATAATCTGGGTGACAGAAACAGGGAACAGTTTATTCTGTTCTTTATTATTCCATGAGTTGTGTCTTTATTTAATTTTTCCCAGTTCATCAAAGCATCAACTGCCCCTGTTGAATCTGTACACAGACAATGGTATTCTGCCCATTGGCATTTCACAACTGCCAATTTCACAACTGTCAATCCCAATCAGTTTTCCATGAGATTTAGTTTCAACCTCACATTTGGGTGACAGTTTAAAATGAACAGGATGATGGTCATAAGGTTGTCAAGATCAAGTGCATACTGGGGGAATGGGTGGACCATGTTGCTGCATATAATTATAGGAAAAATCCTGGAGCTATTTAATGATCTCAAGACCCACACAAGAGAAGGTAGTTTTCACAGAGGCTAGGTATATCAGTATTTTCAAATTTCAAAACAATACAGTGGTTGTGTTTTTCTTTTAATTTCTTATATTTTAAAATTTAAGTGTGGATTTCTTCAATGCATGCATAGCAATGCAGAACTGCAGAATTTCAGGTACATACATGCAGCTATGGGCTCAGTTTTTTTTTTTTTTTCACATGGACTCTAAAGGCTACAAGCAATGTCTCATCAGGCAAGGGCACTTTCTTCCCATGCCAGGAAACTTGAATTCAATCTCTAGAAACCAAATGAACTGAAGGAGAAATATATTCCATGGCTGCTGCGGGAAAGAGAACTTGCAACAAGCATGTCGGATATAGGATGAATAAAGCTGACTCTATATATTGTAGTTTGGATCTGCAGGTCAAACTCAAATCCTGTGTTTAAAAAGGAAGTGCTCTTTGCCACTGAACTCTCTCCCCACATCCTAAAGCAAAGAGTTTCCAGTGCAAATGTATCCTTACAAATGTATCCTTATACTATCCTGTATCTCTGTGAGCAGTAAACTTACAAAAACTTAGCATTTTATTTGCACCTATGGCAAAACCTATCACTCTAGCATAAACTTTACCTTTTGAGATAAACAGGGTTAGCAAAGCCAAAATCTCTTGGGTAAGTTTGATTTTCATCTTGAAAAAGGCTATCTTGGTGATGTAATGACTGTAACTTTTACTTTTGCATACTAATTTTACAAATGTTTCTTCGTGGAGAGTAACATTCTCATTGCTTAATAGACAATTGATGTTGTTTCAGGAAGAACACCAAAGAAATAGTAAAGGCTTGAAAAAAAAATCTTCTCAAAGTCTACACAGTAAATAGTAGCTTTGAAGTCAAAGTTTTTGATCTATAAGAGAAAATAAAGGTTTAATAATAGCATATTTGAAAGAACAGATCAAATCATCCTAGGCCATTTCCAGAGAGACAGAGTAGCTAAGAGGAGTAGTACTGAGTAGTATTGAGTATGGGCTTCTCTTTCTTTACTCAGATTTGTTCCTTTGAGGCAGGGTCTCCAAAAACACAGGCTGACCTTTCACTCCCTTTGCCACTGAGGCCCAACCATGAACTCATGATCATTTCCCAAGAATTGCCCCTATTTCCCAAGAACTGAGGGCATGGGATGCATTAGGGTGCTTAGATATGTCACGCCTTTAAATCAACAGTATAGCAGCCTGTAAAAGCAGCTGTATCAGTCTTCTGCAGCATCGCAGTGAGCTGTACTGACCGAAAGGAGACTCAAGGTAGTCAAGTCTACACTTGGGGGAAAGTACACCTTTCCTTTCTGGCAGTCCATGCTGTCCTTAGTTCTCTCTGGAAGAACGGTTGCACCAATATTGGACATGTGTGATACTAGTGAACCATTCCTTACAAAGGGTTGTCTACTTTGGGAAGCCCTCTTGCAATACTCAAGACATTTTGTGCCCCACAATAATTAGGGTGATATTCTTGACTGAGGCATTAAGAAACTGAGGCATTAAGAATCCCCATCAGTTGACTGAGGGAGGGGCATGGGAGGAGAAGAGAGAGGGAGGATGGGATCTGTAGGACTCAAGGGAGGGGTGACAACTGGGATAAAATGTGAATAAATTGTAATAATAAAAAATTAAAATTATTAAATAATAGAGTAGGTATTAGGTCCTTTTCTCTCCAGGTCTTTCTATCTCGCTCTTCTTTCATAATATTCCCTGCACTCCTCAACTTTTGGCTATGAATCTCCACATGTGCTTGGATACCCTGCTGGGTAGAGTCTTTCAGAAGACCTCTGTGGTAAGCTCCTGTCCTGTTCCCTCTCTGCTCCCACTTCCCACTTTCCCATTTCTGATGTCTATCCTGTTTGCACCTTTGAATGAGGATGGAGCATATTGCCTAGGGTCCTCCTTGTTGTTTAGCTTATAGGACTACGGATTTTAGAGCTCCACCAGGAAACCATCAGAGCCAAAAAACCTGGGCCCAGGGTGCCCTGCAGAGACCAATTCTCCAGCCAAGGACCATGGATGGAGAGGACCTAGACCCCTTCCTCAGATGTAGCCCATAGGCAGCTCAGACTCTAAGTGGGTCTCTTAGTAAGGGGAGCAGGGGGATATCTCTGACATGAACTCAGAGGCTGACTCTTTGATCACTGCTCCTTGGGGTGCAGAGATGTCAGGCCACAGAGTAAGAGGATGTACACAGTCCTGAAGAGACCTGATAGGCTATGGTCAGACAGAAGGGGAAGAGGACATCCCTTATCAGTGGACTAGGTAAGGGACAAGAGGAAGAGGAGAAAAGAAAGATGGGACTGGGAGGAGATGAGGGAGGCTGCTACAGCTGTGATACAAAGTGAATAAACTGCAATAAATAATGAATGAATTAAAAAGGATAGGTATTAACAAAAGAGAAAGACATCAGAACAAAACAAAAAAGTAAGAAAAGCAGAACTTAAGGTAGTTAATTTAGTAGAGCCAGAGAAGCGGTTTATGTCATGTAAATTTTGTTGAGGAGAAAGACAGCTGACTAACCTATGAGAGAAGATAGGAGTCCTGTGACGCAGCATACACTGTTTCATTGAGAAGAGACAGAGACAAATGATAGCGGAGATTTTCTTTTTTTCATATTTATTTTTTTATATTAGTTACAGTTTATTAACTTTGTATCCCTGCTGTATCCCACTCCCTCATTCCCTCCCCATCCCACCCTCCCTCCCTTATCTCCTCCCTGCCCCTTTCAGTTTCTAATCAAAGCTGCAGAGAACATGTCAGGGCTTCCCTACCCCATGAAGTGAAAACCTTTACTTCTGGAAATGCTGTCATGATAAAAATAAATGATGTGCATAATTTTAACTTTAAGGCTTGTCCAGCTCTACTTTGGAGTCTGCTTCTCCCTGAGGAAATATGTGGGAAGTTTAGAATGGAGATTATTCTGCCAAAGTGAGGAAGGATACATAAGCCTTAAATCCCAAAGGAGAAATATAAACAATTCCTCCTCCCTCTGAGCACTTGGATTTGTTTGGTGCTTTACTTGATAACTGAGATAGCACCCATAGAAGGTAATACATCAAGAGATAAATTTCTTTATTTGCAAACATCTAGTCCTACATTCAGGTTTCTGCTTCAAAAAAAAAAAAAGAACAGAAATTAAGAAGTCCCCTTGTGCCTGGTTTAAAGAGTCCTTTAAATATCATCTTTACAAAACAAAATGTATTCTTAATATATAGGAATATGCCAAAGTTAAAATAACCAACAAACTCTGATTTCACTGCAGAAAAATCAAACACCTTTTTAAATGCCCAGGTGAATCATATGATTACGTTCACTCTGTTTACAATTGCCACAAAATGCTGGACCAACTCTGAGGCAGAACTTATATAGTATGACGAAAAACGACCCCTTCTAGCAGCTGTATTTGTACCATTACAATTGGAATCCATATTCTCACTATTTGATCTCTGTCCAAAACACATCCTTAGTATACCTGGCTTTTTGTCCTCATCCTGGGAATGAATAAAATATGGTATTCACCTTGTATACTAATGACTGGTCAACTAAGTAATCCCATAATTAGAATATATTGATAAGAGCGTCTAGTTTCATTTGTTTTTGGTTTTATCGATTGGGCTCATGTATAAACAACTAAAATGCTATTTACTGATTCATCACAATAGTGCAATAGTCCAGTGGCCAGTGTTACTATGTGGTGTAATGGACAATTGAATCTTAATAGGAAAAAATAATCTATAACTGGGAACTATAATACTGTTTCGAAAATCATGTAATTATATATAATATATAAGAAAACATATAATTTTTATTCTTTTATGTTATTACATCTTAATTCAGCAAAATGTTGTTCACTAGATAATCACACTTAAAGATCAAAGTTAGGTTAATCCGTACATGAAATAGAAAAGAAAGGAGGAGTTGCTATTACACTTTCATAAATACTCTTAATGTATTTATGACTAAACCAATGAACAAGAAAGAATGTTTTAATTTTTAATTAACAAACATGTATTTGGGGTGTTTATTCCAAGTGTGTTTCATAAAATTTTTGTCCATTTCATTCTTTGTCAATTATATTTGCGCTTAACTGTGTGTCTCTCAAACAAATTTTATTAGTATAAAATTATATGGAAAAAGTTGAAAATATTTCAAGATATCAATTTCAAGCATTAGGGACTTACAGCTTAGAAGTACACTGTTCAAATTCTACAGAATTTCATTTTTTCTAGTACTATTTCACAATAGTATGGGAACCCAAGCTTAATGACAGCAACTCATTATGTGCTGAGCATTCTGTGGTTTCAATCACTTAATGATTAAATGATTTCTACAGCTTTGAAAGTTTTATATTATTGTAACATGTTAATAAATTAATTGTTATTATTTGCTAATTATATTATACGGACAGTCAGCATTTTTACAGACTTTCAAGTCGATTGATAGCTTCATAAAGGAGTGTTACAAAATCTGGTTAATCCTGGCTACATAAATTCATCTTTTTATCCTATTATTTTGGCTTTAAATATCTTGATGCTGTACAATTTTATTAAGGATAACTATTTCATTATGTGTCTGTCTGTCAACCTGTTTACTGATACACACACACACACATATGTGTGTGTGTGTGCTGGTATATATACCCAGTAGAAGAAGAAGAGGAAGGGGAAGGAGGAGGGGAAAGAGAAGCAGGAGAGCAGAAGAAGAGGAGAGGGAGAAATATATTTATATTATGTATAATATAATATAATATAATATAATATAATATAATATAATATAATATTATGTATAATATATTATGTATAATATACATAAAATTTGAGTTTCTGAGAATTAGACATTGGACCTTGCACATACTAGTCAATCATACAGCTGGACTATAATGAGGAATTCTTCTTCTTTTTCTTCTTCTTTCTCCTCCTTTCCTCCTCCTCTTGCTCCTCCTCCTCTCTCTCATCTTCTCCCTCCTCCTCCCCTCCTCCTGTCTTCTCTTTGTCCTCCTTCTCCTCCTCCTCTTCATGTTTCTCCCTCCTCTTTCTAATTTATTTATTATAGTAGTATTTATATTTATATTACATATTATTAAATATTAGAAATATAATATTATATATTATCTATATTTGGTATTATGTGGTTTAAGCCTAGAAATGTGGAAATCAAGTGAACTGGAGGATCTGACAATCCTAAGACCAGAAGTTCAATTTTCTTACAATTTGTTTCCAGATTTAATTCACCAAAAATCATAACCCCTTCAGCTATTTTAATTGAAAACACAATTTTGTACATTATATTCTGACCATGACTTACCTTCTCACAACTCCTCCCTACCAACCACCCAAACAACTCCATGCTTCATGCTTCTTTCTCTCTAGAAAACAAACAGGCAAACACACTCTCTCTCTCTCTCTCTCTCTCTCTCTCTCTCTCTCTCTCTCTCTCTCTCTCTCTCTCATGCACACACCATAAAAACACAAAATTACAAACAATAACATATAAGTAAGAAAATAATAAACAAAAATACCTAAATACATCAATATGAGACAAAAAAGCATACAAAAATGCCATTTATTTCATTTTGTGTTGGCACTTTACTGCTGGGCATGGGGCCTACCTTTGAGTGAGAGGGACTCCATTGGAGAAAATTATTATTATTATTATTATTATTATTATTATTATTATTATCGCAAACAATAGTCATAGCTTCTGGTTATGGGTCGAAGATTGTGTGTACTTCCCCTCCCCTCAGCTCTAGAACCCCATCTGGCTTGAACTTGTGCAGGTGCTGTGCAGGATTCCACAGTGAGTTCATATGTGCTCAGTCCTGCTGTATCTAGAAGACAGTGTTTCCTTGGTGTCATCAGTCCTCTAATTCCCTCTTGCTCCTACAACCTTTCTGCCTTCTCTTCTGCATAGCGCTTTAAGCCCTGATCACAGTGAGTTCCTCATTCAGGCAAAGTTCCTTTTTTTATTTACATAACTGCCGTTCTTCATTTCGTGTCTGAAGCACAGATACTCCTTAATTTCCAATGGGATCTCGCTTTGATACCTGCTATAATTTGAAGACCATAATAAATAACACCTTCAAAGACTGTAGTGAACTGGATCCAGAATTTACCTCCAGTAATGTTTAGTGTATACCTGGTTACTGCTTGCTTATTCTCCAAATAATTTTAAATTTAAAACATTTTTCTGTAAACTCTACCTTCAAACTCATTTTTCAAGACTTCCAAATTTTCAACATTATTTTAATTGTTTTCATTGTTATTAGTATCATTATTATGTATTACAATTTATTCACTTTGTATCCCATATTTAGCCTTTTCTCTCATCTCCTCTAAGTCCCACCCTCCTTTCTCCCCGCCCCCTCCCATGACCATCCCCTAGTCTACCACTATCTGAATCCAGCCTATCAGGTCTCACCTGGACTGTCTTTCTCTGTGGCCAGCAAGGCCACCTCACCAGGAGAATGTGATCAAAGAGTAGACCACCTAGTTCATGCCAGTGACTGCCCCTGCTCCTCTTACTAAGGAACCCACTTGGACACTGAGTTGCCCATGGGCTACAACTGAGCAGGGAGTCTAGGTTCTCGCCATGGATGGTCCTTGGTTGAAGTATCAGTCTCTGTTGGCCCCCCTGGGCCCAGGATTTTGGTTTTTTTTCCCTCTGTTGGTCTCCTGTGGAGCTCCTGTCCCCTCCAGGTCTTTCTATCTCCATCTTCTTCTATAAGGTTTCCTGCAATCTGCCCAAAGTTTAGCTATGAGTCTCTATATCCCCTTTGATATCCTGTGGGTAGAGTGTGCTTTCTGCTTCCAGGTTATCTTATTCAGGATGATCTTTTCTAGTTCCCACCATTTCCCTGAAATTTTCATGATTTCCTTGTTTTTCATTGTTGAGTAGTATTCTACTGTGTAAATGTACCACAATTTCTGTATCTATGTTGTTTCTAGATTCTGGCTATTATGAATAAAGTTGCTATGAGCAAAGTTGAACAAATATCCTTATGGAATGTTTGAGTATCTTTGGGATATATGCCCAGGAGTGGTATTGCTGGGATCTTAAGGTAGCACTATTCCTAATTTTCTGAGAAAGCACCAGATTGATTTCCAAAGTGGTTTTAGAAGCTTATATTCCCACCAGCAATGGAGGTTGTTACACCATTTTTTTAACGTTTTCATTTATATTTTTAGTCACAGACAGAACTCACCATTGCCCTAAGAGCAAAACTGTTCAAATGTTTCTGTCTGTTTCACTCAAAGATATGTTGCTTTATAAATTATAAATTCCCCAAAATGTCGTCTACAGAGCATAGTTTTTGAAGAGTCAGTGAATGCCTTCATGTTATTCCTTCCTAGAGTACTTATTTAATTAACAGAGTCTGCTATTCTCAAAATTTTAGTGTTTACTCTGTATACATGCAAACACACATATACCTATATACACACACATTCTATAGAGAGTGATGGCTAGAAGTACCACACACTTGCATGTATAGGTATATCTACCTATACATGGTTTTATAGACATAATATATATATATATATATATATATATATGGTTCTAACCCAAATCTCTTATTTCTCCCCACTTATATATATGTATATATAATATAAATCTATATAATATATAAAAGAAATATATAGTTACAGATATCTCAACATAGAATAATAAAAAGTATTTAGTCCTCCATCTAATGGTCAGTGCAAAAGACTTTTATTATTTTTTAATCCTTTTCTTTTTCTCAAATATATTTTGACATGAATTTTACATTTTACTTTTTTATTTAAGAAGCAGTGGATTTTGGATGTTCAGTGCTTCAGAGACTGTGATGAACCCTTTTGGAGACTAAATTTAAGGTGACAATATAGTTGACATGACTTTCCCAAAAAAACCTGGGATTGTAAGACTTGAACTTAGAAACAAGGTCAGCACTGGAGATAGACATCTGGGTGACACTGTGTTCAGAGATGATACCATTTACCAAGAAAAAAGAATGTGGACAAAGAAATAAAAAGGTTCACTGACTCTGTTTCATATTTAAAGGACATCACAAGAAAGCAGAAAAGTAAAGGAAAACAATCATGATTGAATAAATAAATCATTGGCAGAGTTTAATAAATACGAAGATAAGCAATCACAAGGTGGTTCATTTCTATTGTTATAAAAGAACTACAGCATAGTTAGGGCTCACTATCAAAACTCCATTTTATATAGCCTAAAGGAAAATACACTTGAAAATTTAATTTTTTTTCTAGTTAGACTAGCAGTAGCAGTGATAAGAAATGTCCACAATAGCCCTTGGTATCCAGTTGGTGCCACTCCTTGGGAGTTAAGGAGGTGCAGGCTTGTTGGAGGAGGTACATCAGCAGACTTTGAAACTAACTGTGCTGTGTCACTCCGGCTTTGCTCTCTGTGCTCTGTGCTTCCCGCTGCAGTCCCTAGACCTCTTCATGCTACAAGCCTGCCTGCCTCACTGGACTCTCATCTGGAACCTTAAACTCTGTCAAACTCTTTCCTCTACAAGATACCTTGCTTCTGGTGTGGACCACAGCAACAGAACAGTAACTAATATGTCAAGGAAAGCAAAACCTAAAAACATACAGATTTTATATACTTTCCTATAGATATTTACCAAAATTAGTCTTTTTCTTTGTCTCATTTTATGTTTTTTTTAATATTGACATGGTGTCTCATTTATTTGTCCAGGATAATGTTGAGCTCATTATAAAGCCTAGGCAAGCCTTGATTTTGCCATTGTTCTCATTGTCTCTCCTGCAGCTTGAATTATAGGTGTGTACAATCATGTTTGGATTAAAAATGCGTATTAGTTTTTGAAGTATTAGTAAAATACGTATTTTCAATAACGTATTTCTCTTCTTTCCTTTTTACATACAAGGACATAGAAGACAAACTTAATATAAGCGTTAATTTTATTGAACATAAGTATGTACAAACATTGAAATCTCTCTAAATAAATAACCCATTTGTTATAGAAAAAGAAAACTGTAATTGTCGTAATAGTATTTTATTCTGTATATCACTCATTTATGTATTTAAGGATTTGTTCTTTCTAATCTTCAGTTTATGGCAGGTTTTACCTTCTTTCTGTCTCTTACAAAAGAGAACAGTTTAATCCCCAAAACTTTAATTGGATGTATTATTACCTTGCTCTTTTATATTGAAACATTTAAGAATAAATTACATCTAGATCCTAGATATAGCTATAAAAGTCATCAAAACGTGACAGCTTTCCTAGAAGGCACTTTCATGTACTTCTGAAACACTCACACACATACACACTCCATCAAGTATAATTGAATATTGTTGTCTTGTATTCACCAGCTAAATTTTTAACTTTTAGTGAACTCTGAATATGTATCTGAACTTTTAAGTAAAGACAAATTGGCCTATCCTGGGTTTAAATTAATACCCTTTTCTGCCTTCTCTATAAGCTTATTGTTTTATTTATATAAAACATGGTTGCCATTGACTAATCCCTGACTTCCTCAAAGAAGGAGTGAATAGGAGTGAGTACCTCAAAACAGCCCTTGAGAAGGTGTGATGACATGCAACTCTTACTGGAGTAGCTTATAATATTTCACATCTAATAATTTCATTTTGCGTAATTTGATCAGATCAATAAGTTTTTCCTAGAGTATTACTATGAAGATTATTTTTCTCATCCAGGGTCATGAAATAAATAAAGGAATTATAATAATTCATGTGTTTTTGTTCTATTATGTACTTTGAACATAAAAATTACTATAGATTATATATATCTTTCATCATTTTGCAATAATTCAACTTAGTGATGGACAGGATAGGTTTTCATTTCTGTTTGGAAAGTGATAAAAGAAGCATAATTGCTTAGTGTAATTTAATGAAATAAGAAAACTACATGACAAGACACCTTAAAAGTACTAACACAGTGGCCCACATCACATTTACTGCTCAAAGGAAACTTCAAAAAAGTTAGCAGATACATTGAATTAAAAACTTATTTCCCCTCTTGATTTCCAAACAAGACATCTATAAAATGACAATTCAAGGAAAAACACATTCTATTAAAATTGATAATATTTACTTTAAACACTACCTTGTTAGCTACTAATATAAATAATGTAGATATAGTTTTTATTGGTTGGATTTTTGTTGCTACAGCAATATATATACATTCCTATTATATGTCATCTTAACAAAAATTTTGGAAAGAAGTTTCCATATTTTTAAAAATAGTAATAATTTTTGATCATTTACAGATACAATTTACAACATGCCCATTGAAATTTTAGTAATAATTCTCTATTCTCATAGCCTTAACCACATAACTATTTATACAAAGACAACCAAAGATTAAACAGCTTAGTCTTACCTATCATATTATTGTAATCAAGTAATTACTAACTGTAGACTCTAAGTGTGTATGGAAAATTGTATACTTAAAAACATAAACTGAAAAACACTACAGAAATGAGAATCAAACTTTGGTTTCTATGTAAGTAACTAATATTTAAATAATTTCATCATTTCTTGCCAATATTTGTTGTATTTGCCTATTTTCCTACCTTATGGAAAAATATATGTCTGTCATTATGTAAATTTCACTGAGTTCCTTCTCTTATTCTATTTCCTGTATGTACACCTGAGATTCAAGTAATGGGCCATTCAGATGGTGTATACACACTGTCTTGCTCTTTAGACAGTTGACAAGGACAATGGTTCATGTGCGCTATCTGGACACTATCGACAGTTTCAAAGGAGCAATTGTTGATTTCTCATGAATCTGAACATTTCAATCAAGAACACTTCCTTTTCGCATTGTACTCCTTACCATGCATGTGCAATAAACAACTAAAGAAATAGTCAGATTTTTCTCAAATCCCTGGAGCAGGAAAGAGAACCACAACAGATGAGTATAGGCCTTAGCACTTCATGGTTTATTTTAGATTGTTTGTTAAAAGGAGATGATTAAATTTGCATGTGTTTTGAAGCCTTGATATACAAGGTGAAATGAAGGAAAGAAAATACTGTTAACTGCTTCATTGTTGATTAATAATCATTAATTGCCCGCGAGAGTAAGATTTCCCAGTTCTTTGGATTGCAGCTCACTTGCTATAGGGTTTTGGGATGAACCCTCACAATGCTTTAATGCTCTTGTTTAAAATCATGAGATCCAAATTTCTACCCTGTCTCTGCAGATACACATGGCAAGCTTGGTATTTACAGAGAACATCTGCGCACCCAGCTTGCTTCAGTTCTCCTTCTCTGTGCTTTTCTTTTAAACAAATTCTGGTCTGCTGAGTCATTTCACTCTGCCAACACTTCCAGCACTTGACTTACTTTGTGTGTGTGTGTGTGTGTGTGTGTGTGTGTGTGTGTGTGTGTGTGTGATTATTTTCAATGGAGAATACTGTTAAACGTCATTCTAATGTGGAATTTCTGTGAAGGAAGTGAATTACAGAGCAGCAGAGATATATAAATGGAGAAATAATCCAGGTCCCTGGGAATGCATGCTGCCCTTTAAGCAGCAACTTCATATGTGTTTCTCCTGGAGCATCCATATAATTTCTACCCATTGGTCACAGCCCCTTCCCAAATAGCCTGCTGCCACAGCATACAAAATGACTCTCTGGAAAACCACAGAGTAGTCATTCGCCAGGATGACTTTGAGGGACCAGACCCAAATCTGACTGTGGAATTCTCCCTCATCCCATAATACCACTCGTATTTTCTCTCATCCTTTGCCACTGAACCATGATTTCTACTTGCTATAAACCCATAGCACAGGTTAAATGGTAAGTGAGCACCATTAAGCATACAGAGTGTTTTGTCAAACTTTTACATATATATTACCACCGCCTACTGCTCTAGCCTGACCAAATACATAGGTATGTGGAAGTGTTGTTTAGAGATCTTCTTCTGAGTCCTGGGTTTAAAGATCTCAGTATGTTTCAGACATTTACTAATACGACGTAGTGATAGGAAAGGAATATGTCACAAATCTCTGTTCCAACAATAGCAATAAGAAAAACAAGTTGGAAATTCTCTCCAGAGTCAAGATTCACTTAACTAAATTACCTCATTTCACCTGTTTGCTGTTAAATGTACTCCAGTAGGTCTGCAAACTACATTATTTCTATAGTCAAGGAATTCATTTTAAAATACATCCGTGCTCCTCACACACATTAAATAAGTAAATCACAATGAAAACAGCAAGATTTTTATGACTGTTAGAGTATGTTAAAATAATGTATTTATTTCTGTTCATTTTTGTAATAAGTTATTTCTTTCTGATAACAGTTTATGAATTTTCTAAAATACTGTACTATGATTTGAGTTCAATCAGGAAAACATTGTTGAATACAAGAAAATGAAGTGATTCCATAAAGGTATTTGTCTCTGAAAAATATCCTATTTGGCCTTAGAAATTTCTCCTGGATGTTAGAAAGCCATTCTGTATGAGTAGTGTTATAATTCATATCTCACATTTATTTTTCTAAAAAGCACAAATCACTTCTCTGTGATGTACCAAACATGGCTTTTATTATAGACACACAGAGGTAAAAATGAGGACACCACTCACTTTACCTTCACCTACAGCATCTAGAAAACAAGTGCCTGGGGGAGACTTGGCCTTACTTAGGAAGAGAAACATTAACACAGGAGTGATGACTCAGGAAATCAGATGGCAAATTACCTTTGAGAGATCCCCAGCCTCCAAATAGAAGCAGATAACAAACACATTCCATGTCACCCAGAGGACTAGCCAGACAGCATACTGTGGAAAAGCAAAAGAAGAGCAGTATTAATTTGGAATTAGCTGAGGCAGAGGTACATACATCTTGAATTTCTAAACATTCAAATCATAAAATTAACGGAAAATAGTAGATGAGGCTTCTATCTAAGGACCAGGCTTAGATACACTTATCTCTATCTTAGTTTCATGGTCTCAAATGTCATAAAATACTAAAGGATAATTTTAGGTTTTTAAGCAGAAGACATAACATCTCCCATTTCTATATAATGGACTTTTGGTTTACAGATATGGAGAGAAGTGGATGCCCCAGCAGACACTCTAAATATGCAGAAAGTTTTTATTAGTAAAGTCATTTTATAGTGGCTATGCAAAATTTCTTCAAATTCATGAGATTATTCCCAACTTTATAGTCCTCAAGTCTACATTCCATGTAGTCAGCTCTAGTTAGTCTTGTTCCTCTGTCTTTTCTTTCCTTTTCACTTTTTTGTTCATCTTCTCATATTATTTTCTCACAATCCCTAAGACATTATAGTAACCATCTAGCAATTATCCCTAACTTTATGCTCTTGTCTATTAGTTTAAATTCTGCAGTGGCGATATATTTTCTTACCAAGTTCTGATAATGTTTTCAAATGACTTACTAGAAAAAAAACAACAACACAGCAGATAAAAAAATTAGTGTCAAATAAAGATTTTTTTTACTTCCTGTAAGTCTCTTTAGTCAGAACACATGCCTTGTATTTGTATTATTATCATTTATTACAATGTATTCAATTTGTATCCTGGCTGTGGCTCCTTCGTTTCTCTTCTCCCAATCCCACCCTTCGTCCCTCTTCCCCTGCCCCATGCACCTCCCCTAGTCCACTGATAGGGGAGGTCCTCTTCCCCTTCTATTTGACCCTAGCCTATCAGGTCTCAAGATATGATCATCACATAGGAATCATTAAAGTGTATGTAATGGGAATACAAAGAGGAAGATGAAAATAGTGCATAGCTTGCTTATCTTGAGAAACAAAACATGAAAGCTTAAAAAAAAAAAAAAAGATGTGAAGCTTCCTCCAGGAGAATTGAACCAAACTGACTTTCAGACTTAATAAGTTAAAATGTGGGGATTGGCTAGAAGGGTGATTTCTAGAAGAAAACAGTAGGTGTGGGTTTTGCTTTATTACAGTACTTTCTGCTAAATAAACCCCGTGGCTTCCACCCCTTTGATAAAGCCTCTTATATCTTTATACCACTGTTCATGAGCCCCGCTGCCCCCCTCCCCCAGTTTTGAACCATAATGCCTTTTTAGTAACTTACTTGAGTTCATCCCTGTAGACATCTTGGATCCTAAACACATTGATGCCTTTCTGTTCCCTTGACTTAAAGTCCATTTTTCTTCATGGGGTCTTTTACCATATGATTCTTTCATCATTGATTTTTTCTTTTCTCTATACATTACTCTTCCCATCCATCACTATTTTATTTTTCCTCAAAGGTCAACTAAATTATCACTTGCTGACAGACATGCCATTATATCTGGCTGAGCTTTCCATATTGTTTCAGCTGACTTTACTTTTTCTAATTTCACCCCTAATATCATCTTTAATTACTTATATAAATGTCCAATGTAAAAACAGTAATATCTTTAGAAAATAGTTCTTCTGTGAATGTTAATCTTGCTATGTTCCTTACTTAATACTGTGGATAAAAACAGACATTCAGGTAATATTATTTTTAAATCAGTGAGTAAATGAGAAGAAACAGAGAGAAATGTTTGTGAAATGCACACTTTCCTCATGACACAGTTTTCTGTAGGCATACGGTGACTAGTACACAATGTGAGGGGCGATGAAATTGTGTTATGGTAATTGATGATTCCACAGCTTTTTAAAGATGTTGGGTTGTTCCAAGTGCTTTACAGGGGTGTTGTTGTGTGGAGTATAGAGTGAAGAAGGCCAAATAACATGGTCCAAGAATTAACAAATTTGAGGCGCCAAGTGAGGTGTTGATGGAGTAGCAACAGCAAAACCGGATCTTGATCTGTAGAACAGGGATACTATGAAACATTTTAGTTAGAACAGGGATACTATGAAACATTTTAGTTTATCAGTATGTGTATTTTAGCCAGCTTAGCTTATTTTTAAACAAATGGGGGGTGTTATTGAGTATGTGAAATATTTTTGATATCATCTTTTTGATAGACAATTAGTTTACAAACATTCCTGATTGCCTTTTCATTACAGTTGCTCCCTACTCAGCAGACACATTTTCATTGGATAGGATACATTCTATCCTTGTTTTTATTTCCTCTAATTTGGCTATGTTGTTCCTTTAAAAAAAATGTTGCCCATTTCAAAGTCCTAAAGTGTTTCACCTGTGGTAGTTTCAGGTCATGCAAATATTTGACTCTTTCATAGATTAGGATTTTAGTTTCAGAAATATAGTGAAGTTCTAGTCTTTTTTGATCACATGATGAAGAAAAAGAAGTATCTACTGTTTTCAATCATTTAGTTATTATTTAAGGAAATAAGGAGGAAGGGGTAAGAACACTAAATTTATCTTTTCCTTTGATCAAAGAACACAATTCTTTGCCTTATTGATGATGGTTCGACTAATCTCATTTCCTAAAATATATTAGATGAATAGTAAAATATTTGGGAGGAATGAGCAAAATGCTTTTCGGAACATGACTCAAACATTGCTAAAAATTTGTCATTGGCAGAGATTAAAGTATATCAAGGCCAGACTGGAGATGAAGCTGAGAAGGCTTGCGTGTGGAAGGACTGGAATCCGTCTTAAAAGCTTAAAAAGCAAACATATATAAAAACGAAGAATATCTGTGCTGTGGTTGCTCTTTTAAATTTTAATTCCAATTTAATTTTTCTGTATGTTTTGCCTCCATGGGTCTATGAAGCTTTGAGTGCCTGGTGCTGGGGAGAGGCCAGAAGGAGGCCTCAGAGTCCCTGGAACTATCGTCACAGATGGTTGTTTTCTGCCATATGGGTGCTGGAAGCCAAACCTAGGTCCTCTGAAAGAGCAGTCAGTGTTTTTAACCACAGAGCCATTTTTCCATACTGATGCTGTGGCTTTTCTATTACAGACCTAAAATTACATATAAAATTTATCAAGTGGCAGAAATATCACCTATTTCTCCAAAGGTACATGGCATGTGGATTTATTCGATAATACAAAGAACATATAAATGAGTTTCTTCTCAAGAATAATATAGTCTTTCTTAACTTATACCTATTCATATTCAGAAACAGACAGACAGACAGACAGACAGATAGATAGATAGATATTACATATACAGATTTTATTTCCTTTTAAAAATTTTCAGCTGATATTTTTTGTTTAATAACCAAAATTAAACAGTTTTATGGGAGGATGTCTAAGGCAGGTTGTCCCACAAAAATAAATAACAATAAATTTAAGAACACTCTGCACATTATCTACACCTGTCAATTAAGAATGCTACAGTTATATCCAAGCTATGTGATGTCACAGGGACTTCAGTTTCTGCAACTGTTTCTTAAGTTGGTAACTCAGGGGGCTTCTGTGAGCTAGGTTTTGGAATGCTTTAAAGCACTCATTACTTGAGTGTTCAATAGCTGCTGCCATCTTAGTATAATGCCTGCATTAGTCAATCTCTCTTTGTTAAACTCAAACAAGCGTAATCTCACAAGTTTAACATCCCAGAATCTGTAAGGTACACTACACTAAAGTGTCTAACACATCAGTCTACCCAGCTGACTTTGCATCCAAGAATTACTTCTTTAATGTAATATGATCATCCCTAACTTAAAAGTTTTCTCTTACTCTTTGTTCTCTTACTTAAATTCCAAAATCAATATGTAAATAGCATTTTTTGAAATAAGCATTTGACATTCTTAAATTAGAGCAGTAATTTATTACATTTTGTTTATTATATCAAACATTTACGATTCGCCTTCTATGTCTTATTCTATGGGTTGCTTTTCATAGATGCCTACATTTTCTGAGTGTAATACAGAAGCACGTGTTTCTTCTTCATGTTTGCATTTCCTTGCATTACTTTCATTTCTTTGCATACTTTACTGCAAGACAGGTGTCACCAGAATAGACCACACTCTCAATGCTTACAGAAGAGAGTAATTGCTTTTAGTGTTCTAGCAGGAAAAACACTTGAATATACTCAGAGTACATATGGAACCTTTTCATTATGGAAAACCAAAGGTTTACTAACTTTATTCCATTGATATTAGTGCATTAATTATCTCTCACTTAACTTTCTTTTACAACCTTATTTTCTCCTTTTTAAAAATTATTCCTTTATATTGCCATATTTCTTTTTCAGTAGCTAATGTAAGTATTTATCTGGCCCAAATATCTTCCAGTTGGGTTTTGATATTGGCCTGAGTATTGATGAAGATATTTCCATTTACTTATAAATGGTCAGTGATTTAAGCCAATAAATATTATGGTTAAGAGTGTTTTTCAACTTGTTCAAGTTATAAAGATTATAAAGGTCTGTGCTTCTTTCCACTTGCTCCAGTGAGTGGATTGGCAATAGCTGAGCACTGCTCAGCCTGGATATAATTGGAAATGACATTCTGCCTGGGAGAACAACCCTAACAAGATGACAAAGTATTGCACTGCCTAGGTATCACCTAACTTGTACTTTTCTTCGGTAAAATGAATCTTGCTTTAGTCTCATTTTTTTTCCTGTGAGAAGGCTTATATTTTACTTTTCAGATAAAAGCTTAAAAGCTTTGATCTATTATCTGTGATAAGAGACAGATTCCATTTTTTGATGAAATTCACTTTTCAAGAACTGATGCCTGAAGCACCCAATAAAACATTTGAGAGACTAATGCAATTTGAGTTCTACCAAAATGCTGACAACTGTTAGCTATATCCAAACTAATGATTCGTCATGATTCTCTGTTGTCTTGTGGCCCTAATAAGAAAATAAAATTATCTAAATTAAGTAAAAAGTAGTTAAGGCTCTTAATAATGGTAGGCCACTGTATTAGGTAACTCAGAGAAATATTGTGGAGTGAGTGTGTATGTGTGTGAGAGACAGAGAAAGAGAGAGAGCAGGAACACATATGCCAGGACACAAGTGTGAGGACCAGATGACAACTTTGGGGCTTTGCTTTCCCCCTTTACTGTAGCATCCTGTGTGATCAAGTGTTCTGGCAACCATTGATACCACTTGGGCCATCTAACTGGCCTGATACATGACTGCATATTATGTAAGAATGGAGACCAAGATGTGCAAGACTAAAATGCTAATGCACGTTTTATTAGGGAAAATATCAGTCACATCTCAAGGACATTACCACTACCTTGCCAGCTCTCCCCTTTACAATAAAAATGTTCTGAATTAAAGTCTAGGTGCCATATATATTTAGCAAGACAAAGTTTGTAACTTTAGCATAGTTCGTCAGCTTTACATACCCAGATATGCACGTGACTTTACAATTTTTAGGATAAAATGAACCTTATAAACGATGTTTATGAAACTGTAACAGATAGCATTGTTTTTCCTGGAACAATCACTGTTTGAAAAATTAAGGGAGAGCAAAAGTACTTGAAACAGACACATTTTTTTTTCTCAGAAAAATAGGCTTTCTCTTACGATATTAAGAGGAATAAACATTATTTAAAATAGAGATTTAAGTTTACAGTTTGTCTGGCATTCTAATTTCATGTTTATTTTTTTAAAAAATTACCACATTTAGAAAATTATTGTTCAGCAATAGTTTGACTGGAAGGAGATGAGAGAAGGAGACAAAATGAGCCCCTTGCCGTGTGATATCATAAACAATTTATCAGTGAAGGAACTGGTCATGAATGATTTCACATTCATTAGCTACCAGCTGGATACATGAGATTTCAGCAGATGTGTCAGAGAAGCATTTCAGGACATTACCAAATTTTTCTACTAATGTGACTTCAACTTTCTAGTGCAATGCTATCAATTATTGATATGCAATCAATGCAATCTTCAGGAACGTGTTCTGGTTTGAATATTTTCCCCAGGCAACAACAACAACAAAAATATACTAACAGCAACTAATATCAGAGAGGCCACTCTGCTAATATAAACAAAAGAATATATCAACTCTCATGAACTTCTTTAAACACCTCCTTACGGCAAAACATTCAGAGGTTTTAAAGTAGCATAATAAAAGGGAAGGTGTTTGAATGATAGAAACACCTGCATTCAAAAACGAACATTTCTGCGGAGCATGTTTTGAACACAGTGATATTTTTCTCAATGTTCCTCATATCTTAGGAGCTGCCTCCCTTGACCTGTTGAGGTAGGTGCATCACTTTCTTACCTGTTGCTAACGATAAGGAGAAAAATAGCCCTAATAAACCATTTACTTTTCAGTTCTTGATTATTTTATGACCATTAAAACAAAAACTGACAAATCTTGTTACACATAATTCCTCTTTCTCTCTTTTAAGAAATTGCTGTAAAAAATTAAACTATTTTAAGTTATAGTGCTCCCAGGGATGAAACCTCTGAGAATATTTTCATCCATAGTCTCTTAGAAATGTAATGCTCTGCCCAATATTGTTGTACATGCCATGAATCCTAGCACTTGGGAAGTAGAGACAGGTAGATCTCAGTGAGTTAGAGGCCAACATTGTTTAAGTGAGTTCCACTACAGCCAGAGCTTCATAGTGACCACTGTTTCAGCCCCTTCCCCTCCAAAAGAAATCTAATGCTAAATTGTTGATGTTGTCCCAGAAAGAAGGGAACTGAATTTCTTCTCAGTTAACTAATTCCAAAGCCTCTGTCATATGATCAAGCTTTCTTATGCTTTTATAGCTGCATAGGCATTTTTGAAACATTCTATAACTTTCAGCTCATTTTAAAACTTTCCTCCATTATTAAGACTTTCTTATTAACTTCCCCTATTTTTATTATTATTTCCCACCCTCTGCAGAAGGCTTGGTTGTGAGTCTTAATATCTGCTTTGATATATTGCTATATTGATTATTTCAGAGGCCCTCTTTGGTATGCTCCTGTCCTGTTGCTTGTTTTATCCTCCATTCAATGTCCATCCCATTTTTTCATCTAAACGAGCATTGATCATACCAACAGGGTTCTCCTTCTTGTATATCTTCTCTAGGTGTATAGATTTCAGCATGACCTTCCTATCCGGGAGAACAAGAGATCCACAAATACCAAACTGAGCAGGGCAGAGGGGTCTTATACGAGACAGTTCTCCAACCAAGGACCATGTATGGATATGGCCTAGAACCCCCTCTCAGATGTGGCCCATGGTAGCTTGGTGCCCAACTGAAGACCCTAGTAAGGGGAACAGGGACTGTTTCAGTCATGAACTCGATGGCTGGCTCTTTGACCCTCCCCCATACACGCCAGGGAGTAACAGCCTGGCTAGATCCCAGGGGAGGACATTGCAGCCAGCCCTGAGGAGACAAGATGAACTGGGGTCCGATGGAAGGGGAGGAGATCCTCCCAGGTCAGTGGACTTGGAAGGGACAGGGAGGAGATGAGGGAGGGATGGGGAGAGTGGGAGGGAATGAGGGAGGGGGCTATGCCTGGGATGCAAAGTACCTAACCTATGATTGATATAAAAATAAATAAATAACATATAAAAAAAGACTTTCTTATAGAGAATACCAAAATTTCTGAATATCAAATAGGAGAAATGTAAGAGGTATCAAGCTTTGTAACTGTCTCATTTAACGTTTTAATGTTATGTCCTCATTCCCTTTTCTATGCATATTGCTGAAGTTCTGTCTCGTCTAAATTAAACTGAAGTTTTACCCTGTGTTCTATACTTCAGGGATTTTATTTGGTGAGGAAATCTCATGAATAGTCTATAACATACATGAATTCCAGTCCTCCGAAGTTATTAGATTAATTCTTTGGTATTTAAACTTTTAATGCTTTTATTCTATTTCTCTTAGTTCTGAGAAAACGGTTATCCTTAAATATGTTAGTTTAGTTTGACATCAAAATACCTTTGTCCATCATACTTGAAAATGTTTAGCTTAATCAACAATCTATAAATTTTCAAATATTCAGTGGGTACTATTTAAATAACTATTGAATTTCAGAACTACAAATGAAAACAATATCCCACATGTCTTCTGTTTGTCTTAAAGTAAAATGTGACAATTTTCTTTGGTGAAAAAAATTAGAATAGACATTCACCATCAAAACAGATGTATGTGAATATTTTCTTATGTTTTAACTCACTCAAACATGTAATGTCAGAAAACCTAGTTTGTTTTTTTGTTTTATTTATTTATTTTTTGTAATTCCTGAATCTGGAAATGTTCTACTAAAAGGACTTTGTTCATCTATAGCAATTTATGTTATTGCAATGTATATATAATTGTTATGTTATTGAAACATTCTGATAAAAGTGTGCACATAAATTGGAGATTTAACTACTTATTGGAACATACCAAGTTATATTGACTATAAAAGCTAAAATTCATGTGATATTAAAATTACATAGTAATTTTATTGATCCTTTGTATACTAGGGTGTTGAGTAATAGATATGCAGTACAACAATGAATGAGGAGGAAATACTCTTTTATTTGCTAAAAATGCAATTTCCATTGTATTGTTTCATATTTGTCACTATTTGTGGTTTGGAGTAGCACCAACAATTTCCTGTTTCTTGCCAGTAGGCAAATGTTAAGCCGCATACAGTTATCACTTTGATTTTGATATCCTTATTTAAAAATTCTATCCCCCCACCCCCAATCCGATGTAGCCCATGAGGATGTTGCCAATCCTGATGATAGGCTAGGGTCAGATAGAAGGGGAGGAGAAACTCCCCTATCAGTGGACTAGGAGAGGGGCATGGACTGTGAGGAGCAAGGGAGGATGGGACCGGAGGAGATGACAGAGGGGGCTACAGTCTGGATACAAAGTGAATAAATTGTAAATAATAATAATAAATTTTTTAAAATTCTAATAATTGTTTTTCTTTTGTTGAAGGTTTGATATTTGCCCTAAAGCATTAACGATAACATATTTTCTAGGTTCTTAGTATTCATAATCTGAAGATTAATTTTTTATAAATTATTTAGAAGTTAACTGTTATGAATTTGAAGGGGTGTGTTTGTGTGTGTGTGTGTCTGTGTGTGTGTATGTGTGTGTGTGTGCGCACATCTAGTCAGGTTCATTCACCTGTAGTGAAAGGTTTCTTCTTAGATCACTCTTCACTTTATCTCCCTGAACCTGGACCTTGGTTTTGCCCTTATGTTTTCATTCTGCCCTTACCCAGCATTAGGATTACATGTGCACACCCATGTGCAAACGTGTACATCTGTGTGGTGTGCTTGAAAACCACTTGACCCACTCAGTCATCTCCTCAGGCCTGAAGATTTTTACGTAATATATCTAGTACAATTTTTATTCTATCGTTCTCAATCATCCTTCCATTGTAGAGTATGTAACAGCATTTCCAGACACATCCACAAATAAGTTCCCCAAACCCGAAGAACTGTTACCTTACATAGTAAAACTGGATAGAAAAACAACATTCATTGTTGTTGTTCTTTTACAGACTTCAGTAAGAAGGATTTGTAGGTGGGCTAATATCCTGGAATATTTGGAATATCCAATAACATAACACATATCTTTGTAAATAGTGACAGAAATTCTCCAAAACCATAGAATTTTGTAAGTTTAAAATACAGAAAGTCGGAGATATGTAGGATGCTAGAAATTGGCAGTGAGAGAAATATGATTTTTTTTTGGGGGGGGAGGTTGTGGTGGAAGTGGCTCACGCTAATTTTATTTAGTTTTTAAAAATTTATTTATTAGAATGTATTCACTTTGTATCCCAGTTATAGCTACCTCCTTTATTCCCTTCCAATCCAACCTTCCTTTCTTCTCCTCTCATACCTCTCCTGAAGTCCACAGATAGGAGAGGTCCTCCTCCTCTTCCTCTGACCCTAGTCTATCAGGTCTCATCAGGACTGGCTGCATTGTCTTCCTCTGTGGCCTGGTAAGACTTCCCACTCCCCTTAGTGGGAGGTGATCAAAGAGACAGCCACTGAGTTCATGTCAGAGACAGCCCTTGTTTCCCTTACTAGGAAATCCACTTGGACAGTGAGATGTCATGGGCTACATCTGTGCAGAGATTCTAGGTTATCTTCATGCATGGTCCTTGTTTGGAATATCAGTCTCAGAAAAGACCCCTCCCCTTTGCTCAGATATTTGGGATAGGTTGCTCTCCTTGTGGAGCTCTATCTCCTCCATGTCTTTCTATCTCCCCTTATTTCATAAGATTCCCTGCACTCTGCCCACAGTTTGGCTATGAGTCTCAGTATCTGCTTTAATACCCTGCTGGATGGAGTCTTTCAGAGGCCCTCTGTGGTAGGCTCCTGTCCTGTTCCCTGTTTTCTCATTCCCTGGATGTCTATCCCATTTGCCTTTCTGAATGAGGATTGATTATATTTCCTAGGGTCCTCCTTCTTGATTAACTTCTTTAGGTGTAAAGATTTTAGTATAATTATCCTATATTATATGTCTAATATCTACCTATAATTGAGTATATACCATGTGTGTCTTTCTGCTTCTGGGATACCTCACTCACGATGATCTTTACTAGTTCCCACCATTTGCCTACAAATTTCATCATTTCCTTGTTTTTAATTACTGAGTAGTATACCATTGTGTAAATGTAGCACAATTTCTGTATCCTTTCCTCAGCTGAGGGATATCTGGGTTGTTTCCAGCTTCTGGCTATTGTGAATAAAGCTGCTATGAACAAATGTCCTTTGTGTATACTTGTGTATGTTTTGGATGTTTAGGAGTGGTATTGCTGGATCTTGAGGTAGCACTATTCTTAATTGTCTGAGAAAGTATCAGATTGATTTCCAAAGTGGTTGTACAAGTTTACATTCCCACCAGCAATAGAATAGGGTCCTTCTTTCTCCATATCCTCTCCAGCATCTGTTGTCACTTGAGCTTTTGATTTTAGCCATTCTGATGGGTGTAAGGTGAAATCTCAGGGTCATTTTGATTTGCATCTCCCTGATGTCTAAGGAAAAGATGTTGCGCATTTCTTTAAGTGTTTCTCTGCCATTCAATATTCCTCTATTGAGAATTCTCTGTTTAACCATGTACCCCACTTTTTAATTGGATTTCTTGATTTGTTGCTGGTTAACTTCTTGAGTTCTTCATATATTCTGGATATTAGCCCTCTGTTAGATACCTGGTTAATGGAGTTCCTTTCCCAATCTGTAGGCCATTGTTTTGTTCTGATGACAGTGTCCTTTGGTTTACAGAAGCTTTTCAGTTTCATGAAGTCCCATTAATTGATTGTTGATCTTAGAGCCTGTGCTGTTGGTGTTCTGTTCAGGAAGTTGTCTCGTGGGCCAGTGAATTCAAGACTCTTCCCCAATTTTTCTTCTAACAAGTTCAGTGTGTCTGCTTTTATATTTAGGTCTTTGATTCACTTGGACTTTAGTTTTGTGCAGGGTGATAAATATGAATCTATTTGTATTTTTCTACATGTAGACATCCAGTTAGACCAGCACCATTTGTTGAAGATGCTATCATTTTCTATTGTATGGTTTTGGCATCTAAACAAGTGTACATAAATGTATGGTTTTATTTCTGGCTCTTCTTTTCAACTTCATTGATCCACCAGTTTGTTTCTTTGTCAGTACCATGTAGTTTTTATTAGTGTTGTTCTATAATATAGCTTGAGACCAGGGATGGAGATATCTCCTTTTTTTTATTGTACAGTGAGGTTTTAGTTATTCTGGGTTTCTTGTTCTTCCATATGAAGTTGAGAATTTTTCTTTCAAAGTCTGTAAAGAATTGCATTGGTAATTTACTGGGAATTGCATTGAGTCTGTAAATTGCTTTTGGTAACATGGCCATTTTATTATGTTAATCTGGCAAGCCATGAGCATGAGAGATATTTCCATCTTCTGTTATCTTCTTCAGTTTCTTTCTTCAGAGACTTGAAGTTTTTTTTTCATACAATTCTTTGACTTGCTTGGTTAGAGTTACACCAAGGTACTTTATGTACTTTGTGGCTATTGTGAAGGGAGTTGTTTCTGTAATTTCTTTCTCAGCCTTTTTGTCTTTTGTATACAGGAAGGTTCCTCAATTTTTTGTGTTAATTTTGTATCTGGCCACTTTGCTGAAGGTGTTGTAGGAGTTTCCTGGCAGAGTTCTTGGGGTCTTTCATGTATACTGTTATATCATCTGCAAACAATGATACTTTGACTTCTTCCTTTCTGAATTTGAATCTCTTTCACTTCCTTTAATTGTCTTATTGATCTAGCAAGGACTATAAGAACTATGTTGCAGGTATATGGAGTAAGTGGGCAGCCTTGTCTTCTATCCCTGATCTTTCCAAGACTTTAAACACAAGCAGGTGATGGATTTTGCCAAATGTTTTTTTGGCACCTAAGGAGATGCCAGTTTGTTTATATGGTGGATTATATTGATGGATTTCCGTATATTGAACCACACCTACATACTTGGGATGAAGCCTACTTGGTCATAGTGGATGATATCTTTAGGAATAAAAGTAAAGAATCAGTCAGTATATTCATAATGCATTTTTTGATTTTGTTTCCTAGAGAAATGCCCATCTCTTTAATAAAATTATAATATTTAGGAAAATAAACAAATAATATGCTGATATTATCCAAAATGTGAGATTTTTAAGACACCTATTGTTGAAGGACACAGAACAATCATGCAGACAAACAAGCAGTCACAAAACTTAGGAAGAATGAGCTGTAAAACATGCATGTGGTGTTTCCTGTCTCTACAGAAATGCTAAGCATCTACCTGACAAGGCAGAAGACTAGGAAAACCACATGGAGACTGGGCTGCCATTGGCTACATCTACATACTAATACATAGGAACAATAGAGATGAGGAATGGAATAGGTTTTCAAAGAGCATTTCAAGAGTCAAAACTAGAAAGCCAGTAACAGTTTCAAAATAAATGTCATTATTTTTTACCAAGATGTGGTAGATACGTGCAACATTGCAGTTTTAAATGTTGATTGTATAGCATCCTGTACTTCTACACACACACACACACACACACACACAAACACATACACACTATTGTTGGTACTAGGAATAAAGCTGCTACAAACATGGCTGAGCAACTGTCCTTGTGTACTTGAGCATATTTCAATTATATGCCCAGGAGTGGTATACCTGGATCTTTTTTTAAATGTAATTTATTTATTTTTATATCAATCACAGGTTAGATACTTTGCATCCCAGGCGTAGCTCCTTCCCTCATTCCCTCCTACTCTCCCCATCCCTCCCTCATCTCCTCCCCACCCCCTCCAAGTCCACTGACAGGGGAGGACCTCCTCCCCTTCCATCTGACCCCAAATCATCTTGTCCCCTCAGGGCTGGCTGCAATGTCCTCCCCTGGGATCTAGCCAGGCTGTTACTCCCTGGCGTGTATGGGGGAGGGTCAAAGAGCCAGCCATCGAGTTCATGACTGAAACAGTCCCTGTTCCCCTTACTAGGGTCTTCAGTTGGGCACCGAGCTACCATGGGCCACATCTGAGCAGGGGTTTAGGGCCCTGGATTTTGAGTTAGCACTATTTCTAATTTTCTGAGAAAGTGCCAGCTTGATTTCCAAAGTGGTTGTGCAAATTTATATTCACTTCATCTCCTGACTGTACCCCCCTCCCAAATCTCTTCCCAGTCCCATTCTCCTTCCCTCTCTCCCCCATCCCTTTCCTGACTCCACAGAAAGGGGGAACCCTCCTCCCCTGCCATCAATGAAGTCTCATTAGGACTGCATGAATCCTCTTTCTCTGTGGCCTGGAAAGTCCACCTAACCAGAGGGACATGATGAAAGAGCAGGCAAAAGTGTCCATGTTAGAGATAGCCCTTGCTCCCCTTACTAGGAAAACCACATGGAGACTGGGCTGCCATTGGCTACATCTGAATAGGGGTTCTAGGTCCTCCAGAAGGAGACTCACAAAGCTAACAAATCTTGGCCCAGGGGGAACTTCAGAGACTGATGCACCAACTAAGTACCATACATGGAGAGGTTTCATGGTTTTTCAAGACAGGGTTTTTCTTTGTAGCCCTGGCTGTCACAGAACACACTTTGATGAACAAGCTTGCCTCAAACAGCTGCCTCTGCCTTTTCATTGCTGGTATTAAACACCCACACCACATAGTTAAGTTAAAATTGTATTTTGTGTCTTGTCACATAAAACGATGCTTTCAAGTATGTACACATTGCATAATAGTAAGTCCAGTAATGATCATGACCAAATGTATTCACATAGTTACTGTTTTCATGGTGATAACATTTACCATCACCTTCCAAGGTTTTCAACATATAATGTATATCATTGTGTACAGTAGATTGCTGAATTTATGCATTTCACTTAACTGGAATTATTTATGTTTTAGCCAATATTACACCAGGATGTCTCTTCCACCAGCATATCAGTTTCTGGTAAAGATATTAGTTTATTTCAGTATAAAATGTTTGTCTATCAAATGTTAGGGAAATAAACAGTTATTTTCCATAGTGGTACAATTTTCAGTCTGTGTCTGCATCAATGGTTTAGATTTCATAGACTGGTATGATCACAAGGTTTGTCTTATGCTGCTTACTTATTCCCTTATTTTATTTGTAATAATACCCTGCTGCTTTATTCCTGGTGATTGAAATTATAGGATTCCCGTCCATTTTATAGTTGAATAATATCTGTCTCTATCTGTCTGCCTGTCTGTCAATCTCTCTCTCTCTCACTCACTCTCTCTCTCTCTGTCTCTCTCTCTGTCTCTCTCTCTGTCTCTCTGTCTCTCTGTCTCTCTGTCTCTGTCTCTGTCTCTGTCTCTCTCTCTCTCTCTCTCTCTCTCTCTCTCTCTGTAAGTGTGTGATTATAATTTACCACTTCAGTCATTCACTGATGGATAGAGGTTAATTATACACCATGGGCACTGTAAGCAGTCCTATAGTAAATATGGGGGTGTCAGCAGATGTTTGATAAGCTGATTTCATTCCTAAAGATAAATACTGGATAGTAATTCTGCTAGACTTTATATTAGTGCTACTTTTAAAATTTAAGATATGTCTATACTATTTTTCTATAATGGAAGAGTAGGAGACTTTTAAATTTTTGTTTGATGGTTTATCTCTTCATAGTCTAACAATGACAAAAGTGTTAGCTGAGAAAAAAAATTCCAGGAATATATGGTATAAATGTTTTAAAATGTGTGCCATTTGAGTAGTCTGAAATTTCACACCAACCTCCCTGTCCTAGTTGAGATGTGAGTAGCCACTGTGTGTAGTGTAACTGTATATACATGCCTGTTAATTGTTTTGTGACCCTGTTGGTACCAGAATGACTGCTGCTATTTCAGGATTTTTTTTCCCAAGTAACCTTATTTGCTTTAATGAACATTATCAAAGACCAAGAATAATAACCCTCATAAGATTCACAGTGTTGCAAAAATTGTTCAGCATACTAGGAATCACTATTGTCCATATTTTATTGTGATTGGTATATGTATATTAAATATATTATTTTTAATATACATAATGACAGATATAAATTGTTTTAATAATACAATACATACCTAGAGTATTGTTTTCAAGGCACGGTCTTGTTATGCAGCCCAAGTTGGTCACAAATTTGCAATCTCTGTGAGCCAAGAAGTGTTGAGAATAGAAGTGTGTGATATCATTCCTGGCTACTGTGTGCAATTTAGAACTTAAACTTGAATGTATGTGTATGAATGTTTTGTTATAATTTGTGACTTCAGTGTGAATTATATATATATATATAT
>CM053767.1:16425183-16443257 GCA_028658305.1 Pachyuromys duprasi
GCGAGACTGTGCGATCCAGTCTACAATGGTGGGTGCGGGTGCCCAGCGCAGCCGCTCGTCCAGATCAGAGCTGTGCGCCGCTGGTCACAGGGAAGTTTCTCCAGGTAATAACTGGGTGTCCCTAGGGTTTTCCCACTTGATTTTCTCACCGTAGGAGTTCCGCTCACCTGGCACTCACAATGCTGGCGTTTTAGGTCCCAGAGTTCAGTCTCCTGGTCGCTGCGTTGTTTCTGCTCTCCTACTCCTCAGACACAGTGTTCTCTCCTGGCAGCCATCTTGGATCAATCGATTATTCTTTTTTTAAGTAATTTAGTTATTTGTATATTAATCATAGGTTATGAACTTTGTATCCCAGCCATAGCCCCCTCCCTCATTCCCTCCCACTCTCCACATCCCTCCCTCATCTCCTCCCTGCCCCCCTCCAAGTCCACTGATAGGGGAGGACCTCACCCTCTTCCATCTGACACTAGCTTATCATGTCTCTTCAGGATTGGCTGCAATGTAGAGGGATTATTCTTATAAGGGCTTTTCTTACTTGGGTCAAACATTAATTCCTTTAGAGTTTGTTCTGTATTTCCATAACAACAGTTTTAGGTAGGGTGACAATGGCTGTAATGAAATACCATGACCAAAACAAGTTGTGGAGGAAAGAGTTTATTTGGTTTACACTTTTACATCTTGGTTCATCATTGAAGGAAGTCAAACCAGGAACTCATACAGAGCAGGATTGGAGTCAGGAGCTGATGCAGAAGCCATGGAAGAGTGCTGCTTGTTGGTTTGCTTCCCATGGTTTACCCATCTGCCTGCTTTCTTATAGAACCCAGGCCCCCCAGCTCAGGTGTGGCACCATGACTGAACTCTAAATCTCATCAGTCACTCATTAAAAAAAAAAGCTTGCAGGCATTTTTCAGAAAATATTTCTCAATAAATATAAATGTTTATTACTCTCAGATAACTCTAGCTTGTTTCAAGCTGACATAAAACTAGCCAGTATAGAAACTAAACATCCTGGATATGTTTTCATATATCTGTAATACACTTGAATTTCTTCTTTTAAAAAGTGTCAACTCAGATGTTTTTATTTAAAAATAAAAATTTAATTAAAAATCATGTGAATGTTATATAGAATTTGAATTATTGTGGAATTTTTAATATTTTCCATAACAATCTATACATAGTGTAATAAGTATATATAGCAAATATTTCCACCTATTATGTTAGCTTTTTATTTTGTTAATAATTCATTTTGATCCAAAGAGTTTTCAGTTTGATACAATCAATTTGATACCATCACTCTGCTTTTGTTCTATGTGTATTTTGGTCTCTCTTCTAAACATACTTGTTTTTGACATATTTTTCCATGTTATATTCTATTTTTATCTCTTATTTTTATGTTAAATCTTTATTTTGGATTGAATTTTTAAAATGCAAATGTATCTTATATTCATCAGATGTAATGTTCCTCTTGGAGCTTACTACTAAATATTCTTACCCTTTCTAGTTCTTTCTGAACTCTGACTGGATTTTGACAACAGCTGTTCAACTCAGCTGTTCTGGTTCAAACTTCTCACCAAGCTGAATTAGTCAAACTGGCTTCTCTTCTGACAGAATTGTTCTGCATGGCTTCATACTAACTTCGGCTACATGCTTTAATCTTCTGGCTCCTTTTCATTCTCTGCCTCATTCTGCCTTCACCTATGTGTCCAGCCTGTTCCCTGCAACCTGTCTCTGTACAACTGTCCTAGTAAAACTGCCTCTAAACTTCACGAAATGAACTACCACCAACTGAACTGCTGGAAATGCAACTCTCCTGCATTGCCTCTCAACTGACTTCCAACTCACTGAGTGACCTCAACTCTCCTGAACTCAACTCAACTGAACTCCACTGATTGCCTGAAGTCAACTGAACCACATTTGTTGAATTGCCTTCTCCCCACTCTCTCTCTGCATTGCCCTTAAGTAGAAAGTCTTTCCTTTCTGTTCTCATGAGAGCTGGGCATAGTCTATCTCTGAATCATTCTGTCAAATCTTTCTCTGATTCATCAGTTTGCCCCTTAACAGATACCACGTTTAAACATGGTTGTTTCCTTGAGTTCTTTCTATAGTCTAGATATAAGCCCTCTGTCGGATGTAAGGTTGGGCAAGATCTTTTCTCAGTCGCTAGGCTATCATTTTGTTCTGTTGACAGTGTTCTTGGCTTTACAGAAGCTTTTCAGTTTCATGAGGTCCCATTTATTGATTGTTGATCTTAGAGCCTGAGCAGTTTTGTTCTGCTCAGAGAGTTGTCTCCTGTGCCAATGAGTTCAAGGCTCCTCCCCACTTTTTCTTCTAACAAATTTAATGTCTCCCATTTTATGTTGAGGCCTTTGATCCTCTTGAATTTTAATGTTATGCAGGATGATAAATATGTATCTATTTGCATTTTTCTACATGAAGACATCCAGTGAGACCAGAATCACTTGTTGAAGATGATATCTTTCTTCCATTGTATGGTTTAGGCATCTTTGTCAAAATTCAAATGTCCATGGGTATGTAGGTTTATTTCTGGGTCTTCTATTTGATTCTGTCGACTCACCAGTCTGTTTCTATGTCAGTACCATGCAGTATTTATTATTGTTACTCTATATACAGCTTAAGATCAGGGATGGAGATGCCTCCAGAAGATCTTTCATTGTACAGGATTGTTTTAGCTATTCTGGGTTTTTTTGTTTTTTTCATATGAAGTTGAAAATTCTTCTTTCAATATCTGTAAAGAATTGTGTTGGTATTTTGATGGTGATTGCATTCAATCTGTAGATTGCTTTTGGTATGGTGGTCATTTCTAATATGTTAATCCTACCAATCCTTGAACATAGGAGATATTTCCAGCTTTTGATATCTTCCTCAAGAAATTAAGCACCAACAAACCAAACAATCCAACTAAAAAAAAAGTGTGATACGGAGCTAAACAGAGAATTCTCAACAGAGAAATATTGAATGGTGGAGAAGCACTTAAAGAAATACTCAACATCTTTAAGTCATCAGGAAAATTCAAATCAAAATGACTCTGAGATTCCATCATACACCAATAAGAATGTCTAAGATCAAAAATTCAACTGACTTGTTTTCTTCTATTTCCAATGTCCATCCCATTTGTCTTTCTAAGTGAGGATTGATCATCTTGCCTTGGGTCCTTTTTCTTGTTTATCTTTTTTTAGGTGTACAGATATTTATCCTATCTTATAAGTCTAGTACCCACTTATAAGTGAGTATATACCGTGTATATGTTTCTGCTCATGGGATATCTCACTCAGGATGATCTTTTCTAGATCTCACCATGTGCCTGAAAAATTTATGATTTCCTTGATTTTAATTGCTGAGTAGTATTCCATTGTGTAAAAGTACCACAATGTCTGTATCCATTCCTCCATGATGGACATCTGGGTTGTTTCCAGATTCTGGCTATTACGAATAAAGCTGATACAAACATGATTGAGCAAATGTCCTTATTGTGTACTTGAGCATCTTTTGGATATATGCCTAGGAGTGGTATAGCTGGATCTTGAGGAAGCACTCTTCCTAAGGAACCTACCACAGAGGGCTTCTGAAAGACCCTGCCTAGCAGTGTATCAAAGCAGATGCTGAGACTCATAACCAAACTCTGGGCAGAGTGTGGGAAATCATATGAAAGAAGGGGGTGTTAGTATGACCTGGGGAGGACAGGAGCTCCACAAGGATCTAATATATCAGGGCACAGGTGTCTTTTATGAGACTGTTTCTCCAACCAAGGGCCATGCACGGATATAACCTCGAACCCCTGCTCGGATGTAGCCCACCTTACCTCAGTATCCTAATGGGTACCCAAGTAAGGGGAACAGGGACTATATCTAACTCCCCCTTCCTTCATATGATTCCCTGTATTCTGACGAAGATTTGGTTGTGAGTCTCAAATGAACTCAATGAATGGCTCATTTATCTCACCCTTTGCCCCCCACCCCCAAGGGAGGAGCAACCTTGCTAGGCCACATATAAGGACATTGCAGCCAGTCCTGAAGATAATTGATAGGCTAGGGTCAGATGGAAGGGGAGGAGGACCTCCCCTATCAGTGGACTTGGAAGGGGGCAGGGAAGAGATGATGGAGGGAGGGTGGTAGGATTGGGAGGGAAAAAGGAAGGGGGCTACGGCTGGGATACAAATAAATGACCTGTGATTAAAATTTTAAAAATAAATAAAAAATTAATTAATTAATTAATTAAAATTAAAAAAATAAAAAAGAGGAAATCAAGAAATTTGCCAGAAAATGAATGTAACTAGAAAAGATCATCTTAAGTGAGGTAACCAGAACCAGAAAGACATGCATGCATGGAATATACTCACTTATAAGCGGAGATTAGCCATATAATATAGGATAACCATACTAAAATCTACAGACCTAAAGAAGCTAAATACCAAGGAGGTTCCTAGGGAGGAAGCTTAAATCTCATTCAGAGTAGCAAACAGGATAGACAGGAATAGTGGTGGAAAAGAGAGAAGAAGACAAGCACCTACGAATCAAATGAAAAGCATGTATGATAAAACCTTTTGAGCCTTCAAAAAATTAAATTCTAAAAGATTTTAGAAGATTTAAAGATTTCCCATGTTCATGAATCAGGTAGAATAACATAGTAAAAATCTCCGTCCTACCAAAAGCATTCTACAGATCCAATGCAACCCCGATCAACATTCTAAAACAGTTATTTACAGAATTTGAAAGGGCAAATCACAACTTCATATGAAAAAAAAAAAAAAAAACAAACAGGCTAGCTGAAACAATCCTGAACAATAAAAGAACTGATGGAGGTATCTTCATTCGTGATTTCTAGTTGTGTTGCAGAGTTCTCATACTAAAAACTGCGTGATATTTTCATAAATAGACATGTTGATCAATGGAATTCAATAGAAGCCTAAAAGATAAATCCACACACATATAGAGACCTAATGTTTAATAAAGAAGCCAGAAACACACACTGAAAAAAAATAGCATCATCAAAAAATGGTGCTTTTCATGAGACCTGATAGGCTAAGGTAAGATAGAAGGGGAGAAAGACCTCTCCTATTAGTGGACTAGGGAAGGGACATAAGGAGAGAAGGAGGGAGGGTGAGATTTGGAGGAGACAAGGGAGGGGGCTACAGCCCAGATATAAAGTGAATAAATTGTAATATATAAGAAATATATAAAAAAATTTTAAATGGTGCTTTTCAAACTGCATATCTTCCTGTAGAAGAATGCAAATAGATCCATACTTACCACCCTACACAAAACTCAAATCCAGGTTTGACCAAAGGCCTCAACATAAAATCAGATACACTGAAATTTACAGAAGAGAAAGTGGGGAATAACTTTGAATGCATTGGCACAGGAGATGTCTTTTTGAACAGAACACAGATAGCACAGGCTCTAAGATCAACAATTTATGAATGGAATCTCATTAAACTGAAAAGCTTCTCTAAGGCGAAGGACAGCATCAATAAGGAAAAGCACCTGCCTAAAAAAATGGGAAAATAGTTTCCCCAACTCTACATCTGTTAGAGGACTAATATCCAAAATATGTTAAAAAAAACTCAAGAAACTAGATAAAAAAATCCCAAATAACCCAATTAAAAACTGGGTACAGATATAAAGAGAATTCTCAATAAAAGAATCTCAAATGCATGAGAAGCACTTAAAGAAAGGTTCGACCTCTTTAGCCATCCGGGAAATGTAAAAGATATTTTTTCTAATACATTAACATGAATGTCTTTCCATTATTTAGGTGTCTTCAATTTCTTTCTTTTTTTTCTTTGACATTTTTTTCATTTTGAAAAATATTTTATTTTAATTTTTATTAATTACACTTTATTCACTTTGTATCCCCTGCCCCGTAGCTCCCTCCCTCTTCCCCCCCTATCACCCCCTCCCTCCCCCTTCTCTATGCATGCCTCTCCCCAAGTACTCAGATAGGGGACTCTCCTTCCTTCTCATCCTAGTCTATCAGGTCTCATCAGGAGTGGCTGCATTGTCTTCCTCTGTGGCCTGGTAAGGCTGCTCCCCCCTCAGGGGTAAGTGACCAAAGAGCAGGCCAATCAGTTCATATCTGAGACAGTCCCTGTTCCCATTATTATGCAAACCACTTGGACACTGAGCTGCCATGGGCTACATCTGTGCAGGGGTTCTAGGTTTTCTCCATGCATGGTACTTGGTTGGAGTATCAGTCTCTGAAAAGACCCCTGTGCCCAGATTTTTTTTTTCTGTTGCTCTCCTTGTGGAACTCCTGTCCTCTTCAAGTGTTATTATTTCCCACATCTTTCATAAGAGTCTCTGCACTCTGCCCCAAGGTTGGCCATAAGTCTCAGCATCTGCTTTGATACCCTATAGGGTAGTCTTTCAAAGGCCCTCTGTGGCAGTCTCCTGTCCTATTCCGTGTTTTCTCCTTCTTCTGATGTCCATCCTCTTTGCCTGTCTGATTGGGGATTATGCATCTTAGCCAGAGTCCTCCTTCTTGATTAGCTTCCTTAGGTGTACATATTTTAGTATGTTTATCCTATATTATATATCTAATATCCACTTATGAGTGAGTATGTACCCTGTGTGTCTTTCTGCTTCTGGGATAGCTCACTCAGGATCTTTTCCAATTCCCACCACTTGACTGCAAATTTCATGATTTCCTTGCTTTTTATTTCTGAGTAATATTCCATTGTGTAGATGTACCACAATTTCTGTATCCATTCCTCAGTTGAGGGGCATCTGGGTTGTTTCCAGCTTCTGTCTGTTACAAATAAAGCTGCTACAAATATGGTTTAACAAATATCCTTATTGTGTACTTGAGCCTCTTTTGGATATATGCCTAGGAGTGGTATAGCTGGATATTGAGGAAGCACTATTCTTAGTTGTCTGATAAAGCACCAGATTGATTTCCAAAGTGGATGTACAAATTTACATTCCCACCAGCAGTAGAATGGGTTCAATTTCTTTCATGTGCATTTTACAACTTACATCGTAGAGTTTTTACTTCAATGTTAACTTATTGTTAAATTATTTTAATTTTGTTGCCACTGTAAATAGGCATTCTTTCATTATTTTTCTCAACAAACTTGTTATAGTACAAAAAGGCTTTTTATTTTGTATGTTGAAATTTGTATTTTATACCTTTTAGTGACCATATAATTTCTAATAGATTTTGGTACAATTTTAATTTATCCATATTTAGAATAATATCATCTACAAACAGAGATAGTTTGAGTTCCTTATCTCTAAACTATTTCTTTATCTTGCTTAATTGCTTTTATTAAGAATTCCACTATATCACAAAAGAATGGTGGTATCTTTTTTTTTTTTCCAGGCCTCGAGTGGCAAATACTTTTGTGTTTTCTCTTCTTGGTGTGATATTGTCTGTGCTTTTTTATGTTTGGTGTTTAGGTCTCTTTTTTCTGTCCCTAGTTTCTTTAGAGTTTTATCATTGAGAATTTTGTTCTTTATTGAGATTTATAGTGTTTGAAGATAAATACATGAATGAAACTGTCCAAATTTTGGCTCAGTTGGGAGATATTTTATTATCAAATTACTTTAAATATTTGGTATTAGTTTATTCAAGTTTTTTGTATAAATAAAAAAGTGTCATATGCATTTCCTATCATTACTTCTTCCTACTTAAATGATCAGTTGTTCATTTTTCAGTGACCTTATCTCTTTTAGTGGGTTTTTTTGCCTTAAAATATTTTACCTCTATACATTCATTTGTTATATGTGTGAGAATGTGTCTCATAACACATGTGTGGAGGTCAGAGGACAACTTTCAAGATTTGGTTCTTTTCTTCCACTTTATGGGTCCCATTGATCCTAAGTCACAAAGATTAACAACAAATCCCCTTACTCACTATGTCTTCTTGCTGGACCATCCTATTATTTCATATACATAATTTCCTTTGTATTGAATAATTTTCTTTATTGGTAATATGGACTCCCCAAAGTCAGAATATCATTAGGCCCTTTATTTCTACTGTTTGCAATGTCAGTCGATTAGCCTGTATCTTTTAATTGCAGACTATAGACTACTTCAAGGTTTTTTGGTGAGAAGTGCTTTTGGTTGATATTTTCTGTTTATTTGGTGTATAAGAATTCTCTTTATTTTATTATACTGCTTTGGTAGTTTATGCCTATTCTTCACCTGGTTTTACAACTTCCCATATATTCATAGTGGCATAAGGTTTAATTTTGTCTTTGTAGTCTTTAAGAAAAGGTTCAAAAATCTTTTTATCATTCACTTCATTTAGCATCCTTGTTCTGTATACTGTTGCCCAAATTCCAGCTTTTTTTTCCTTCAGAGATGTTCCCCCTTGCTAAGGAACCTATGTGGATACTGAGCTGCCATGGGCTACATCTGAGCAGGGGTTCCAAGTTATATCCATGAATGTACATTGATTGGAGTATCAGTCTCAGAAAATACACCTGAATCCAGATATTTTAGTTGTTTTGTTCTCCTTGTGGAGCTCCTGTACTCTCCAGGTCTTATTAAGTACCTCTTCTTTCATATGATTCCCTGCACTCTGTCCAAAGTTTGGTTACGAGTCTCAGCATCTGCTTTGATACACTGCTAGGTAGAGTCTTTCAGAGGCCCTCAGTGGTAGGCTTCTGTCCTGTTTATTGTCTTCTTCTTCCAATGTCCATCCCATTTGTCTTTTTAAGTGACAATTGATCCTCTAACCTAGGGTCCTCATTCTTCTTTAGCTTCTTTAGTTGCACAAATTTTAGCATGTTTATCCTGTCTTATAGGTCTAGTGTCCACTTATAAGTGAGTGTATACCATGTGTGTCTTTCTGCTTCTGGGATACCTCACTCAGAATGATCTTTTCCAGATCCCACCATTTGCCTGCAAATTTCATGATTTCCTCCTTTTTTAATTGCTGAGTAATATTCCTTTGTGTAAAAGTACCACAATTTCTGTATCCATTTCTCCATTGATGGACATCTGGGTTGTTTCCAGGTTCTGCTTATTATGAATAAAGCTGCTATAAACATGGTTAAACAAGTGTCCTTGTGTACTTGAGCATATTTTGGATATATGATTAAGGGTGGTATAGCTGGATCTTGAGGAAGTGCTATTCCTAATTGTGTAAGAAAGTGCCAGATTAATTTCCAAAGTGGTTGTACAAGTTTACATTCCCACCAGCAATGGAGAAGGGTTCCCCTTTCTCCACATCCTCTCCAGCATGTGTTGTCATTTGAGATTTTTATCTTAGCCACTCTGATGGGTATAAGGTGAAATCTCAGGGTTATTTTGATTTGCATCTCCTTAAAGATGTTGAGCATTTCTTTAAGTGTTTCTCTGCCATTCAATATTACTCTATAGAAAATTCTCTGTTTAGCTCTGTACCCCATTTTCTTAATAGTTTGACCACTCCTACCTACATTCAGAACTTGTATTTTGTGGTTCCTACTGTAAAATCTCAGCTAAAGAAAGGTAGATACAATGCCTTTATGTTTCCTTTCTAATGGGGTTTTGTGAAGATTTAAAAGATACCCAACTGCCTATCAAGTGTAAGTAGAAATTTCAGAGTCCATTATCTTTAAAAGACTTTTAATTTTTCCTGCATCTGCAGGGAAGAGTTATATTGGATATTGTTCACTATTGAACTACAAATTAGTTCTAATCACCCATTTGCCAATTCTCGTGTAAATAATCATACCATCTATGAGTAGCCAAGTTTAGTTTCTTCTAAAGTCTTCTTTTAATATTTTCTTTGCTCACTAAAACATCTAGTATAATTTTGAATAGAGAGATGATAGTAAACATCACAGTCTTATGTATATTTATCCAGTTTTAATATGAGTAAAAATGCTACTTACTTGACAGTATTGTTTGAAGATTAAATGAAGCAAATATGTGAAATTATTAAAGTAGTATTTAGCACATTTTAGCTAGGAATTAATGATATTTATTATATGTAAATGTCAATAGTGTCAATCCACATTAAATTCAGAGTTATAATGCAACAGAAATAAAATAAAGAGCTTGTATAAAAATAAATCATATGTATTCAGATGCACCCACAAATAACAGTGTTACTTTGGGATACTTTGTACTCAGGAGGGAACTATGTTTGAATAAAAATGAGATATATAGTAATTTATTTAAAGTATTTGGGGTTTTCTTATTTTCTTTTTGAAAACAAAAGGCAAGAAATATTGAAAACTTTAAAACAATGAGTAATTTGTAAATCCAGTACATTGTTATTTAAATTAGTGTGGGACATGTTATAATTTTATTGGTGGGTATAGTAGTACATAAGACAAGATAAAGCATAAAACAATGTAAATGAAAGGAAATACTCAGCTGAAGAAAACTAAATCTCATTAATGCAGTATTTGCATTTTAGACACCGGAGTTAGTGGGGATATTGTCCAGATTGTATGAATAAATGGCTACATGTTTGTGATCATATGTGATTTGAAAAAGTTAAATGTCATTTTTTCAAAACATCAACAATGCTTTTATACAGTTTATGTATCTCAGGTATTGATCAAAATTTTACAGGTAAATGAGTCTTGCATTGCCTTATTTCTTTTAACATATAAAGATTTCAGTTTATATAAATGTTAATCATCCCAAAATTATTTATGGAACCTCAATTTTAGGGGAAAATAATTATCTTTCTATTTGCTATAATCTAAAGTGTTTTACACATGTTAGATATGTTCTTAATATACAGATTACTAGATCAAGATATACACAGGAGAACTGTGTTCTCAATGGCAATATTCTTACAGATCAGATAAAAATGGAATTCTAAAATAGTACAATTGATATGATAGGGCTCTATCCAAAAGCATGAAGACACTTCATAAATACATTAAAATTTGGGGGCATATTGGGTAAAACTTTGTATTCCTTTTGGACTTCATATTGGACATAAGTGCACTTATATGGGTTGTGACCTTGAATGAGTCAAGTGTTATCACCAATTAAAGTATAATACTTTCAGAGACCATGAAAAAGGTCCACACATTCAGAATAAACATTTATCAATTCAACTTCAAGTAAAAAAACAAAAAGTAGGTATTTGGAAGATGACAGATTCAGTTAAATATTTTTCTTCTTTTGTTTTATTATTATCATTTATTAAAATGTATTCAATTTGTATCCCCTCTCTCATCTCCGCCCAATCCCGCTTACCTTCCCTCTTTTTCCTCACTTCCCCTCCCCTAGTTCACTGATGGGGGAGGTCCTCTTCCCCTTCAATTTGACCTTAGTCTATCAAGGCTCATCTGAACTGGTTGCATGGTCTTCCTTAGTGGACTGGCAAGGCTATACCTCCAGGGAGAGGTGATCAAAGAGCCTGTCACTGAGGTCATGCCAGAGTGAATCCCTGCTCCTCTTATTAGGGGCCCCACTTGGAGACTATGTACTACAACTGAGCTTAGGTTTTAGGTCCTCTCCATGCATTGTCCTTTTTGGAGAGTGTCATTCTCTTTAGGATCCCCGGGGCTCAGGTTTTATGGCTCTGATGGTCTCTTTTTGGAGCTCCTGTCCCCTCTAGGTCTTTCTATCACCTGCTTCTTTCATAAAACTCCCTGTACTCTGCCCAAAATTTGACTATGAGTCTCAGCCTCTGCTTTGATACCTCAATCTGTAGAGTCTTTCAGAGGCTGTCTGTGGTAGGCTCCTGTCTTATTCCCTGTCTTCTCCAGCTTCCAATGTCTATCTTGTTTGTCCTTCTGAATGAAGATTGAGCATCTTCACTAGGCTCTTCCTCTTTGTTTAGCTTCTTTAGGAGTATATATTTCAATATGTTTATCCTATATTATGTGGCTAATATCTACTTATGAGTGAGTATATACCGTGAATGTATGCTCAGCTATATAACAAGGACATTTGCTCAACCACATTCCTAGCAGCTCTATTTGTAATAACCAGAAGCTGGAAATAACCTAGATGTCCCTCAATGGAGGAATGGATATAGAAAGTGTGATACATTTGCACAATGGAATACTATTCAGTAATTAAAAACAAGAAAATCATGAAATTTGCAGGCAAATGGTGAGAACTAGAAAAGATCATGTTGAGGGAGGTATCCCAGAAGCAGAAAGACACACATGGTATATACTCACTCAATTAAATATTCTTTATCTTAGACTGTACAGAATACTCTAGCCTTTGGCCATGTATCCCCTTTGTACTAAAGCCATAATTACTTCTCAAGTTACCTTAAAATAGTGAAAATTGAGTCCCACTTGGTAAACAACTAACACACTTCAATTTTCTTATATCTTCATTATATACCTAGCCTTGTCCCATCTGGAAATGTCATGTTCATCACTGATTTCATTTATATGATGAATGTACATTGTTGATAAGAAAAATGTCAGTTTCTCCCTGAAGTAGGTCCCAGAGTATCAGTTGATCCCTATCTTTCCAGTGCTGTGCTATCCATTCTTCCTGTGTTCTAGTACAGTAGTAGTTAATATTGACTGTCTAGAAGTAGAACTCCATTTATTTGTGGGTAGCAATATTTCACTGGTTGGCTGATCAGCTGAATGAAATGGAGAAAGTGAGCTGAACAGAAGCATTCATCTCACTCTGCCCTCCTAATTGAGGGAACAACATGACCAGTTGCCTCCTACTCTCACTGCAGTAATTTCCCCTCCATGATGTACTGTACCATGAGACCATAACCCAAAATAAGCCCTTACTTTGTTTAGTTGTTTTTGTCAGGATACTTTGTCACAGCTACAAGATAAATAACCAAGATAACAACACTAGAGTCCATCTAACAACCTTGGTGTTTATCTTTGAGAATGGCATGGAGCCGAACTGGGTAGGAACTAATCAGGAGAAGCCCCATGTTTCATCCTGCATTCAACTATAATCTTTTCTGAAGTCAGTGATGATCAGGGTCTATTATTCTTGTCAGGGAAGAACCACCTTTCTTTTCTGCTTGTGTTTTGGGTCAAAGAGTCTAACATGACTAGTCATCATCAAGCAGTAAACTTAATAGACTTAAGCATTAAAATCTAGGAGAATTATTCTCAGCAGGAACCCAGGACCTCCAGATCTTCAGAAACTAGTTTGTAAACAGAAGGAAAATTCCCTAAGTATACATTTATAAAACCATTTGTTCTGTGATTTCATTGTGAATCCAAGTATTCCACCAGCTAAGATATGACACCTGCAATAGTCATCTATGCAGGCAACTTCCCATCTATCAGAGGGAGGGAGATTCTTCACATGTACCCTCTTCAAGTTAACCACTCAATGTATCTTCAAAGGTCTGTTGGTTTATCAAGTTCTTGGACTGTAGACTCAATTAAATTTTCTTTAAGGCTTCTGTGAGTGTTTTGTTTTTCACACATAAAATAAACAGAAATTCCATCAGAATGATTCGGTTTGTTCTGAATGAGTCACTTCATTTCTTGGTACAAAGGGAGTAATATGTCACCTGTTACTCACTAGCTATTAGTTTTCTCAGACAGGCTCTGTATTAGGAGTTCACTATTGCTCTTTGGTAGACAGGTTTGTCATTATTTATGTCTAGATGAGTCATCTCAGTTCACCACCAGTAAAAATGTTGTTTTAATGCAATACCATTTCTAAACTATAATTACAACATTCATTTTTAAGTGACAAGATCTTTTTTTCAGGCAAAACAATTTATTATTATTTATAATATTTCATGTCCCAGTTGCAGCCCCCTCCCTCATCTGCTCCCTGTCCCATTCTCTCTCCCTCTTCCTCCCCATCCCTCCTCCCTAGTCTACCAACTGAAGAATTCTTCCTCCCTTACTGTCTGACCCTAGCCTAACAGATCCCATCAGGAGTACCTGGATCCTCTCCCTCTGTAGACTGGATAGGTAGTCCCACGAGGAAGAAGTGATCAAGGAGTAGGCAAACTAGCAGGCAGAAGGGGGATATAAAAGGACCCAGAGTGGACAGGAGCCATACTAGGAAACCAACAAAGGCAAACAGAGCAGTGCCGAGGGAGGACTCCAGAGATTGATAGACCAACCAAAGACCTTACATAGGGAGGACATAGACCCCCTGCTCCTATGTAGCTCAGAGACAGATCAGTCTCCACGTGGGCTCCCTAGTCAGAGAAGAAGAGACCCTCTCTGACATGACAGGATCTTTATTGACAGCCATCAGGTGATCTACAACCAAAGTTTCCCTTTAGTATCCATTTTCAAAGACAACTACCAATTGAATGGTTAGAAGCTCTATTCTTCTGGAAATAGACTTTGAGACTGAAATTTGTATATGGGCAATTTAGTAGATTGTTCCAAGGAACAACATCTGTTAAGGATTGAAGAAGTAAGATCATCCAAGAGAGGATAAACGGCAAGTCAGTAGCAACAGAAGCCTCAGTGGGTTTTAGCCAGCATTCTGAGGCTAGGCTAATCTTCCCAGGATTGTGAGAGAGCTTAAGAAAATTGTAGTTCATTGTATACTAGAGCATCTTTTGGATATATGCCTAGGAGTGGTATAGCTGGATCTTGAGATAGCACTATTCCTAAGTGTCTGAGAAAGCGTCAGATTCATTTCCAAAATGTGTACAAATTTTCATTCCCACCAGCAATGGAGTACAGTTCCTCTTTCTCCACATCCTCTCCAGCATGTGCTATCACTTGAGTTCTTGACCTTGGCCATTCTGATGGGTGTAAGGCGAATTCTCAGGGTTGTTTTGATTTGCATTTCCCTGATTACTAAGGATATTGAGCATTTCTTTAAGTGTTTCTCTGCCATTCGATGTTCCTCTATTGAGAATTCTAAGCTTCATTTGTAATAGCCAGCAGTTGGAAACAACCCAGATGTCCCTCAGGTGAGGAATGCATACAGAAATTATGGTACATCTACACAATGGAATATAACTTAGCAATTAAAAACAAGGAAATCATGAAATTTGCAGGCAAGTAGTGGGATCTAGAAAAGATTATCCTGGGTGAGGTATCCTAGAAGCAGAAAGGCACACATGGTATATAGTCACTTATAAGTGGATATAAGACCTATAAGATAGCATAAACATACTAAAATCTGCATACCTAAGGAAGCTAATCAAAAAAAGAGGACCCTGGGTAAGATGTTCAATCTTCATTCAGAAAGGCAAATGGGATGGACATCAGAAGAGAGAGAAAACAGGGAACGGGACAGGAGCCTATCACAGAGGGCCTCTGAAAGACTCTACCCAGCAGGGTATCAAAGCAAATGCTGAGACCCATAGCCAAACTTTGGGCAGAGTTCAGAGCATCTTATGAAAGAAGGGGGAGTAGATAGACCTAACGGGGACAGGAACTCCAAAAGTAGAGCAACAGAACCAAACTATCTGGGCACAGAGGTCTTTTGTGAGACTGATACTCCCAACAAGACTATGCATGGAGATAACTTAGAATCCCTGCACAAAAGTAGCCCATGGCAGTGTCCAAGAGGGTTCCCCAGTAATAGGAACAGGGACCATCTCTGACATCAACTCATGGGTTGGCTCTTTAATCACCTCCCCGTGAAGGGGGAGCATCCTTACCAGTCCACAGAGGAAGACAATGAAGTTAGTCCTGATGAGACCTAATAGACTAGGGTCAGATGGAAGGGGAGTAGTACCTCTTCTATCATTGGACTGGGGGAGGGGCATAAGAGAGGAAGAAGGAGGGAGGGTGGGATTGGGAGGTTATGGGAGAAGAGGCTACAGCTGGTATACAAAGTGAATAAAATGTAATTAATAAAATTAAAATTAAAATTAAAAAAAGAAAACTACTTCAACAACAACAACAAAAATCATGAAAGTAGATTCCTTGGAGGAATTCATAACCAGGGGCAAGATACCTTACTGCAGGCAAGGATAACTGTGGAGAAATAACTTAGCTATGAATTGCCAATTTGAAATACTTCTGGAAATGGGAGGAAAAAAATCACTGGTATTCTAAAGGTCCCCTGGGCACTGAACTACTAAAATAATGGGAACAGGGATTGTCTCTGACATGAACTGATTGGCCTGCTCTTTGATCACCTCTCCCTGAGGGGGCAGCAGTCATACCAGGCCACAGAGGAAGGCAATGCAGCCACTCCTGATGAGACCTGATAGACTAGGATCAGAAGGAAGGAAAGGAAGTCCTCCCCTGTCAGTAGACTGGGGGAGGGGCATGGGTGGAGAAGAGGGAGGGTGGAGTAGGGAGAGGAGGTGAAAGTGAATAAACTGTAATTAATAAAATTTAAAAATTAAAAAAAGTCTGAGTGGTAAAATCCTTTCAAAGATGTCTGCATCTCCTGAATGCTTATTTGTATGCAGAGGTGGATTATCAAATTTCTTTTTGTTTATAAATAGGCTTTATTATAAAGAAAAACCTTTTCATTTGAAGATGACATTATTGATAAAGCAACTAAGAGCAAGACACATCTTTGCAAACTTTGTTGGAATAAAATTTCTCCAATATTTATACTACATAACTTTTAAGATTTTGTGGCCTTGAATCTGTAAGTCATGGACTGGAATTAGTATCTAAACTAAAGAACATGAATAAGAAACATCCTCTGTAAGTAACCATGCAAGATCATAACACTATTGGTAGAGTACATTAAATATGTGGAATAATATTTATTTAGTAATAAAATGAACATATAACAACTATTTTTAGGCTAAATTATAAAACAGTATGACTTATATCATTTCAGACTAAATTGAAAGTTACCTTAAATTAAGAAAAGAAAATTTTAAAATGTTATAGTTATTAAGCTTTTTGTCCTTGATTTGCATAATATGTGAATTCATAATTTTAGCCCTTACAGGGACTTTTAAAAATACCTGAAAATTGAAAGTAACCAGTCTATATGTCAAAACTAATTATGCATTTCTAGTGCTTGCAGGTCATTCTCATGCCTTTCTTTTCATCCTTTGATAAATGTTAGAAAACACTTAATGTATTTATATTAGATATATAGATATGAATTTACACATTGTTTATTATTTTATCATATTTTAAGACTCCATCTTCTGAATACACATTTTATCAAATGTATCTTGTCTTTCTGGCTTGTCATCTGATGAGCATTAAGAGCCTGATGGCTATTATAAAATATATTCTTTACAAAATGGTAACTACATCACTGTAAAGAGAACATTCCTAGAATGATACAAAAAGTGGCTCCCGTGCTAATACTTTTGGTTCATGTCTCTCTGCAGTCATTATTTCCAATAAAAATGATTGACTGTCTAAATGGCTGACATAGAAGTGAAAAATTCCGTTTTTCACCATCACCATTGTCGGACAAGCCCACAGGCACTGTAGCTAGAGTTTATTATATGAGAGGAAGTATACTTGCCTGGAAAAAATAACAATATTTCTTTGCATCCATTCAAAATATTAATTTAAAAATACCAAGTTCCAAATATTGATGTATTATCAGATTGTCAATATATATCCATCATGCAGTTTATATTTAAGCTCCAGACTCAAATGTTCTTAAAAGATCTTTCTATTCAATAATTCAAAAATTTTAATAATGGAAATTTCTAGATGATGTACTGTTAATATATTCTTATCTACCATATTTTCACCTCTATACCAATTACTATCATCAAAATTCTTTGAATATAAAATTTATGTACATATAACACCAAACTAATTTAAAGATTTGAAATTGTAAGCTGCTTAAGAAAAATATAGAGGATACTCATGGAATTGGTCAGGAAAATGAAATTTTGAGGATATACCTATCTATTGGCAATAAGTGATTTATTTATTATTCTGTATATAATAAATGATATATAATTGTTTTTTTTTAATTTTTTTTTATTTTTTGTTATCAATCAGAGGTTGGGTACTTTGCATCCCATGCCCAGCCCGCCCACTCCCTCCCACCCTCCCCAGCCCTCCCTCATCTCCTCCCTGCCCACTCTAAGTCCACCAGCTGGGGAGGACCTCCTCCCCTTCCATCCAACCCCAGCTCATCCTGTCTCCTCAGGGCTGGCTGCAATGTCGTCCACTGGGATCCAGCCAGTGTGTCACTCCCCGGCTTGTATGGGGGAGGGTCAAAGAGTCAGCCATCAAGTTCAAGACTGAAACAGTCCCTGCTTCCCTCACTAGGCCCTCCAGTCC
>CM053767.1:16443757-16460676 GCA_028658305.1 Pachyuromys duprasi
TACTGAATTTCTACTGCTGTCCTTTCAGCTCAGAACATGAGATGTGCTCAGTTCAAGTGGACTTGGAAAGGTACAGGGAAGAGATGAGGGAGGGAAGGGAGGAATAGGGAGGGAAAGGGGGAGGGGGCTACAGCTGGGATACAAAGTATATAACCTGTGATTAATATAAAATAAAAGTGGAAAAAAAGGAAAAAAAAGGTCTCAACATCACACGACACCATGCAAATGGCATAGAAGGATGGTCATAGCTATGGGCTACTTTGGTCAGAAATCATGTGCTGTTCACATTTTCAGAATTATGTTCTTTGAAAGAACTGTTGTTGCAGGATACTTGATCCCATTGTGAACCCCAAAACTGTAAACTGTAAAACACTGTTTCTTGTTTGTGGTTGAGCCATATAACACACTTTCAATTCAAGAACTTTCTGTTTATTGTAAACAGGTAATTATGATGTAGTTCACCCAGCCCTAGCACATACTTTTAATCCAAGAGCTTTCTGTACATTGGATTTAATAAAGTTAATCCTATGGCAAGAGGTAGAACAAGAAACCATCTGACAAGGATTATACAGTAGGAGGAACTTTGAGTTGAGGGGTATTTAAGACAGCATAGAGAAGAAAGAACTTTTAGCTCAAGCTCTGGCTTTATCTTAGGCTTCAGCTCCTCAGCATTTTGGCTTTTGGGTTTTGAGCTAGCAACCTTTTGGCTTTGAGGATTTTAGCCTTTTACTCTGAGCTGTCAGTTGAGCTAGCATGTCTTTTTTTTCACATCCAGACTTGAGCTGAGAAGGAAGGTTAGCTGGATGTTTTCTCTGCCTCCCTGAGCTAGCAGGTTTTCACCCCATCACCTGGCTCCTGAGTCTTTATTGGTAAAAGAGAACAGTTGTAATTTTCATTTTTGTTTATAACAACAAAGTGGAGTTAACACTAGAAGCAACTTTGTAGTTTTATTATATCAGGGGACAGATGATATATATACTTACATGGTATATATAATATATGATATATATATACATATATACATATATATATATATATCATATCTTCTCCTATTCACAGAAATCAATTATCTTAGAAGAAAAGATGAGAACTTCATGGAGCTTCTAAATAACATGAACATGATATGTTAGGGTCAATTAATTTCATTTAATACCAGGTATGTTCAGCAAAATTAAAACACCTTTCCTGAGTTACCATACTGAAGATGATTACGTATGGACATTTACATAATACTTAGTTTTATCATATATTAACAATAATAAAATCATGCTTATTATATTTGGTTGTAATCACTGTTTATTAAATGTGTGTTCTATTTTAAGTGTCAGAAAGCAATACAGTATTATTGACTTTGTGTCTGTCTGACTAATCCAATAAAAACCACATGGTGAAACACTTTGTGCCTTTGAAGGGTATCCCTTCTGTGTCAATATATGTCATGTATAACACTCAAGCATATATATAGAAGCCCACATAGAGTCCTGGAATTTTATTTGGTGAATGTCTCCTAAACATCTTTATTTGCCTGGTCTCATTATCTCTGGTCATTGTTCAAAACAGGGCTAGCATGAGAGTTCTTCTAAGAATGATTGCCTTGCAAAGATAGAACAACCAGGTCATGCAGTCTAAGTGATGGTCACAGTAGGTCAGAACATGGCCTTGCTGCCCCTTATCTCTGGGCTAGGCTGAATAGTCTTAGCTAACTCCACAGAGAGTAAAAAGTACAATAAAGAGCCATAAAAGTTCCCTGTATCAGAAAAAGAGACAACTCAGGGAAACTGTGGGTTATGCAGTGTTGGCAGGAAAATACTTCCCACCTAAATGGCTGTAGCTAACTTTGGGCTGTTGAAAAGAAGCTGACCCACATGATGGAATATTTTCATGCTGTGTTGGACCTTGCTGTTTTCTGTAGTCCACCTGGCTATTACCTTCTGAATCCAAGCAGCACATGCTTACAATAAACAGCTTTGGGCCTTTGGAGACTTTGCCTACCCTCTATAAAAAAAATCTCTATACATTTAGAATACAATGCTGAGAATGAAGAAAAACTAAAGGTATTAAATAAAATGGTAACAATGCCCTCTCTTTTTCTCCCTCTATCTTTCCTCTCTCTGTCTCTCTGTCTCTCTGTCTCTCTGTCTCTGTCTCTCTGTCTCTCTCTTTCTGTCTCGGTGTGTGTGTATAGAAAACTCCCCTGAAAATGAAAACGTAGCTTTAGATATTCATGCAAGCTCTAACCCTATCATCAAATGCCAATTTTGCAAAACAATTGTAAGCAATTAAGAGTTCTCTAAGTCTCCTTTTCACAACCTCACAAAGAAAATCATTTAGAAACAGTGGCTTTTCTCACAAAGGCCATTATATACACACTTATCAATTTCTTAGTGTATTACATCTCTAAAATTATAAATTCTATACAAAACGTTCTTAAACGCAGGAAATCATCTTTTAAGATGGAATCATCTTAAAAACAATTCCATAAACACAAGTGGCACCTTCAAAAGGAAAGTGGTCTACAGTTGGCTTCGCTGTGTTCACGGAAATGACGGGTCTAGTCAAGCAGAGGTTTGACTGGAAAGCCCAGATAACGTGTTCTCGCGTTGGAGTTCCCAGATGAGCCAGACTCTCCGAAAGCACTGACAAGTTGTTGGCAGATGCAGCGCAAGCTGACCCGGAAAAATGACAACTAGTTCATTGAGAAGACAGTTGGGCAATCAGAATGCATTCTGCAACTGGAATGATTCACACAGTCTCTGAAAGGTCAACTTCACAGCATTCTGTGACAGAAAGACTCATCCTGGAGCACACATTATAAAGAATATTACACAGAAGCGGTTTTGAAATAATCACTACTTTCAAAGAATTCCTTCATATAGTGTCAGTTTGTCTGGTTTTAGAGAATGAAATTCAATAACAAATCACAGAATCAACTAATCTGAAGGTGAAATCCTTCAGAGGAGTTAATCTTTAAAGCACATTTTAGTTATTATTTGGCACATAAAGCATGTTAGAAAAACCCACAGTTAGAAAATTTAAAAATTTGGATTATCAATTAGTCATCTCTATTGCCAGAAAAAAAATCTCAAATTTTATGAACGTGTTGCCTATGTTATGGAGGAATCTGTCTCTTGGTGACTAGTTGAATTATGAGAGCTAATTGCAAAGTAGATGCCTTTGATCTCCTCTATTGTCACTCTCCTCTTATAAAAGACAGAATGGACGTATAAAAGAGAGCAGTGCAGATTCAGGGAGATTCTAAAGAGTGAAATAGAACGTGACAAGAAAATTAAAACAAAAGCTTTACAAAATAGATGATTTGCTAGAATTTTGTTATCAGAAAAAGCCAAAAGAGTGGAAAATGTGACTGAAGAATTTGCTGTATCAAAGATTACAAAGATAGTTAAGTATTCAAATTTATACAGTGCTTGGTACTAAGTAGGTGTTAAAATGATTCTAGGAAGCATTTTGATCTCTAACTCTATATGAACTATTCCAGTATAAATCCTATATTCTGTGGATATAGTGGATAGTTTTATATCCACAGTATAAATCACAAAAGTTTTATTTTGAAAAATGCATAATTAAAAACATTTGACAGGTAAAGGCAATATATCAACATCAATTCTCAAGAAATAATGTATTAAAAGTAGAAGATAACTGTTTAAGAACTTAACATAATAAAAACCAAGTACCCTTAGTGAAGGAAGGATGGGTCAGTGCCAGGAAACATTAGGAGAACAATACATTCAAATTAATTCCTAATGAAGCTAATATAAAATTAAAAATACCTAATAAAATATTTATTATTGTTAGTAAGGGAAGGTGAATAAGAAAATATGTAATCAGTGGTCAAGACAGTACTAACAGCAATAATACAATTGAAAACAAGGATTGGACTCTATATTTAAGAAAGTCTTGCCAGTTAACATTTTTCTTGGAGAAGATTATTCATATATATGAATATTATTAGTATATGGCCTAATATTAAACATTTACTATGACAATTATCTTTTAAACATATGTATTAAAAACCAAGAGAACTAAGAAATTTATTTATGTGAACCAATAAAACAGCAAATTTGTAATATTTGTCAGAGGTAAGAGGATTAGGCATTCAGGTCAACTTTAACTACATAGCCAGTGTGTGAAGCAAGCTGAAATTACTAGGAACACCTGGCTCAAATAATAAAATAACCCAAGGTATAAATGGTGGTACTAATAAATGCTCACATAAAAGAAAACAATTTCTGTGCCACATATTAAATTAAATACTAAATGAGTATTCAACAATAAATACCTTAGAAGAAATATGTAGAAAGAACTTGTACAACACAATTACATCCTCATTACTAAATAAGGAAACCAAGAAACTAGAAATAGTTTAGTAAATCAAAAATTATTTGGTTAGAGTGGCCAAAAATTATTGAAAGAACAGCTTGGCAATATAAAATTAAAGCTCATGATATAATGATAAGCAAAGCTTAGATTAAATGACATATATGAGAAGCCTGAGAACAAAAGAAAGTAACATGTGTGTGCATGCAAAGTAGGAGCAATTAGATGCTCTCTAAAATTGTTAGGTCTTTGAGGGTGTATTGATTTCCTTTTTAGCCTGCTTTTTTTTTTAACTTAGATACATTCAGCTTTCATATGTCTTTCTCAGGCTTGTCAAGAGAATTTGCATTTCATTGCTTATTAATGTATAAAGTTTAAATGGTTTGGAAGGATATTTTACTCCATACAACACAGATAAATATAAATGAAAATTATTTTAAATGTACATTTCTGCAAATGCATACAATGAAATATAATCATATTTATCCTTATCACCCCTCAGATTCCTACCATATCCCTTATTATTCCCACATCCAAACTTCATATTTTTTAAAAATAACCCATTATGCTCAGCTAGTAGTAGCCATATGTGCATAGGTATGAGGGCATGCACCAGAACATGGGAAACATATGAGTTTTCACACCCCCATATCATCATATCTATTGCTTTGTTGAACTCAAAACCCGACTCAGAGTACCTGCTTGCTGAACTGGGTAACATCAATGAAAGAATGCCTCACAAGTCAGAGTGCTGAGAATTAGAAACTGTGTGTTTGGATCTAAACAAGGAGAGGAGGCTAAAGAAAGTGAGACCAGAGACTGGGAAGGAGGTGTGAAATACTGTGTGGTGTACGTGACATGTCAATTGAACTTATGAACTCACAACTTCTGTGGTTATCAGCATGCCACGAGCATGGGATCAAGACAGCAGAAACCCTAGAATACATAGAGCAAATCAAATATTTTTGGTACCGTATACAAAATGAAATAGTAAAACCACATTTCAGATGAACCAAATGTTCATCTCAAATAATTAAACAATAAAAATATGACACAGAAAATATCTTGTGTTTTTTATCATTATCTTCTGAGGATAACAACAGTTATTGATGATGATCTTGATGATGATGATGAAAAACACAATGATGATTATGAATGTATATTTGTTGTCTATGTATTCTATCATTCTCATCAGAGCTTATACTTTGGCCTTTTAAGTGCTGAATCCACAGAGCATGGAAGGCAGAATGTCATGGAGAAATATGTGTAAAATAAAATGTATCTCAGAGACCCACAAAACAATGCAGGATTCTGCCATTTCTTTGGCTTGCACACCAAGACTCTATGGTAAAAACCTCATTTCTGAAGACAACACGTGCTTTGCTCACAGGACATGTGATCAAGCTGATATAAACATGGAAGCTTCATCTGTAGTGGATAGCTTTCATAGTGTTGGAATGAGCTATGCAGGTTTCTGGGAAAGAAAATCAATCAACACATTTAGTAGCTGTGAGCACTGTAAGTTATCTGACAGCTGGCCTGGCAAGATTGACCTATTGTTGCAATACCAGAAGTGTGTTACAGTGGTTTTCAACCACCATATGATTGGATTTAAGGCCTTCTCCACAAGACATAACTTATGCTTGATAGTAGTAATAATTAATACGGAGACCCATATGTGGGAGGACCAACTCTACATGAGACATGACCTCCTTTCAAGGCAAAAGCAAAAGGAATATCTATCAATAAGTACAATGAAATATGTTTAAGATATATTTTAAAATGAGATATTTATTCATTAAAATAGAACTAATGAGAAATAAAAATATGATAATAATCATGACTCAAGAATGAGCTATATTAAAATGTTTGTAGTCAGACCTCTATTGGGTACTATATAATGATGGAATATTCCTGCAATCCTAATGCTTAGATAGAGACAGAATGATTATAAATCTGAGGTTTGCATTGCCTTTAGATTGTAAGACCCAATATACAAAATACAAACACACATACTTTCAAATGTAGAATTCAGAAAGAGCATAGTAGAGGATAAGAAACCGTTCTTTGTTTTATGAGCTGTTTTAAAGATCTACAAGATTTTTTTTGAAAATAGAATTAAATGCATACATTGTAATATTTTTAAAAGTTCATTGCAAAAATACAAAGTAATTTAAAATTAAGCATTTGGGTTGGCAGAATGAAATTATTGTAACACATACTTGAGATCTTAGTCAGAGCTCAACACTAATGTAAGACCACAAAGCAGCTTCTCCTACAATAAGTGACTCAAACTTGCTCAGAAATGCATGTTCCTTGGAGAATAAACTGCACTCACAATTTATTATATTTATTGAGAACTACAGGCCAAATTTATTAAACATATAATGCTATGTTCCTTGTTCTCCACCTAGTCATATGGAAAAAGTACTTCTTTTCACAATGAGTTCAAGTTACAATTAGTTATAGTTATAGTGTTAATTTGATTCTGTTTCAAGATACTTTGTTACTAATCTACAGTGGTTATCTGTCTGGAACATGAATTTTTAATGTTTTAGCTATAGTGAGTTTTCTTCTAGATGCCTTTCTTTTCCTAATTGTTTTACTTTTTGTTTGTTTGCTTTCTGGGTTTTTGTTTGTTTGTTTTATAAAAGAAAGAAAAAAATTATTTTAATACAGAATAATAACTTCTCAAAGTGACCTCAAGGAGTGAAAACATTTTTTTTTTGTAGGGAGGCAACATCATTACAACTAAAAAGCCAATAGCATGAAAATAGACCCAGTAGTCATTTGTCAACAGTACTTATTAATGGTCCCCTTGAATAATGAAAAATAACAACATACCTGCATATATTACAGTAGTTAATACATACTGGAAGTATTGAATTCCTTTCTTCCTCATACTATTATGCATTTATTATATTTATTATTCATGTCTAATTCTCCCAAACTGCTATATCCGGATGATTTGCAAGAGTTGTCTTGGACTGACATTTGGAACTCTAATCATCATGTAACAGCTATGTCTTGTCTAACATGGCAGAAAGTCCTTTTCATTAGCAAGTCCTCAATAGAAAAGCACAGTTAAGGGTGTCAAAACATATGACAAATGCATGACAGCTACAAGCCAGACTCAGTCATCTGGACTCGTGGGTCAACAGCCTGCCCTCACTCTATGACACTACTGCACCTAGCCTGCAGTGAGAAGGTTAGCATGGATTTTGTAGGACTAGTACAGAAGCATAACTAGGAGAACTGCCCTGAATATGATACTCATATATATGATTATTTTAGTCATTGCATCCATTCTTACTTTTTATGTAATTTGACTGAAGGATATAAAGGACCTCAGAAGATATAGAGGAACACAGGGGGACAGGGAGAAGAGAAAGGGCAGAAACATTTTGAGTATAAGAGCACCATTCTCTTGGACAGAATCATCATGAAAACTACTGTGGCTTTAGCAGAGAGAACCCTACACGTCCCCTTAAGTATTTTAAAAGGACTGATGAGTGAAATTCATCATTTTATTTGTTATTTCTCATTAACAAACTATGTTTTATATCCAACAATTCATTCTGCTTGCTAGTATTTTGAACTCAAATGAATGTGCATTACACAATTTGATTTCCAACATAGTAATGTTTTTATCAGTAACGTATATTCATTTTTGAATTTCACCAGAGTTCATTTGTACTTAATCATTCAACTTATTGTCAATAATGGCACAATACTTGTTTTCTTTTCATTTTTGTTGTGAAGTTTTCTGGGCACAGGGATCTTCTCTGGGACTGATACTCCAACCAAGATCCCCTCATGGATATAACCTAGAACCCCTGCTCAGATGTACCCAATGGTAGTTCAGTATACTATTGGTCCCCTAGTTAGGGAAACAGGGACTGTCTCTGACATGAACTCAATGGCTGGCTCTTTGATCACCTTCCCCTGAGGGAGGAGCAGCCTTGCCAGGCCACAGAGGAAGACAATGCAGCCAGTCCTTATGAGACCTGATAAACCATTGTCAGATGGAAGAGGAGGAGGACCTCCCCTGTCAGTGGACTTAGAGAGGCACATGGGAGGAGATGAGGAAGAGTGGGTGGGAATGAGAGGGAATGAGGAAGGGAGCTACAGCCTGGGATACAAAGTGAATAAAATGTAACTAATGTAAAAAAATAAAAATTAAATTAAAAAGGAAAAAATTGGCACAATATAGATTCTGTCTATAGTTTTTGTGTTCCTATTTGGTATTGCAAATGTCTATTTCATTTTCTTTGATTATATTTATTACTATAAATACTAGAAGCTCTTTAAGATGATGAAGAATTGCTCATTATAATTAAATATCTTAAATTTGAAAATCATTCTTATTTACCTTCATTCTCTCTATGTTGTTAATGCCCTCAGTATTTCAGAGAATATTCACATGCTTTGGGGAACAGTTAATTAAAATATAAAAATCTTTTATTTAATTGAACATATTTCCAATTTGGTAACTTAGCAATGGATACTTTTTCCTTACGATCTAATTTAGGACACTGGCCCTTTTGTTTTAGTAAACTTGGCACAATGACAGAAACCTTATTTAATAATATTTTAAAACTTCAAAAGAATTAGAACACATTACACAGATAAAAAGGGTAAGCATTAAAATAAAGTGTTATAGTATTTTAGGTGAAAATATCAACAGTAGGTTTTAACTAGTCTCATTAATATTGTTGTGGAATATATGTTTATAATTTCACATTATATCAAAAGCCTTAAAATTATTACATGATGCTATATAGTATAAAATATTTAAACCTGCTTTTTCAAATATTTTATTAATACATAAACAAAGAAAACAAAAAAAATTGTCCATAAAACCCGTCAGAAGTGACATTATGAATTTACCTAATTTTATATTAAACTTAAAAAATACATGAAATGATGAATATAAAAATTATATCACAAGCTGCGTGCTGTGGTGTATGCCTTTAATTCCAGCACTCCAGGACGCAGAGCCTAGTGGACCTCTGTGATTTTGAGGGCAGCCTGATCTATAAAGCAAGTCCAGGACAGCCAAGGCAACACAGAAAAACCCTGCCTTGAAACAAGCAATCAAAAACAAATGAATCACAAATGCTACATTCTTGAAAGAACTACGAATTAAGTTAATGTCATTGTTATGATCTAAGTCTTAAGTCTTGACTCCAGACAAAACATTACTGTCAGCCAAAGCCCCTAATCATGCATTTTTCTTCTCAGATGTTTCCTGAGGTCGTTTTTCCTGTGTTTTAACATTATATTTAAGATTCTTGCAACCATCATTTCTTTATCTTCTTTGGGCAAACTGTAACTGTTTTTCCTTTTAAATTTTTTTTTATTTTTTATTTTTTTGCTATGTCCCTACTTTCTAAAGCCATTTTTGGACCATCGGTCATAGAAGTTAAACAGAAATAGATAACTTAAAGAATTCTTACGAAAAACAGAGGGACACAATAAGACCCAAAAAGCCACTGATAATTCTGAGAAAAGCTTATAGAGGCAATTAGAGTACAGAAGAAACTGTTAATAGAGATGGAAAAAGCAGCAAGAAAATAGTGGCCTAGGGCTAAAGAGAGATGACTCATGATAATTACTGAGAACAATGATCGTGACCAGAGCCTAAACTGAACACACAGAGGGAATACCTGTGGACATGCTGATCTGATTAAGAGTGTTGTTCAGCAAACACCTGTCAAAGCTATTTGCAAAGGTTTAGCTGACTAGTACATGAAATCGTGATAGAGCAATAGGCTAAAGAAAGAATAAGTTGTCTAGGAGAACTTACAGGTCACATTTCTAACCCAGAACTCACTGAGTTGGAACACAGAAATTTTTCATTGGCAACAGGCAAGTGATTCTCAGTGTAAGGCAGTGTCTCCAGAAAACCTCAAGCCCAGAGTGCTGCCTAGAAGCAAGAGCAAATGGGGCTGTTGTGGAAAAATGGATTATGACATAGAACCTTAGCAGGGTTTCAAGTTGTGTTTAACATGTAACTAGATGAAGATCTAAGTCTTCAGGAAAGATTATCTTTGGATCCAGAGAAGTCTCAGAATACTGGCAATGAAAGGCACAGTGCTTTGTTTTAGGATTCCTGTCTAGACTATGCTACCATGTGTTACTTAGCATTACTTTTGAATAGTAATAATGTAAATATGAGAGCAAATTTGCATTGAACACCTCTGAACACTAAGTACTGTGTCTGTTTCATGAACTACCCACTTCTTACCTAAGACTACCCTCATCATTATAAAAGTGTTCAGAGACTTTGGTATTCACCCCAGGTATTTATTCATGAATACAGATGTGATATTTTTTGTGTGACACTCAAAGCAACTTTAATTCTGATAATAAAACCACAAAAGAGCGAGTCAGATTTTCCAATTATAGTTGAGAGTACATCAACTAAAATATATGAGAAAATATGATTATTAATTCTGTTCTCAAAAATATTGATTCTAGACAAGATAAAGTTGTACACAGCCACAGACAGTTCACTCAATCCAAGGTTTCAGCCTTGATATTATTTTTTTATTTTAAATGATACATTCCTGGTCACTATGCTATAGTCCCTACCTTAGATCAAACTGAGATGGTGAGGTACTAAAGAAAGGTGTGGGAAACCAAAACTAAGAATTATGAAAAGTCCAAGTGGAAGCATACTATTTCCAAAGCCACCTGAAAATACGACTTTAAAATAAACTTTAAAAAATGAAAATTTTGAATGAAGGTACATTTGCTTGAGTGGATTATGCTGCTCTCTGAAGCCAACAGTTACTAAACAAAAATTCCATTGCCAAATATGAGGCACAGTTCTATGAGGTGTTGGTCAGAGAGACACCAGAGGCAACCAAAAATATATAGGCTATTGCCATTGCTCTTGGTGTCCCACCAAAATTCCACTATAAGACCATATTTATGAAGATACTATTTACTTAGGCAATAGGACATGGAAAATTAAGCCAAGTGCTCTCTCTCTCTCTTAATGAGTACTCATTGTGTAAGAAATTGTGAAGAATTCTATTCTGGAAGGGTAGAGTCTTAACAGATGTGGCCTTGGTATGTTGCAGTACTGATCTGACAAATCAGATATGCACCCTGGTATAATAGTAGCATAGTTGTGAGAAAAATTAAAGCTTTATGACTCAGTAAGTGTCACACTCCACATGAGGTAATTCACAATTGATCATGTAAACATGGTCAAATGCCATTGACTAGGGCACTCATAGGTCCTAAAAGTGATGATACTAAAATTGTTTTGCTGAAAGGACATGTTGTCAACATGGTTCCTCGGAGTTTATGTTTGTATCCATAAATGGGTTCTGCTTTCAACCTTGGTGAGGGAAGCTTCTGTTTGCAGGAAGCAGAAGTTAACTCACATTCAAAACTGACCCTAAGTACTCAGCCCTAAACAGGACCTCCATGTCACCTACACCTAGAACAGGAAACATGAGAGAAGTGATGTACAAGGTGTTTTCTGTAACTGAGACAGTCACTGAATTCTTGAAATCTTAGTGGCTGCCATTTCCCCCGGCTAACTTGTACAAGTTTGAGCCTATCAGTATTCTCTCTTTTATGAGGTAAGGGTTAATGAGGCACCACCTCTCCTTGAGAAGTTTCAAGGCCACTGGAGATGAAGAATTGTCTTCCAGGTGGTGGTATAGGCACTGGCAAGTTGCCCAAGAACTAGTAAATATCCCTCATGTATGCTCATGCAAACACCCTCACCTCACTGGCATGGCCACACACACACACACACACACACACACAAACACACATACCCCACATTAGATAAAAGAAAAAAAGAAGGAAGAAGTTCAGCTAGAAAAGGAGACAAAAAAAAAAGCAATGGAGGTGAATCTGCTAAAAAAAATCTATGTATTTGAATGAAATTGCCAAATGGACAATAGTATCATAGCTTACACATAGAAATTTTCAATTATTTTTTTCTTTTTTATATTAATTAAAGTTTATTCACTTTGTATCCCAGCTGCAGCCTATTCCCTCCTCCCCTCCCAATCTCACCCTCTATCATTCATCTCCTCCCATGCCCCTCTCCAATCCCACGGATAGGGGAGGTCCTCCTCCCCTTCCTTTTCACCCTAATTTATCAAGTTTCATCAGAACTGGCTGCACTGTCTTCCTCTGCGGCCTGGCAAGGCTGCTCCTCCATCGGGGGAGGCGGTCAAAGAGCCAGTCACTGAGTTCATGTCAGAGATAGTCCCTGTTCCCCTTACTAGGGAAACCACTTGGAGACTGAGCTGCCATGGTACTACATCTGAGCAGGGGTTCTAGGTTATCTCCATGAATGATCCTTGGTTGGAATATCAGTCTCACAAAACACCCCTGTGCCCAGATTTCTTTTGGTTCTGTTGCTCTTCTTGTGGAGCTCCTGTCCTCTCCAGGTCTCACTATTGCCCCCTTTCCTAAGATTCCCTGCACTCTGCCCAAACTTTGTTTATGAGTCTCAGTATCTGCTTTGATACACTGCTAGATAGAGTCTTTCAGAGGCCCTCTGTGGTGTGCTCCTGTCCTTTTTCCTATTTTCTCTTTCTTCCAATGTTTGTCTTGTTTGGCTTTCTGAGTGAAGATTGGTGATCTTACCCAGGGTCCTCCTTCGAACAAGGAAATCATGAAATTTGCAGGCAATTGGTGGGTACTAGAAAATATTATCCTGAGTGAGGTATCCCAGAAACAGAATGACACACACTGAATATATACTCACTTACAAGGGATCCTAGACATATAATATAGGATAAACCCACAAAAATCTGTACATTTCTTTTTACCCTTTAACATAACCCTTTTTAGGAGATATAGGTCACTACCTAGCTACACATATAGCATGCACTCTCTCAGAGCATGCTCATGATGCATGGACTATAAGCACCTCTTGATTCCTTAACAAGGCACTGAACCTCTTGGTCTTCTACTACAATCTTGCCTCAGTTCCAGTGAGCTGCAGCTGTGTTCAGGAGTACAGAACTGATCAGAGAAGGATACCTTCTGTGAGAAAGAAGTCTTATGAAATTTTAAGAGCCCTGGAAGTGTAAGCTCAAGGAGGCAGGTCCTAAGCTGTACTAATACAGATACTGTGACAACAAAATAGTTTTAAAATTTAAAATAAATTCTTATACATTTGTCCTCTGTGAAATTAGAAAACAAAAAATAAGTTTAAAGTTGAAAACGTTTTTAAAAGTACGTTAATGAAGAGTGATATTTGAAATCTGAGGCACATACAAAGCAAAAAAAAAAATGTTCTTATGGTTCCCATAGCAATAAAAGAGTTGAATTTTACTTTTACTTGAAGTAAGTTTAGCTTGAAGATGAATGTGAAATACTTCCACAGAGTCAGAATAAGAAAAACTGAAAACATAGAGACAATCGTTCAAGAATATTCCAACTGTAATGTACACTGAAATTTTAACATCAATATTATATAGATGTTTGTAGTGATTTAAAGTAAAATGCTTATCTAATTTTAAAGACAAGATTATTTAAAATGAGAAAATGATCTTACCAATTTCTCTTAATTCATAATCTGAAACTTAATAGTTTAGAAACATAGGATTATGTTTCTGCTTGTAATTATAAGAAAACATTTGCCCAAAGTGCAATTAATGAGGCTATAATATGATTATAACCATTAACAAGCTTAATTACTATTTATGTCTGAAACTCTGAAAATGAAGACATGACTGAAGACCACACTATCCTTAAAACAGGATATCTACTCCATTTGCAAGAAATCTACAGCTAGCACATCTTTCCCAAGTTAAGTAAAATAGATAAATGCAAAAAGGATACTTACTCCTGTTATGTAACGAGGTCTATACTGAATAGTTCCAAACAAACCAAGGATGACGATGATAATATGTACAAAATTTGCCAGGATAGGGGCCCACTGATATCCAAGGAAATCAAATATTTGCCTCTCCAGCACACAAACCTAGAATAGCAAAAGAGGATGGGAATAGGTCAGTCCAAGCAAGAGGCAGCACAGAGCCAGAGATGAAAGGCCCACTGTGACATTACAATTAGCAAGTTTAACTATGCTATTGTATGTGGCATTTATTTTTTTTAACCAGTGAGAATGGCATATTGCAGAGGAACACCATCTGAGAATCCACAGAGAGCCACTCACCGTTCAGGGATGATTCTGTAGAGGCACAAAGCACTATTTAAAAAGTCAGGGGCACAGTCACTACACATATACGCACATGCACATGCACACTATTAATCACTTGAAGTCATCAACCAGAGACGTAAGCAAGTCCCCAAACGGAACTTGTTTGGATCTCTCTCAGTGTCACTCTGTAAATTGGGTTGGTTACACAAGGGGAATTGATACATAATAATAATAATAATAATAATAATAATAATAATAATAAGCCAGTGAGCCACTAGGATTCTGGATGAAGATTTACAATCAAAGAAGCTATGTGAGTCATTTCTTCTTCCTCTGTCTGAATCCTGCTGTAAAGTGAAGAACTTCCACAGGTGGGAAGGGCCCTTCCAGTCCTAACGGTGCAGAGCTATAAATCAAACACAGTTTTTATTACATGGGCAATGTAACAGAAGGGCCAGAAAGAAAATAAGAATGCAAAAAAAAGAAGAAGAAAAGATAGCCATCACTGTTTTAAAAACAAGACCATCTAATCTATGTTCCACAGTTTGCAGTTAAGACTTTAAAAACCTTAAGCAATGAGAAGGCTAAAACAAAAAAACAAAACAAAACAACAAGAAAACATCCAAGTACAAGCAACAAATTCTTGGTAGCTCTGAAACTTCATTTTTCACTAGATAGTGAAATATAGATTGCTGGCAAGTCCTTCATTAAGCCTAACAATACGAACAACCTAATGGCTTTATTCTTGCTCAGGTGGACCGACAAAAAACAAAACAAAACAACAACAAAAACCAAAAACCTCATTGTTCAGAGAACACATCTCAAATGATCTCAACACTCCACAGGAAAACTCAGAAAAACTCGGCTTTGATTTCAAAGGAAATGGTGTTTTCTTTTTTATTAATATACTTAGGCTTTAATGATGCATCACTTACATGGTCCAGTGAGATGGCTCAGCAGGTAAAAGGGCTTATTGTGCAAGCCTGCTGACCTGAGTTCCATACATGCAGCCCACAGTGGAAGGAGACATTTGTCTACCAAGAGTTACCCTCTGACTTCCACATGTGTGCAGAGACACACATGTGATGCCACTGTGTGTGAACAGGTGTCCATCCTCAATAATGCAAATTTTATATTTTGAAGTTATAGCACAATTACATTATTTTCTACATTCTCTTTTTTTTATCTCACCTTACTCACGTACCCCTTTTCTCTATCTGAAATTCATGTCCTCTTTCCTTTGTTGATATGTGTGTGTTTCTAAATATCACCTGCTCAGTCCATATGCTACCTGTTTCTAAATATCACCTGCTCAGTCCATATGCTACCTGTTTGCATTTTTAAATTTAAAAATTATATATATATATATATATATATATATATAATTTTTATATGTTTATATGGCTTAGTTTGAAGGCTTCTTGACTGGGCATCATTCCCTCTTCAGTTCCTTAGCTAAGAATCAGACTTCCTCCTGAGGACTTGAAAGAGAAAAAGAAATTCCCAACAGCTGTTTGCATAATATCCCCATTACCTAAAGCAAAGGATGAACCATACACGGAGTATAATTGTCACAAACAAGCCTACACAGACCATTGTCAGTGCATCTTTGCAGGGTTAAGGGTAGAAGGAGGGAATGAAAGAAGAGCAAAAGAGGGTGAAAAGGAGAAAGGGGATGATGAAGATGTTGATGGAGGAGGACTGGGATGATGAGGAGAGGAGGAGAAAGTAGAGCAGGAAGAGGAGAAGAAGGGGAATATGGTCTTTGGTCCCTTGCATATGCTAAATCCACCATAGCATCAGACATAGCAATATAGTATAAAGTTTGGCTAATGACCACAGAAACTCTGTAGCGCTCAAACATAACAGCTACATAAGCCCTGAACTGATTTTTTAGGAAGCTGAAACATTCCGTCATCTATTTTGAGTATTCGACAAGATAAATGAGATTCATATGTGAAACAGGGCAATAGTGGATGTACATTGTGTGCCTGCATAAATAGTGCCAAAGATTAAGTATTTCTTCCAACAGAATGATTCCTAATCATTAATGTGAAATCTCATTCCTACATGGCGCTTCTTTCTCTCTTGCCTATGAATAAACAGTAAACATCAATGAAAGGCAACAGCAAGAAGAATCTGAAGTCTGTGTATTTTGAGTATCATAACTGTGAGGGCACAGCAGGGGAAAAGCATAGAGTCTATCAGTCAAACAGTGGGAACTTTCTGAACAAATGGAACAATTACACAAGAAGATCATACTGCCATCATTAATTATAAGAACACATGCACGGCAACGTACTTGCTAAGTTTGCAAGGCTAAAATGAAAATTTAGCCATATTTATTAGTTTCTTCATGACAGAACTAATAGCTTCTTCCTCATAAGAATATGAAGACAGAATAACCTTATAAATGATGTCTCACACATCACAC
>CM053767.1:16461176-16482568 GCA_028658305.1 Pachyuromys duprasi
GTTATCTTATCTTTGGTGAAGGCAAAACTCATGACTGCTTTGTTGGTTTTATTTTGTTTATTGCCTCTTTTAATGCATTTTTTGAGTTTTGCCTATGGGAGATTTCAAAGGTATTTTCCTGATGTCCTTCAAATCATCTGATATATAAACGTAAAGAATTGGCTTTGAAAAAAAATAGTGCTACTCTTTTATTTTCACATAAAATACATAGTGCAAAAAGCTTTTGTATTTATCCCTTTTTTATACACAAATGTTGGTCCCTCTTTTAACCTCCTACACAATACTCTATTATAAACATATAATTTATTACCATTAATTCCTTGGCCCACATATGTTACTGACCCCCTTAGTACTGTTACAGAGTTTTATCTTTTAACAAATAAGGGGTTAATCTTTGATCACCAATGTGAGTGATGATCTTAACCATCTTTTTCATTAGGCATTTATCATTATATTTTATCTTTTATCTTAAATAAACTCTTATTTGGACTGATATATTACTAGCACACTTCCATTTTGTGTTAAAATTCAACAACACAATAGAAGAAATATTATTTGATATTTCTCGCCTACAAAATGCCTAAAATGAAATTCCTTATTTATTTCCCTCTCTGACACTATGACAAGGACATTTCTTGTTTTGAAACATAAATATGACATAACTTTTCTTAAATATTTTAACACTTGGAGAAGCTAAGTAGTCTCTCTTCAAAGGCCATCTGTGCAAACCTGGAGCACTAATGTAGATTACACAGCTTTGCAATTAAATAAAAATATAGATGTCAGAATAAGGGCATACACTTGCAACACGCAGGGATCAAATTATCTCATCACTCATTTGAGAGAATGAGACTACAACATGGTTATGATTTTTTCTCAGGGAAATACAATAAGGTTTTGCATAGAAGCACATTGTACATCCATAAACCTACCTTGTTGTACTCTATTAAGGCATTTCATTTTAATTTAGGTATTTGATCTGCTTTTACATTTTGCCAGCAATTACCGTGAATATATGGTAATTGTGTATATAAATATGTGTAGATGCCAAATCACTCCCAGAGGCTATGAATAGCCCAAATTTTCATGTTCATTTCTCATTGTTTTAATATAGACAACAACAACGTTATAAACATCTTAGAGGTTGCTGTGTCTTTACAACATGGCTAGGATACAGAGGTCTTTAGAATATCACAAAATGTTTTAAAAAATTTACCATATAAACAGGGTGATAATGTTTCCTTTTTTCCCTTTTAGTGGACAAAATAAATGCAAACACATTTGTAGGTCTTCAAACATCATATGAAAGAGACACTATTTTCATCTCAGTATAAAACATGAAGAAGATAAGCTTTAATTATCATCTGCAGTGCCTATGCAATAGACAACAACCAAGGAAACACGGTTTTCATCCAACAGAGTTTAGTTACACTTGAGTAACTACAAATATTTAAATACATGTGTGTGCACATGTATGTGTGTGTGTATGTCTACAGTGTATCCTTGAGCAAAAATAAAATTATCATATATTTGGCAACAATAGATCACGAATAACAATTTTTATTTAAATTGAATCATCTCTTCTAAAAATTGATATTCACTAAGAATAAATTAACCATTGCAAACATCATTTTCACAGTCAGAACCACAGCAAAGACTTCAATCACACTATAGCAGATAGACGTGGCCTGCTTCTCTTTGATTAAAACAGACATCAAAATAAAGTTCTGGTGGAGAACTCATATTTTAAATTTATAAATTGATATTAGAATTCCAAATCATGGTGTGAGCATGGTAGTTCCCTTAGTCTCTATAAATCTTATTCTATTTATCTGTAAAATGGAGGACTGTAATGCATTATCTCCTGCAGTCTTCCTGGAGATAAATGAAGAATAATATCTATACAGGGCATGTATTAGATGCATGGTTTGCATCTTAAGATGGCTGCTACTATTAACAGACATTTCAACCTGCATACAAATTCAGATACCAGTATTTTACTACAAATATCATTCTGCATTTTTTTCAACTGGTAGTAAGATTTAGTTAGAAATGATTAAATGTTTCTTATTAATGATTAAATGTTTTTGGTCATGACTACGAATGATACCATTGCCGGTATCCTGCAAAATCTAAATTTATGAAGGAAGGCTGTTGAGGTATTATTTTTTTCTCTGAAATAACATATCATCTCTCAAATTGTTTTATATTAACAAGGCAAAAATAACAAAACCCAGTAGCCAAACTTTGTTTCCTCTATTACCATTTTAAAGCCTCCTCAAATGTGGTGAAATTAACATTCATTTCTAAAAATCTGCATCTACATAGCCAACATCAATAAGGAATTAAGGTAAAGGCTCTTTGTCTTTACATATGGCAAGGTGCATTCCATACCCAGAACTTACAGAGTGTAAGAAAAGGAGAGATCTGATCTCCACTGATGTTCCATGCCCGCTGAAACATGCAACCTTCCCACATATGTATGTGTATGTTTAAATTTATTTTTGGGTGAACATAGATGCACAAAATAAACAAATAAGTGTAAAATATTTTTAAAATAAGGAAGAATACTCATTATCAGAGAATAATTGTTTTCCTCTGTGGCCTGGTAAGGCTGCTCCCCCTGAGGGGGAGGTGATCAAAGAGCAGGCCAATCAGTTCCTGTCAAAGACAGTCCCTGTTCCCATTACTATGGAACCAACTTGGACACTGAAATGTCATGAGCTACATCTGTGCAGAAACAAAGGAATCAAGTAGAAAGAATATTATATTTATTACAGAATAGAATTTTCCTGTGACTTGAAATTCTGACACACTATATTGGTACTAGAGCAGCCTCATAATTTTATCAGGAGATTTAGAGATTTAGTAACAAATAGTTAATTTGGTTGCCTCTAATTTTGAAAATAATTTTATTTAAATAAAATTTTAATATGGCACCTCATATTGTAGTTTTTATAACACAACCATTTATTATTTCACACAGCTGTTCATTCTGCATAGCAATTGAAAACCCTTTTACATACATCAAAAGACAAGCTGACAAATAGCATATCATACTTGCTTAAAAAAACTAACAGAAAAACCTTATTAGAAGCAGTGTAGTATGATAATAAATGAGAACAAATAAAATATTATTTCCTACTAACTCAAAATCATAACGTTTCTTTATTCCTTTAATTTTTTTTTCAAAAAAGGTTTCTCTGTGTAGCCTTGGCTATCCTGGATCCACTTTGTAAACCAGGCTGGCCTCACCTCACAGAGATCTGCCTGCCTCTCCCTCCTCTGTTCTGGGATTAGTGGCATGCACCCCCTCTGCCTGGCTCTTTCTTTCTTTTTGTTCTCTGTGTTCACAGCCTTTTTATAAGTGTGTGTAAGGGAGGATGTAATATGTAATCAGTAAACATTAATGGGATTTTGGAGCTGAAGTTCTTAAAAATGCTGAGGATTTATCTTAGCATCTCCTCATCGTATGTGAAAGTACTCTCCTCTCACTGGATAACATATGTCTGGATTCTGATGTCAAAATTATTTTAATTTAATCAATACATAAACTAGACAGCATGTTAGAACTTGAATGTTTTTCAGTATGGCTTACCCTAAAACTACACAAAACTTAGCTGATATTATAATTGCTTTACATATGAGTCACTGACCATCAAAAAGGCTACCATGTTTAATATCATGAGTATAGAGCCAAGAGCAACTCCTGCATTCTAATACATATAGCCTTGTTTTCTGCAACATGTCATCAAAAGCTGAACATGCTAGCTCTTTATGTTATTTATACTTTGTTATTAATGTCATTCTGTTCCATAGGATTTCCTAATTCAATAGGCAAAAAAAAAGTTTCTCTCTTCTTTGGACAAGACAAAATGTCAAAAAAATAAAATAAATTGATATCTATTTTGATGCCTGATATCTATGATTTTCAAATTTGCAGTCATCATAAACCTTACAAAGTGGTAATAATTACCAGAAATAGTATGATTCATAACAGACGATTTCAAGATAGATTAGAGCATTTGCTTTGAAAAAAATGCTGAACTGATATTTTCTGCCATCAATGCAGTTAGAAAATAATATTCCCATGAATCCACAACCAAAGATATTTATCAGAAGTTACGTGGAAAAGTATTTCAAACCTTCACAGCCTAAGACTCATTTACCAGGTTTAAAATCTCAGTATATCCAATTGAAGCAGACTTCATAGGAGAAGTTCTTTTGGTTGAGATATCACTGCTGTGATTTTTCCATGGAGTCTATAATTATGCTCTGTGAAAACTAACCTTTCAGAAGACCTGGAACATATCAAAATGACAGTTTTCTAGGGAGTTTTCATGTGTCACTCAAAGTGTATTACAGGTGTGAGTTGAGAAACTCAGCGTAGCCACTAGACCTTGAATCAAGCCTCTTCACTATGCGTCAACAAAGTCAAGGTCGAGTCAATGAAGAAACTCGTAAAATGTGCCCAATTTAGAGACAAATATGCAACATTTAGGAGACTTCGTTTGTGGAATGTTACATCATATATTTTATAAGCATTGATGAAATATTAAAAACACTAATCCCCCAGAAGCCTTTTCCTAGGTCTCAGAAAGGTTTGGGAATAAGAATCACCAATGAGCTCGATCAGATATGCATCATTATTTTCTTAGAGGAATTCACACTGACAATGATACGTATTATAACAGAAATTAGAGCAGAGATACACAGAATCTTAAGATAACCCAGAATAAGCTGATCAGATACATCCTCATTATGGTTCCATGTATCTGTTTTGGGTTCATTTCTGAGTCTCCAAGTGTTCACCCAGCCAATATAAACAACTATTATTCTAGGGATAATATGATTTGTACAGGGCATAGCAGATGAGTGTGTTGATATATTAATAAGAAACTACACGTACAGGATAAACAGGATAACAGAAATTTGCTAAATTCCTCTGCATCATATATTTGTGCACTTCTGACTTTCATACCCGTTAAGAACCCAGTAAAAAATCAAACAGAAATAGCTTGTATAGCTTGTAAGCTTGTCATTTGCATATATCATAAGGATTCTCTTTCTCATAGCAAATGAATATCTCTAGAGAAAACTCTTGATATTTTTAACAAAATTATAATAAACATATTAAAGATGCCATATGGAAAGTTTAAAAATGTGTCAACTAGGTAGATGTAGTTTTTGTAAGTGATATAGGATCTAACATGTTCACCATATACCTTTATTGGAGAAGAAAATAAAAGCATCTTTCAGGTTGGGTCTCAAAATCTACTTACGTACTTTGTGCATATTTAATTTAAGAACTCCAAGATAAACTGCTACTGGGAGATGTTCACCCTGTTCCCATTGGCTGTCTTCCTCTTATTTGAGGCAATAGGTGGATAATGCTAACAGCATTTTGATATCTCCCATATTAAGTATACACTTAATATTTAGCATAACTGAAGGTGAAAGCCTGGAGGCTCTTGTTGGTAACAGGTGTATCACAGTGATGGAATGACCCCCATGCTGAGGTCCTCTCCATTTCCTTTCTCTCCGAGCTGCTCTTCTTCTCCACAAACCTAGATGCAAGCACATGCTTCAGGGCACAGCTTTTATTTATTTATTTTTTTACTAGTGCAAGGCAGCTATATGAAGATGTCAATCACAGTTCTCAAACTCTAGGTGACGTCTCTTTCATAAAATTCAATTTCATAAGGATGGAAGATGGGATGACAGCCTCACTTACTCCAACTGCTAAAAGCCAATCAAGGGTTGAAATGAAAGGAGCTGTGTTATCAAGATTGCTAACAGGCCCAACAGTTAGTGCACTGGTGTGTTGTATCGGAAATTCTAACTAGAAATACAGGAGAATGTCATTTCAGTTGGCTGCAGGAACATTTTAGATTTTGTTGTGAAGTGTGCTCTTTCTGGCACTGGCAAATACCATGTCTCTGGCATCATTTAGAACAGTTGTGTTACTGAATTCATCAGAGATCCAGTAATGTTGCTCTGAAAAGGCATAGCCACAGTATTTGTTTTCCTGTTGACAGAGGAGAGTGTAGTATGGTGGAGCAGCCTCTCTCAGAATTAGTGTTCTCCCACAGACTCTATAATTACATTATACATAATTGGTACAGATTAGGAATGATAAAATTTGCCAAGATACAAAATATATTTCATACCTTATACTTGAAAATTTAAGGAATCAAAGTGTTGCAGAAAGTTACACATTGTTCTCTGTATACACACACACACACATTTTATATACTACTAGTAGTACTTATTGAATGAATTCAGGCATTTCATCGTAGGTATTATTTAGTGATGTCAGACAATGTTATGAATGAGGCAGTTATTTTCTACATTTTAAAATAATAGTCAGTGATCCAATAGCACACAAATGAGAGTGTTTTTCTTCTAAGTTCAAAATATCTAATTGAACAGCTCTAGATTAGAGGTCTCCATCAAATCCCTCTCCTTAAAGTTGAGGGAACTCCCCAGAAGAGGAGACAGAAACAGTGTCAAAGCTGGAATATCCTTGTTATCTTTCTGAAATTCCCCTATGACTAAAACTAAAATCCAGCTTTCAATGTTTGAGTATGTTAATCATGGAAAAGAGATAAAGTTTGAAAATAGGATTCAATAACTTTTTTGCCTTTTATTTTTACTTAATTTTAAGCTACTTAAGTTTTAGGTGTGTGTGTATGTGTGTAACCACACTGTGGAAATCAGGGCATAAGCCTTGTGTGGGTGCCTACAGAGGCCAGAAGAGAGAATAAGGTTCCATGGAGATGGAGACACAGTTAATCGTGAGCCATGTATTACCGCAGGAAGGACTGAAGTATTATCTATCCCTGAGCCTTGTCTCCATCCCAAGGCATTGCTTTTCAAAGAAGATCATTAAACTTATGATGTATGTGAATATATAAGTCATGTAAGTCACTTCCATCCATATATATATATATATATACACACACATTCATTCATACATACATACATACATACATACATACATACATACATACGTCCACTTAGAGCTGATGAATGGCACCTGTATATTCTGCCTGATGCCATTCCCTTCATAATGCTAAAAAGCGTTAAGGAAAATTAGTTCTATACAATTATATCTCAACAAGGATTTAACCTGTGTTCCAGATAAATCCAGGCTGTAGAGAATTAGCAGTCAAATAGCAAAATGTTGGGGAATGATTCAGTTAAATAGGCCTTACTCTTCAAGCTCTTAAAAATTAATCTAACAATGTGCCTAGTTAAAATTTAGAGCAACTGTAATATGCATGTACCCACACACATATACTACACACAGTCTCATAAAACACGTGAGCACACACATCTATGAAGACAATGAGCTACATGTGGTCAAACCACAACCAGAAGCTAAGATGTCTTAGCCAGATACACAGAACCCGACCTGATAACAGAGAACCCTGAAAGAAGCTGGCCAACAATCATGAAGAATTATTTTTCAATAACAACTCTTTGGAAAATGTTTCTTTGACAGATGGTTTTGGATACTGTGCCACATGATATGATGTGTCTTCAAAATAGTATGTTAGATTAAGCTTTATTATTACACCAGATGCATTTCACTTCACAGGCAAGAAACTAAGCAGACAAAGCAAAATCTGGGATCAAGTATAGCAGAGTTCCCTACAGAATTCCTAAGGCTTTTTAACCTCTGAAGGAATTGTTTTTGTTTTGCTGATTTTCCAGCTGTCTTGATTTTTGTCTATTTGCTTCACTGACCAGTACTTCACATTTCAGTTCACAGGAAAAAAAAAAAAAAAAAAAAAAAACTAAGCCCCAGATGCCACCAAAAAGCCAAACTCTGCCAAATCCACCTGTCAAACAGCTGGGCGGGTCAGAGGTCACCAGGTGTTATGTCCTGTCAGTTTCCCACTCGCATTTGTTTTGAGGAGGCTGATGACTTACTGGTCTGGCTAATTCTAGCTGCCTCTGTGATCACAGTCCTGCAAAGGCATCCAGAACTCACACAGTATCAGTGAGTTAAAACTGCATCCTGGTGTGTAAGGTAACAATCTACTAATTATTGGCCTTGATGATTTCTCTCTAAGAAAACCATCATGAGTATTTTGATGCAAGGCAAAGATAATTGCCCGAATTCCTTTCATTATCTTAACAAAATTACTTGAGAAATTTAAGCTATTTAAGTGCATCTGTTCTAAGAGCTCAAAGTTCAAATTACTTTGAAATTGGGTGTATTTTATAATGATGATAGTTTAGATGTCCAGGTTATGCTCCTCAAAGAAAGTTTGCTATAAAACGGTATTAGAAGTAAAGCACAAGAAAAAGAGATATTTATATTCTAATATATCTAAGATCATGATAGTTTAAAATTGCCAGAGTATAACTGTTAATTTAATTCAAAGTGGTGGTAAATAATCTAACATAGGGAAAAAACCATATAAGATTGCTATACTAATTGTAACACATTTGAATGAAATTGCTAAAAATGAAGCAAACACAATGGTTCTAAATGAACTGCGGAAATTCATACATATATAGAAATATTTTCTCATTTATATATTTTTATCTATGCATGTGTTTGTATTTGAATAAATTATATATAACATATATATATATATAATTAAAATATATTAGCATATATTTTAGAAGTGGGACTCTCTGTACGAAATAGTGATGTCCTTTCATGGGATTCTATATGAAACAAAAATAGATAAATTGTGATATGCTTTGTGTCAGGTTAAAATAATAATAATAAAAAACCCTCAGGAAAAATGGCAAAATGTGGTGCCAGTTAGCATGTGAAACTCATATCAAACTCCGGGCTCTGTCAGCATTTTAAGAGCCCCTTACGGAATCCATGCTGGAATCCTAGCTCCACTAATCGCTGGTCACGCTGCCCACCAGCCTAAACTTCTCTATCTCTTGGGCTTTCCTGCCCTCATCTTCTCATCTAATATAATCCTGCCATTTCAGTCATGCCTTCTCTTTTGCTCTCTTGCCTCTTTCTGGACTCTTTCTGTGTCGATCTCTCTGTCTCTCTGGTTCTCTACCTCTGTCTCTTCCTCTTTTGCTCCCCCAGCATGCACTTCTCCTTGTGGCCTGGTTCAATTTGCTGGCTGTAGTTAGCCTACTACTTTCTCTCCCTGTTCTGTACTCTAAAATCTTCTCCTGAACAGAACCTTGGAACGGTCATGTCCTCACTTTATAGAATGCGTGTTATGAACATATTAAATGTTTGATTTAAACACAAAATGTTTTAATATATTAACCATTGCACTGATACTTTCTAGCTTGTTTCTAAAGCCATCATATAAAGTTGAATGCTTATTGCTACTTATTAGCAAACACTAAATAATTTTATTCTGATGCTAATTACTTATGAATTTCCCAAAAATACAAAATGAATAAAACTATTCAAAGTACTATCCAGTAACTTTTCTTGTTGGTTTTTCATTCATGCTGAATGATTCTATTAGGTAAGATTCTACATTCTACCTTCTACCATGTAACTGAGATATACAGTAGTTTTACAAAGCCATTTATCAGAGGTAAATGGCTACTTATAAAAGGGACTTAATTGGATATCTAAAATTGGCTTTCTATCCTACATCCATTTGTTCAATGAGGAGGAATTTCCAAATAAGTTTGCTGTACATTAGACTGCATAGTATTGGAAGTGCAGCAGCCTAAGCTACATAGGAATGGTTGATTTGTGCATAAGATCTATTTTTTTAATTCAAAAAAGTAGCTTTCTATTAACCTTTGTATGTTGAAAAATGACTTGGCACTCTATATGACTAAAAAAATAAGCTGTATGTTCAATTACTATTCAAAATGTGACATATATTTCTCAAGTACGGGTTATTATTGTTTATACTGTATGGGTCATGTCTGAGAGGTGGACCTGTTTAGCCATCTTACATGTGGTCCTACTTCAGGAGCTGGCAAAGAGGTGGATATGGAACTTTCTGCACTGACACATCTGCTGTGTAGACACTATAATGTTCAGTATCTGAGAGTCAAAACAATTTTTTAGAATAACGTTTTTTTTATATACATGCTCAGTTTTCATTAGATTTGTATTTTGCCACCACCTCTAATACACAATAACTTCTACTTTGAAACTTTGATATCTTCATATATGGTCTAGGAAGTCTAATCCATAATTTCTGCAGCACCAAGGACCAAGAGAAACAGGTGGAAATGTTAAAGCCTATGCAGTGGATGATCTGCTTCATCTGCTGTCTTATTCTCACAAAAAGAAGACAGATTTTTAACATTCTATTCATTCTTCCATAATATTCCTGAATAGTCATCAGACACTTTACCAATGCTTTTTTCAAGTTATCAACAGAGGTTTTCATATTCTTATTTATTTTATAATTTACTCACTTTGTATCTCAGCTGAAGCCCCCTCCCTCTTTCCCTCCCAATCCTACCTTTCTTCTCTTCTCCTCCCATGCCCTTCCCCTCGTCCACTGATAGGGGAGGTCCTCCTCCCTTTCCATCTGAAGCTAGCCTATCAGATCTCATCAGGACTGGCTGCATTGTCTTCCTGTGTGGCCTTGTAAGGCTGCTTCCTCCTGAGGGGGAGGAGGATAAAGAGCCAGCCACTGAGTTCATGTCAGAGAAAAGCCCTGTTCCCCTTACTAGGGACCCACTTGGACACTGAGCTGCCACAGGCTACATTTGTGCAGGGGTTCTAGTTTATATCCATGAATGGTCCTTAGTTGGAGTATCAGTCTCAGAAAAGACCCCTGTGCCCAGGGTGGAACTCCTGTCCCTTCCAAGTCTTTCACCTCCCCCTTCTTTCATAAGATTCCCTGTACTCTGCCCAAAGTTTAGCTATGATTCTCAGCATCTACTTTGATACCCTGCAGGGTAGAGTCCTGCAGAGGCCCTTGATCCACAGAGGTTTTATTACAATAGGATAATGATGTGACTTACAAAGATTGAGTGTGACTCTAGTACATTTTAGAATATTTTGATGCTTCCCTTCTAAGTTTCTAGCACATTTTCTCTATTTTCCTCTTTTCCCTATGATTAAATTACTATTACTAATGCTATTAATCTTATTTATAACTTATTCATTGTCCCCTAATTGGGGAAATTCTTCTCTCCTATGGCCTGACCCTAGACTATCAGGTCCCATCAGGGGTGCCTGGATCCTCCTCTTTCTCTGGACTGGATAGGTCACCCCACCAGGGAGATGTGATCATGGAGCAGGCAACAGAGTTCATGTCAGAGATGGTCTCTTCTCCTCTTACTAGCAAATCTACATTTTGACTGAGTTGTTTGTGGGCTACATCTAAGCATGGGATCTATTTCTTCATCATGCATGGTCTCTGTAGTCCACCCTGGGCCCAGCATTTTTGGTGGCTTTGTGGGTCTCCTTATTTGGCTCCTTATTTCCCCTCTGAGTCCTTTTATATGCTACTTCTTCCATAAGACTACCTACTCTCTGTCATCAAAAGTCTCCCAACGAAAAATAAAAATCCCAGGGTCAGAGAGTTTAGTGCAGACGTTCAAAGAAGAGCTAGAACCAATACACTTTAAACTCTTTCACAAAATAGAAACAGAAGGGACATTACCAACATCATGGGAGGCCATAGTCATCTTGATTCCTAAATTGAACAAACACCAAACAAAGAAAGAAAATTTCAGACCAATTTCTCTTATGAACATATATGCAAAAAATATTCAATGAAATACTTGCAAATCAAATCCAAGAACACATCAAAGATATCATCCACCATGCCCAAGTAGGCTTAACCCCAGTCATGCATAGGTGGTTCAACATACAAAAATCCATTTATGTAATCCACCATATAAACAAACTCAAAGAAAAAAGAAAACAATATGATCATCCTCCTAGATGCTGAAAAAACATTTGACAAAATCAAAATCCGTTCAATTTTAAAGATTTGAAGAGATCAGGGATACAAGGCACATACCTAAATATAATAAAGGAAATATACAGCAAGCCTGTAGACAATATCAAACTAAACAGAGAAAAACTTAAATCAATCACAGTGATCAGGGACAAGGCAGGGATGCCTACTGTCTCCATATCTCTTCAACATGGTACCTGAAGTCCTAGCTAGAGCAATGAGACAACCAAAGGATATCAAGGGTATATAAATTGGGAAGGCAGAAGTCAAAGTATCACTATTTGCAGACAATATGATAGTATACCTGAGTAACCCCAAAACTTCTACCAGAAAACTCCTATAGCTGATAAACATCTTCAGCAAAGTGGCTGGATACAAAATTAACTCAAAAAAGTAAGTAGCCCTCCTGTATGCAAAAGACAAAAGGGCTGAGAAAGAAATTAGGGAAACAACGCCCTTCACAATATCCACATATAACATAAAGTACCTTGGTGTGACTCTAACCAAGCAAGTGATAGATTCGTATGAAGAAAAAAAACACTTTAAGTCTCTGAAGAAAGAAATTGAAAAAGGTATCAGAAAATGGAATGATCTGCCATGCTCAAAACGACTCTGAGATTCCATTTTATAACTGTCAGAATGGTTAAGATCAAAAACTCAAGTGACAACACATATTGGAGAGGTCGTAAAGAAAGTGGCACCCTCCTTCTTTGCTTTTGGGAATTTAAACTTGTACAGCCATTTTAGAAATCAATCTGGTGCTTTCTCAGAAAACTGGGAATAGTGTTACCTCAAGATCCAGCCATACCACTCCTCGGCATATATTGGAAAAATGCTCAACCATCAACAAGGACATTTGTTCAATTATGTTCATATCACCTTTATTCATAATAGCCAGAATCTAGAATCAACCCAGATGTCTCTTAATCGAGGAATGGATACAGAAATTTTGGTAATTTGCATAATGGAATACTACTTAGCAAATTAAAAAGAAAGAAATCATGAAATTTACAGGCAAGTGGATGGAAGTGGAAAAGATCATCCTAAGTGAGATATACCGGAAGCAGAAAGACAGACATGGTATATTCTCACTTATAAGTGGATATTAGCCATGTAATTTAGGATAAACATACTTAGCTACAGTCCTAAAGAAGCTACGCAAGGAGAAGCCTAGAGAGGATTCTCAATTCTCGTTCAGAAGGGAAAACAGGATAGACACCAGAAGTGGTAGAAGAGAAGGAGCAGGATGGGAATCTTCCACATATGTCCTCTAAATGTTTCCTTTTATCAGGGAATTGACGCAGAGGCAGTAAACTCACAGCCAAACCTTGGACAGAGCACAAGGACTTTTATGGAAGGAAGTGGATATAAAAGGACCTGGAGGGGACAGGAGCCACACAAGGAGACTAACATAGCCAAAAAAAAAAAAAAAAAGGAAAGAAAGAAAGAAAGCAGGACCCAGAAGGTGGGGGTGGAAACTGCAGAGACTGAAACATCAACCTTTTTATATAGCTTTCATGATAAAAAAAAAAGTTAACTCTGATTAATTGTGGATCAGCAAAATAGTATAGCTGGTTTCTAACTATGAATTTATGAATTTTACTTTTGACTAAGTGATACTATGACAAAAAGCAATACATACTAAAGACTCATGGGAACATATATTTGTAAACCTGAAAAAGCTGATACAACATATTTGTAGGCATAAAGTTATTGTATAATTCAAATGCTGATTTCTGTACCCCCTCATGTCCTTTCTCAACGTTGTGTAAACGTTGTTTTCCAATTGTCCCCTGATATGTCAATAAAGCAGCTCACAGGCAATAACTGAGCAGGGGAGAGAACAGAGCTGTAGTTTCTGCCAGCCAGGGGAAGAGGAGTTAGAGGAGAGAATACGGAATTCAGAAATATCCAAGAAACATCACAAGAAGGAGTGGGAGCATAAAAGACTACAAAGTGCAAATCTCTCTGGGACGTATATTGGGAGAAAGCCAAGTTAGCTTAAAGAATAAAGAATAGAGTAATCACTGCTTAGTTCTTGTGCTGTGAAGCTTGGTTAAATAATATAAGAATTTCAATTATTTGCATGATAGCCAGGTTAAGGAGAAACTGAGAAGCAAACACAGTTTTAGAAAATAATGGTAACACTTATTATTGTCAACAACTTAATGGACACGGCAGGAAAGATGGCTGGATCTATGAACAAGTTCTAATGTTGCCTAGTCGGTTATGTCAATGACAGGAGTCTAGGAGGTAACCACATGATACTTTCCCTCTTGATAGCACATGCAATCTTGTAGAATATAACAATATGTCCACTCTGTACATTCAGGAGTTGAGCATAGTTTTACTTCACCAGAGAAATGCCGGATCAAGCAGATGAAAGTAAATAAAAACTGGTATCTTCCTGCTCCCTTCATGCCCTAGAATTACATTATGTATCATTTAAACATGCTCCTGAAGTGTATATTCATAGAGGTCAATTCTCTGGTTAATAGGATAATTTTTAAAAGGGGCAAACGGCATCTCACATGTCATCAAGTGTCTTAACTGTTGATTAGATGTAAGTTGAGATGTAAAAGTTATAATTTCCCAACTCAAAATTCTTAAATTGGAGCCGAACAGGGAGAGAATTTATATGAATAGAATTCAGTGGATCTCAACTACATCAGCTTCTTTTCTGCAACAGCTTATAAGTTAATGAACTCCCACTTTTCCTTATTGACTTGCTGTCTGTTTTCACAAGGACTTCCAGAGAGAAGTTGTTAAGTGTCAAATTAGATAATGCTACCCTTCTGCTAAGAATTCTCTGATGATAAGTCATCCTAGAGCAAAAGAGAATCCCTGAAAATAGCCTGTGTCTCCTACCACATACCTCATGGGTCCATCTCACTGAGGACCTCAGTCTCTCTATTTCTATTGCTGCTCTCATCTGCAGCCTGTCTGATTTTCTCTGAGACTTAAACATCGGCAGAATTCCCCTGTTCAAGCATCTTCAAAGTTTCTGTCCTCTCCACCTAGAAAACTCTTTACCTGTTCACTTCCCGTGCTTTGTCCTTCACTTCAGTTGTTCAACACAAACTGCCATTTGATTTTATCGTGGAGACTTGTCTATCTGTATGTGCATCTGTGTAAAGGGACCTGAACCAGGGTTCTTACACATTAGGCACATGCTCTACCAATTCAGTACTGCTTGGTCACTGTAAAGTTATAACCACTTAAGAATCTCATGTTCCAAACTTCCTATATCCTCTCTCATTTAACCTTATCACTCTTTTGTAATGTGCTAACATTTAGAGTAGTTTGTTGATGACCTATTTTCCTCAGTAAAATGTAAATCTCACAAGGGTGAGGACTTTTCTCTTTAGCTTACTAACATATGTCCTGGAAAAATGTATGTGACACATCCTTGATATTCAGTGTATCTATATATTGTTGAAAAAATGAAATTAATTTTACTTATGTTGTTTTTAAATAAGAAAAGAGGTAGACACAAGAAAAGATATTTGCTTGGCACTGTGGTGATTTATAGCTGCTACTCCAACTCCAACTCTAACTGTCTATGTAATCATCACTAGTAATTTAGTCCATTATCTTTAACAAAATCACAGTCAATGGAGTCAGTGAGGACATTAATCATCAATCTGTTCTATCATATGCTTTGTCAGAAAGCCAAAATTTCTGGTTATAGGCCTGCCTTAGTACACAAAATGGCCCAACAATAGATGATTTATATTTGTAAGGTTGAAGAGTGGTGAATAAAAAGACAGACACTTGAAGTAGAGGTTTGATAGCTAACACCCTACAGGCTAACAGTCCTCCAGGTCCAGGACACTGCAGAGACATGGGTAGATGTCTCCTGTCTTGGGTTCAATTCTAAGCAGATAGGCCTTCCTTCTGTCTCCTAGCATGGGGCACTCCTGCTTTATGTCATGCTATTTAGTTGTCAGCAGCAAAAGTAAGTCATAATCCTGTATTTCCTTCTATCTATGGCATGATAAAGAAGTTACATCTCAAATGTACAACACACAGATTATAGGAGCAGGCTCAAGGCACTGCTGCCTGGATCCTAGACCTTGCTGCACTGTTCAGTAAAAGTGATTCCAGCTAGTCTAGTTCCTATGTTTACATTTTAGGTTTTTCATCATTAAAAAAAAATACTACAACAGCATTTATGCCATACCAATTCAAGACTTGAATGATTAGATATCTACTGCATGAGAAAATACTGGCATACAATGAATGCTTTAATACCAAGGTAGAAATCTATCTCAAATTTGCACTTCTCTCAAGTTATGAAAATGAAAATAGACTTCATGTCTATGTAAATTTAATGTCCTGGTATGTGTCAAATGGGCTTTTGTAAATGGATCAGGAAAAACAGTGATTTCATTGTGACACCATTAGTGACTAATTTTGTATTGAACAATATTCTAGTTTAAATGATATACCCCCAAATTAAAGAGTTCTGAGAATACTAGATGAGTAAATTCATTCTCGTTGACATGAGGGACGATTTTCATCCTTGATCTTATAAACACTAAACAATTGAGGAATTTGACCTGCAGATTAAATGTTAAAACAGGAGCCAGACATATCCTGATCAGTCAGGAGCATGTGGCAATGTATCATTTTCATGAAGAGTATACAAGAGCTTCTAAGGCTAGAGGGCAAAGTTTCACAGGCTTGTTTGATCCTTGGCCCATTGACCACCACATAATCAAGATGATAAAATCATTAGCTATGCATTTATTGGCCATCTGCTTTCATCTGTGTTGACAATGGACAGGATCTTTTGGATAACTATCTAATAAAGCATGTGCACATTGTTTCTCTGGATGAAAAATTCAATGGTTAACACACCTCTACTATAAAGCATTGGACATGGCAGAAACAAGATTTTAATTCCTCCTACTTTTCAAGGTATATGTAGTTTGGGTATGTTTCTTATACTTTGTCTTTCATCTAACAATTCATCAAGAAGACTAAGCTAGTTAATATATGGTTTGTCACAGGGAGAAGAACATTAAGAAGGTCCTAACATGAAGAATGATGCAATCGTGTTGATATGTCCACACATAAATTTGATGACATTGCTTTCAATGTATAAAGAATATAGGTATCTTCCCTGGCTCACTTACAAATACTATGATGTGGAATAGAATGTTATATGCTTCTAAAAATGAAGTGGAAGGGCAGATTTTCCCTCCATAAGCTTTTTAAAGCCAGACATTTAAAAAGAGATTTTAAACTAATATTTTAGAAATTCAAATGTTCAAAAAACACGTATCAGATATTGGCCTGTTACACAGAAAATTGAGTACTTTTCTTTCTGATTTCCTTTTTTCTAGTAATTATTTATTATTTGAAAAGCTTTAAGGGTTATCAGTAGGAATCTAATCCCTATGTTTCCTATCCATGATCACTGGGTGGCAAAGGTGGTCAGTTACATTTAAAATCAATCAGGCTGTGATCCACACTCCACCAATGTGTGACTTAAAATAATCAGTTAAGGTTCACAGAGCTATCTCATTTTCCACAATATGTGAGACAGAAATCACCCTTCATCAGAAACCAGTGTACTTTTTCAAAGATGAATTTCTGACCTATACCCCTGTGTGGTGACCTATTGGATTTTTTTTGTAGTGACAACATTTCCCTACCTTCACAGCATTTTATCCAAATTATCTCTGAGCCCAAGGGTTAAACACAGTTTTCTTTTCACCCACTGACTTTGCTGAAAATAGACTTCTTGTCAACACTCTAAGGGGTAATATCCTTTGTAAAAGGGTGACTTAATTGGATATCTAAAATTGGCTTTCTATCCCGCATCCATTAGTTCAATGGTGAGAAGTATCTAAGTAAGAGGCAGCTTGCTGTTCTTTTAGATTGCATAGGTTTGTAAGAGCAGCAGCCTAGGCCCTAAAACGATGTTCACATAAAGTAAATATAATAGGTGGATAGAGTAGAAACAGAACAGAGGCTGTGGTGTTTCTAGACCACTCAGCCATGCTACCGACTGTTGTGTTTCTAATTCCAACAGGGAAGAAAGTGTTTTTGATACATTCATCCCATAACAGGCTCTGCCAATGATAACAGTTTCAACTATTGTATGTGCAAATAAATGGATTCATATAGTTTGTTTATGCATCGACGAGTAATAAAAGAACATTGTACACTCTGCTGAAGGACTGTGATGGGCTTCCTTTCATTCAGTATCCACAACTGAGCACCAGTTCTTGTATTTTCTCTTTGTAATAAAGAAGTGCAACGCAAACCTTCCTTCTGAAGCATTTTAAATGGGTTTGAGAAAATGTGCAATCCTCTGTGCCATGAAGGTTCATATGGTGACCCAGCAGCTGTGTCTCTTTCACAGGCCCAGAAATCATACACATTATCTCTGTTGAGTGAAAATAGAGTCAGCCTCTTAGCTTCCAATTCCCAGACCGACACCATTCAACCACATGTTTGTAGTCAGAATAGCAAGGGTGGTGGGATGGTTCAGTAGGCAGATACTTGGCTGCAGTCCTGAGGACCTGAGTTCAACCTTGGCTATCTCAATGTGACAGGAGAGAACCTACTCCTAAGACCTGTGCATGTCTACACACACACAGACTCACAAACAGAGACATATACGCACACAGTCACCGTCAGAGACTAAAGTTTTTTTAGAAATCAAAATTAGACGAGCACTCCATTCTTAGCAATCGACGGAAGTTTCTCAAACACTTATATATGAACATACAAAGAGTTCACCACTTCCCAAATATACAAAGTGTGAAATGGCTGTCATAAATACAAATGCTCATACTGTGCCCAGATGAGGCCAACTACATTACAGCAGCATGCCTTCTTGCATTTTATCACAGCACTAAAACATTCAATTCCTTCCCTAGAAAAAGCACTGTTATGGGCATTATAAAGAAATGAGCCACAATGAGCTCTGAGCAATTATCACCCTAGAGGGACACACACTGATGCAATTGAACGGGAATAGCTGTTTAGACAACCAGACTCGAGCACTTCATGATCAGAGCCAATGGGCCTAATTCATCACCTGGCCTTGATTTTAAGAGAATTCTATTCAGTGTGAGGGCTAAGGGGACTTAGGGAGAAATCCTATTAAGCACATAAAAAGCTGACTACAGATAGAGGTGACTGCATTAGAGGGACAATTAGCTGCTCCTGAGGAGCACATGCAGCACATGTTAGGTTAGACTGTTGTGTAATGCTCTGTCATTGTGTTGTGGCCATTAAAGTGTCTCGCTATCTATTTTTAATGTTTCCAGTATTTCAATATTACATTTCTAAGTGTTTCAGTATTTAAGGTTAAGGATGGGGAAGTAGTACTTAGAGGAAATTACCATCACATTTTAGTGTCCTTTAAAGATGAAGTAATAGAACAAGACTTTTAAGTCCTTCATGCAGTACTTCTTTATATTCACAATCATTGAGTAAGGCTACATTGTGCCATCGTTGTCATATCCTCTTGACTTAAAAAAAAAAAAAAACAACTCATTATTTTTGCTTTTACATTGTAGCACAAAATAAAATCTAACACGGGAAAATGGAAGAGATACAAATCAATATCTGCAGAACTACCGTGCTTTCTAGTCCCTTTAAGAATAAAGCAATTCACCCATTTCCTAAAAGCAAACTTTTCAGAAAACAAAGCACAATATTTGGCAGATGTTTGTCTCCTAGGAATGCCCTCCACCATCAGCTATATATAACAGAACAAAACTGAGAATTTGCAAGATTGGAGGAATTACTTCAATTGAAAGTAAAACACTTAATAAAGTAGTTGCTGTACACAAGTCACAAGTATTACAGGGAAGATTATTCCAGATGAAAAGATGATTTCTCTGGCGAACAATGAGTTATCAACACATATTAGGAGAAAAACTGTTATGTTTATATTCTTTCAAATACAATCCACACTTCACCTTGCAAATTTTATAATAGCTATATATAGAACAAGGGATATTGATTTTGATCCTTAAGGTAAATCACAGGGATGACTTAGACAGACAGACACACAGATGGACACTGCATAAAAACTCATCATGAGAAATACATTACTCTTGGATTAGGGAGGAGTTAAAGAAGACTCCTGTAAACAAAATGGCACTGAATATCTAGTGCTGAAAGTGCTGAAATTCTAATGTCATAGTGTGTTTTAAGCACATAAACCCATGTTAATTTTTAAAACTATTTGCACATGAATAAAAACTCATGTAAAAAATTGCTTCTTGTGAAGCAGGAGACTGAACGCATCAGCTTGTCTGTATATAGAGCTAAGTAGCCCATCTGTCTTTTTTTTTTTTTGTCTCTTGTCTCCCAATATACAGGGGCCATTGCCCATGTCAGAGTCCATATAACAGATACACAGGACACAGGTACCATGATTGATTTAAGCAATGAGTGGGTTAGGGTATTTTTGTTGTTGTTGTTTTGATTGTTAATTTTTTTTTCTTTCCCCCTTTATTTCTGAAGGGAAACAGGCCATAGTCTGGGTGTGTGTGTGGGGGCGGGGGGTTCCAGGCGTTGCCTATAGTATGGGCTTGATAAATATAAACTATGTGTCTGCCATGACCACAACTGTTATTGACACCCAGTCACAGTGGGAGACCCAAGGTTAAGCTGACTAGTTTAGAAGATGTGTCCCTACAGCCAAGCAAAGAGTTGGCGATAAAGCATCAAGATAAAAACACAGAGCCAGGTGTGGTGTCACATGACTTTAATCCCAGCATTTAGGAGGCAGAGGCAGGTGAATTGTTCAGCCTGGTTTACATAGTGAGTTCCAGGACAGCCAGGGCTACATAATAAGACTCTGTCTCAAAACAGAAAGAAAAAAAAGGGGGGTATTTGTGAACTTTGCTAATCACTCTGTAAAGTGGGCGCTGAGGTGCTGGGACTCATAACTGGCTCCTCAGAAATGCCTGAAAATAGTCGTGGCACATGCCTTTGATCCCAGCACTGGAGAGGCAGAGGCAGGTGGATCTCTATAAATTCAAGGCCAGCCTGGTCTACAGAGTGAGTCCCAGGCCAGCCAAGGCTACACATAGAAACCCTGTCTCGAAAAACAAAAAAAATAAAAAAGCCTGGAAATGAGAACCATCTGACCAGTGACATACATCCTCTTGCCACAACAAATGGGTTTCCTACAAAGAGGTAAAGCCTGAGGGCCCCAGCTAACCCAGGCTTTCTTTTTCTCTGCTCTGGCCTGCCGGCCTTACAGGCTTGCTATTGGGGTTGAGGCACACCCATGTCTGAAATCCCTTTGGTCTACAGTACCATAGAGACTTAGGGAATGTAAAGGTCTCCCTCCAACCCACCAACTCTCTCCACAAGGACCAAATATAGAAGGGCACAGGGGTCTTTTATGAGACTGTTTCTCCAACCAAGGACCATGTATGGAGATAACTTAGAAGCCCTGCTTGAATGTAGCAAATGGTAGCTCAATATCCAAGTGGGTACCCTCGTAAGGGGAACAGGGACTATTTT
>CM053767.1:16483068-16548716 GCA_028658305.1 Pachyuromys duprasi
TTGGACCGTTTCTCTCTGCCTTTTTGTTAGTTTGACTAGGGACTTGTCTATCTTGTTGATTTTCTCAAAGAACCAGCTCTTGGTTTCATTGATTCTTTGAATAGTTTTATTTGTTTGTAATTGATTGATTTCAGCCCTGAGTTTCATTATTTCCAGCTGGCTGCTCATCTTGGGTGTATCTGCTTCTTTTTTTTCTAGGGCTTTCAGTTGGGCCATTAAGTTGCTTGTATGAAATGTTTCAAATTTCTTCTTGAAGGCACTTAGTGCTATGAACTTTCCTCTTAGCACTGCCTTCATTGCCATGGAACTTCTATAGAAAGGAATGTCTTCTACCCACCCACCAAAAGGTATTCTTGAACTGCATTGAAATTGGTAGCACAGGAGTATCACTTTCCTTATTTTCATTCTTCTATAATCTGGGGATATGATAATTCTTAAAGTCCCACAGAGACGTGCTTAGTATCACAGGGTTTTTCAAGTTGTGAAATATACATGGAATTATTAGAGACGATTCACTTATTTAGATAATGTACTAAATCAATATGTTAAGAGATACTGTTTGCGCTATGCATTCTTAGATTAGTGGTAAGAGAAAAACAACAATTTTCCTAGAAAAAAAAATTGAAGGTCCACATCTTTGGTTTTTAATTTATAAACTTTACTGCATTTTGATATTGTAGATTTTTACATGTAAAGTCATGAAAATAAAGAAAAATTTAAAATCTTAATTTAATATCTCATCATCTCCATTCAAAATATATAGTACTTCTCCTATTTAAAAAAATAAAATAGGCATCAGTTGTGTTACAACTTATTAGTATTTTGACCATTTTAATTATGATCATCATCATAAACTAAATCTTAACAAAAGTTTGAATATAATAAGCTTCAAGTGGGTGTGCATACATGGACTTGTGCATATGGAAGCAGGAGGACATCCTTCATTGTTTTGCTTCAAGTGCCATCTACTTTATTTATTTATTTTGGAAACAAAGTTTCTCTCTGTCCTGGAGCTCAGCAACTGAGCAAGGTTGGGTGCTAGTGATCCGTAATTATCTGCCTGTCTCTGCCAATCCAGCACTGGGATTAAAAGCATTTGCTGCCACTCTGGTCCCTTACTCAGTGTGTGTTCTCAGGATCAGACTCACATCTTCCAGCATGCATAGTAAGTACATTGAAGACTGAGCTCATCTCAGCTCTGTAGTTTTCTTTGATGCCTTTATTGATTTTATGAATATGGATTATTCATATAACCTTCATATTTATTATTCAATGTGAATCCTGCTTCTTCAGTGTGTGTGTGTGTGTGCGCGCGCGCGTGCGTGCATGTATGCACAGATTAAAAAGCAGATATTTCATAGATAAGAAATAAAATCCTAAGAGAGAATTAAGCTTTTCATAAGGGCTAAGCCAGTATGCTGTCTTAAAAGTGGGAAGAAAGAGAAAGAACATGGTTTTGTCCTTCAAGGTTTCTAAGCCTATGAAAGTTAAAGTACTTTTTAATAGCGTGGAAATGGAGAAAGCGAAGAGCATAGAACAAAACACACTCTGCCCTTTAAGCTTTGGACAGAAAGTAGGAGACAGATGGGAAATTCCATTGTGTGCTTTCTCTGCCACCTGTCACCATCTGAATGGTAGCCAGTGTAATAACTACACCTTATTAAGTTACTTGATGGGGAAAATGGCATTACTAGGGGAGCTACTTCTCTTGAAGTTCATGAAACTTTCAGCTTAACAAAAGTATATAAAGGCAAGTTCACTTGTGAAGAAAACTTGGCAATTGACACTCTTAATCAGCAAAATATAAAATGTTTATTACTTTTTGTATGCTTTAGAGTTTGTTAGATTGAAAAATTGAGCCAATTGTATGGTTTGTAATTACACACGAATATAGTATAAAATAGGCCAACTATTTTGAAAAGACAAAGACAATAATGTTTTTAAACTGTAATATAGCAGGTGACTGGTTAATGTTTAATAAGTATACATGAAATGATCTATGAAATAATGTAGTAGTTACAAGGCTGAGGTTATATTTGATACTAAGTTAAACAGGAAGAAGTATCATCAAACACAATGCTCATATTCCTAAGGACAATGAGGATGTAGAAGAGAACTTAACTCTTAATAGTGCACTTATAATAATTGAATTGCTTAATTGTTGCACTTAAAATTATTCTCCTCCTTCCCCTCCACATATGATGGTTAAATAAAGGATCATTTACTCAAATATACAGTTAGCATGGTTTTATTTAAAAAATTGACCACTGATTATGCTAATGTTCAATTAAATTATTTGCTAGAAAATGACTGTGAAAAAAACTAAGATTTGATCAACTACGATAAGGAGGTGTCATGTTTGATGCTTCAAAGATAGAAATTATTAAACAAGTTGACCTTTAAAAGTATACCCATAGACTTCCAAGGGCAAAGAAGGAAAGTACAATAGTCAGGTTGGCTTGATGACTATCTTCATTTTTTTTTTTAAATTTCAATGGTAGGTTTTATTTGACTCACATTTTGTAGAGTAGTCAACTTGAAAATATTAATGGGATATTGCAAAACTTGTTTTTATAAGAAATCTTTAAGATCAGTGATTCTTTTTTCATACCCACCGCATGCCAGTTTCAACTGGCTGTACATGTGCAGTGGTTCACTGTACAGGACAGGGCATCTCTAAGATGCCTGTTCTTGTCCTGTGTTCTTGTCCTGGTTCAGAAGAGATAATCCCCATGAAGAGAAAACACAGTGATTTAGGAAGAAAACAGTGCAGGATATTTAGAAACTGGTAGCCAATTGAAAAACCTATCCATTAACCTGAAGACTGTAAAAGGAATGTTCAAAACATGCTGGAGAGTCTCTCTGTCTTTCTTGTTTGCTTCATGCCTCCAGGATGCTGAGGGCATCAGGTTGTGTGGCTGTTGTAAAATGGATCACACATTTAGGAGTAGACACGTCCACATTCATCATGTTGTGTTTTACTAAGGAAACAGTAGGCAGAGCCCCATATTCAGGTCTTTAATCAAGTAGTTTGATTCAGTGCTGAGCTGCAGCTAGACTTGAATGATCTTCTCTTAGCTAAGGGGACAAAGATGAAATGGGGAATACAATTGGTCTTTTGGCAGCTTCCTATCTTTGCATCCCAGACAGTTCATGCTGATGGGCTGGAATGCTTCCCTAGTACATGTGAAAGTTCTGGATTCTCTCCCTATCATGCCATGAAACCAGGCACAGTGTTTCACACCTGCATTCCCAGCACTTGGGAAAGAGGGACACAAGTTTAAGGTTGTCCTCAGCTGCAAAGCCAGTTGAGGCCAGCCTGGGTAACAGGACACCCAGTCTCAAAATTAAGTTCATGTTGATTTCATACCGATTTCAACATAGACACTCCTTTTGCTGTTCAATAGCCAAATACTTTCGTTTCTTAGAGTTGTTATTGCTGTGAGTAGACAAACTGGGTAAGAAATCTCATTGAACTGACCTGTGATGCTTTCTTCCCTTTTTTTTCCTGTTGTATATCTTTCGGTGCCTCCAGCAGCCCTGAAGATTGCCAGAGGACTCCCCCTCACCTGGCCGAGGGAGTTCTTCCTAGCTCTTGCCCTCTGCAGTCTTCCCACTTCCATGCTTCGGAAAGGTAGACTAGTTTTTACAGAAAGCCATGATCTTACCTTTACCCAGTGACTTGTGAAGAAACTTACTGACAGATATGAAATAGGAATTTTGATCTAACACTTAAAATCTATTTTACTCACTAATCAACTTACTTATGAAAAATATATGTACATCCTTTCATTTTAAGTTGTGAGTCGGTGATTAGACATGTCTATTTTATTTTAAAGATGTTTACTTTCATGTGTGTGAATGTGTGCGTGCACGTATGTATGTGTACCACATGCATGCAGTACCCAAGGAGACCATAGAGGGAGATGGATTCCCCTGGAAACTGGAGTTACAAAGGATTGTGGGAGTTTAACCTGTGTCCTCTGAAAAAGCAATGTGTGCTAGTACTAGTAACCAATGAGTCCTGATAAGGCTTGTTTAAAATTTCAATTTCTTTCTGCCTCTCAGCAGCTTGGTGTCTGTGAGAATCCTGGACCTAAGTTGTTTCCTGACTCTGTGGGTGGCTAAAAAAGCAGGTCAGGGAATCTGATGCTGAGATCTGAGCTTTTCTGGGGTGGGCCATTTGACAGACAAACCTACTAGCTCCTTCTAGAATACCACTTTGGTTTATAAGTCAAGCCACTTACTGTCAATATTTAAACAGCCCGTTAGGCTTTCAGTATAATGGATCCAGACACTCTCCTTAGCATCTCTTGAACAGAATTTAGAATAGCCTAGGACCAGCTATGGGTTTGTATTTTTTTTTTACATTTTTTAATTAATTGCACTTTATTCACTTTGTATCCCCCCATAAATCTCTCCCTCCTTCCCTCCCATCCCACCTTCCCTCCCCCTTCTCCACACATGCCCCTCCCCAAGTCCACTGATAGGGGAGGTCTTCCTTTCCTTCCTTCTGATCCTGGTCTATCAGCTCTCATCAGGAGTGGTTTCATTGTCTTCCTCTGGGGCCTGGTAAGGCTGCTCCCCTATCAGGGTGAGGTGATCAAAGAGCAGGCCAATCAGTTCATGTCAGAGGCAGTCCCTGTTCCCATTATTATGGAACCCACTTGGATACTGAACTGCCATGGGCTACATCTGTGCAGGGCTTCTAGGTTTTCTCCGTGCATTGTACTTGGTTGGAGTTTCAGTCTCAGGAAAGACCCCTGTGCTCAGCTTTCTTGGTTCTGTTGCTCTCCTTGTGGAGCTCCTGTCCTCTCACTATCTTACTATTTCCCACATCTTTCATAAGATTCCATGCACTCTGCCCAACAGTTGACCATAAGTCTCAGCATCTGCGTTGATATCTTTATTTTACAAACATCATTTAAACTGCAGAAAAACTTGGAAGCTAGGAATGGCCTTCAAAGGATAGACATAAAATAATACTGTAAAATGACCAGTTCCAAACAAAGCTAGTATTTGTTAATAACAGAAGGAAAGAGTTTTTAAAACCACAACTATATGATGACACATCTTGAAGACTTTGGTAACACTCATACAGTGTAATGACCAAGGACAACTCAGAAGCATAATTCATTGCAGATTTAAAGAATTTCATCTAGGTTATTGCATAGTTTTCAAAGATTTCTATTCATTTCCTGAGAATTTAGAACACAACTCTCATTTTTAAAATTATAGTGTTTAAAGATGTTTTGATTCTATCTCATTTTTAATGATTTACAAAAGTCCAGGAAGCATAAACAAGGATATCTACATAGCAATGCATCTCCAAGCTCTCATAAAATTTTAGGGGAATCAGGTGTACTTTATGGTTCATTTCACTGTTTCTGTGCCCAGGCAGATTGTGAGGTAACAAGGTCGAGGGAACAAACACAGTCCTAGCTCATGGGAGAAGTCTAAAGGAAGAAAATGGGCAGCACAAGCTTTCACTCAACCTGACCTGGCATCAGCATAGTCATTATCTGGGCTCACCGTAGGGAAGAAATGCTGAGCCTGAACACCATATACTTGGGTATGAGAGAAATTCTTATCAGTTCAGAGGAGCAACAGTTGCAACCAATTGTCTCGGTATTAAAACAAAAGACATAATAATGGCTTGTGTAAGACATTCAAAAATTTAATTTGAGATATGGAACGATATACTACTGTCTTTTGCAAAAGAACCTCTGTCATAAAATGGTTTTGAAACAGATGACTTAGATATTAACGTCACAGCCTATTAGGCAATGGATGAGTTGTAAAATGATACGTTAATATATGCACAGACACTGTGGTAGTTCACAAGTTTTCTGGGAAGCCTAAAGAATTCCCCTCCTACCCAGCCTCTTTCTTAGTATTGCCCAATAACTCAGGAAACTCCTGCATCTTATTTAAAATCATCATCAAATCTACCTCATTTGCTTTCCTACTCCAAATGAATACTAAAGGAATGTGATATACTTGTCACTCATTACAAGTTACAATAATTTAGTTACAAGATGGAGGGTCTATATAGTCTCTTAACTTGTACAATAAGGAGGGCAAGAAAAACAAGGTCAGCAGTGAGATATAGCTAAATATAGGAACAGTCTCACCCCCTTCAAGCCAGGACGGTTATATCATAAAATGCTGTGTGAAATGGCCAATTTAGGATAGATAACAGTTGAACTGAAGCAATTCATATTTCAATAGAAAGTATATTTATCATATATTGCTTGGCATAAGTAAATATCTTTCAAGATACCATTTAATGTTAAAATTACTTTGCTGTATATTAAAAATAAATTTTGCTGAACCAGAAAACGAATTGGCAATACTATAGTAAACACACAGAAAGCCTGTAGGAATTTGCTTTCTAGGAAGCAGGAACTCACAATCTATGGAATGGCTGGGTTCACACAAACTTACAAAGAACCATGGAAACATGACGCAGATCATAGCAAATGGAAGCCAGGTGATAACCACTTACTACCATGCTTTGTTATTCTGTTTTTTTTTTTTATCTCTGCCACAATAGCAGAGACTGCATATGATGTGAAGAAAGATTTATTTGGGCTTGTGGTTCTATAGAGTAAAATCTAAGGTTGAGAGGGTTTCGTTTCTTTGTGCCTACAGTAGGGAAAGTATAACATGGTTAGGGGAGTCAAGGATATACCGAGTGAATGTAGAAAGTGTTGATCAAGGCTCGATTGAATACATATTGTTAAAATTGTGATGGCTAACTCAAGGGCCAAGGCCTCTGTCCAATGTAACAAAGGAAGTCTAAGAGTTGCAGAGCCTTCTTCTGATCTAAGCACAGTTGTTTACAGATGATTGATTGACAAGAATGTACAAAAACTAGCAACTGTAGCTTTCCTTTTCAGAATGCTTATAGCCTGAGACCTATAGCAGCCTTCTATAGAAACTGACTAACCCCTACCTATATGCTGTATATAATGAAATGGTTGAGATTTCAGGTTGCTGCCTAATTGGTGCCACTCCATCAGAGAACTCACAACCCACACGATCCCCGATTTTCTATACATGTGTCTATGTGTCTGTATTTGTTCAATCCCTAGTCCGGTTTCTGGACCCATTCCATGTGAATTTCAGCATCTTGATTAGCACATGTCAGAGAAAGCTTTCATATCTATAAGTGGAAATCAGAGGAAGTAAAGGAGATCCTATACCTTCTATACAGGAGAATTCTTCAGATGACCTAATGACTCCTACTCCAAACTTTTTCTCAAATATCAGCAGCATCTTCTAATGCCACCATTTTAGAATTTAAGTCTTTACATAAGGACCACCAAGGGACACTCATTCAAGCCCTAGATGTTGTTTGGTCTAATATACTTCTTAGGTCTCTATAAAACAAAGAGTGTACCCTGAAAATTCATATATGAAAACTCTGTTCCACCAGTTTTATAGTAATGGTAATATTTGAAGAAGTGCCTTTGGACGGCATCTCATGAGCTTGAACTATTACAAGTACAGAAAGTACTAGAAACAATAGATATTTATTTCTTATAGCTCCTTAGTTTGAAATTCATGAGTGCGGGGAATCATATGAAAGAAGGGGGAGTTAGTATGACCTAGAGGGGACAGGAGCCTCACAAGGTCCAAATATATCAGGGCACAGGGGTCTTTTATGAGACTGTTTCTCCAACCAAGGACCATGTATGGATATAACTTATAACCTCTGCTTGGACATAGCCCATGGTAGCTCAGTATCCAAGTGGGTTCACTAGTAAGGGAGACAAGAATTTTTTCTGACATGAACTCAATGACTGGCTCATTGAGCCTCCCTTCCCCCCTGAAGGAGGAACATCCTTGCAAGGCCACAGATAAGGACATTTCAGCCAGTCCTGAAGATACCTGATAGTCTAGGGTCGGGTGGAAGAATAGGAGGACCTCCCCTATCAGTGGACTCAGAAGAGGGAAGGGAGGAGATGAGGGAGGGGGAATTGGGAGGGAAAGACAGAGGGGGCTATGGCTGGGTTACAAGTGAATGACCTGTGATTAAAATAAAAAATAAAAAAAGAAAAGGAAATTAAACAAAAAACTAAAGATAAAAAAAGAAAAGAAATTCATTAGTCAGGATACCAGCAGGGTTTGCTTATTCATTCTCAATTGCAAACTGCCAATATCCTCTTGAAATTTTGTGTCACAGGAAAGGAGATAGTTTACTCACTGTCTGTTCTTACATTATTAGGACAAAATCTCAATTAGGAAAACTCTACTGGAAGGAACAAATTTGTTTGTCTCCCTGTTTTTTTAATAGTATCCCTTCCAAATACTATCAGTTTTGCCAGTGTATGAATTTTGGAGTGGTCCAAGTATTCACTACACCGTAGATATTAATATGATCACAAAGTTGGAAATTGATGACTTTATTAAAAATATTTTTTAAAAAAATATTTTAAAAGGGAGAAGGTAGAGCTCTTTTTCCCCACACTTGAAGACACAGAAAGTATAAAGAACATAAGTCAGAGAGTAATTCCCCACTTGCATGCAAACACAGTGGCACTTTACATTGGACTTGAAAACATTGACTGCTGTGCAGCAGACATGTCTGGTGTTTAAGCCGCTCAGGTGATTGTTTTTAACACTGAAACCTTCGTTGATTGAGACTGAGCTGTTGGTCTTTCTACACTACAGGGTTGCTTGTGTGTTCTGTGTTGACCCAGAAGGCTTACTGTGCCTCACTTATTAGGTGTTTTCCTCTGTGAAGTAAGAAGACATACCCAGTCCTAGGTTGTTCAATACAGAACTGTATTATGAAAGGTGCATGGTAAACTGAGTCAATCAAAATTTTTCAATGTTTATGGAAGCTGCTACCAATTAAATTTGTGCAATTTCTGGAAGTTGGATAGGTAATGTTGACTTACATGTGTTGAAAAGGGCTAAGACTAAAATTAAGGCATTAAGATTAATAGCATTCTTTTCAGTTAAGAATATTTGAATCTGAAAATATTCTAAATGTTCTATAATAAAAAAACAGATTATGGGATACAGTATTCACAAAGATTATAGAAACTCACATGAAACCAAAATCCCTTGAGAAACACATGCAAGTTTAAATGCCAGCCTCGATATTAGACCAATTTTGCAAAACAGCAACACTACAGCTCTGTGTCCTTTAAAGTTATCACAAGTCATTGCACGCAAAACTCCTCAGCTCTCAGGAACCACGAAAGAAGAGAGAGTAAGTCCATCATCAGCATGAAAGACATTCAAATAGAAGTGTGTCATTAAGTCCCTCCAAAGAACATAAATTCACTTAATAAAAATGTTTGAATTGGGGCCCAAAGACTGATAGTAGGGCTAAACTATTCTTTTACTTTTTATCTCTTTCCTTTCTCTTCTTGGCCTTCAGGGGAATAGTAATGGTGAATCTTCCAAACTTGAGGAGACATTTCTGACAAAGAGCAAAATACCCTAGAATATAAATGTGTCATTTCAGCTGCTTCACCTGTGAAATACAGGTTATAAATGCTCTATTCTTACTTCTCACGGGGTCATTGGAATAACTCAAAGGAATTGGTGAAGTGCTTCTTGCAGAAAGATTCCTGCTTGTAAGTGCTAAATTCATCATAAGTAATAACACAATGCATAAAATTGAAACAGCTCTTCGCATTCCCCTGAAAATGGACTCTGGCAGGTTAACAGTGCAATTAAAAATAATTCCTATTTGTTAAAATCAGCCTCTGCACCTACTTGTGGTATGCACGCAAAGTAGAGAGTGACCCTTGGTTTTTTTTATAATCGACATAACAATTTAACACATTTTATTAAATGAAATGCCTTGGCATCTTTCGGTAAGAAATTATAATGAAAAAAATAAAAGTAGAAAATAATGAATGAAGAGGGCAGTTAAAGAGGAAAAAAAAACAAACAAACAATCAGAAGTTAAAAACAGTGGGGGAGGGATTAGAGCTGACTCACTTGCCTCTAGCTGTAGAGGTAATGTGTTGTCTATTATTAATGATTTAACTACAGGGGCTGAAAAACTGCACACACACATATGTTATAGCACACTGACAGGAAAAAAAAGCCTGCTGGGAAGAAATTGTACTCCTTGAAAACTTGCCCATTAAATACATTTATTGAAAATTCCACTTAGCATTCAAACACATCTACGTGTTGGGGTTCTACCGAACCTTACCAATATATGCATCCATAATTATTGTAACCTTAAGATAATTCCAGTGGTCAGCTTCATATAAGAACAATGAAGCGCACCCTATAATATAGTCAGTGATGTAACAGTTTTCCTTGAAAAAAATTCAAACCCACTCCCCCTGATGCCTTCAAAGGAGACCTAGAACTCTCAGCACCTCCTCCGCATTATGCCTGACTGTGCTATCATGCTTCCTGCCATGACGATATAGGACTAAAACTGAGACAACTTCCTGAACAGGACACCGACAGTTCAGACACTAAGATCACAGTTAATAAATGGGACCTCATGAAACTGAAAAGCTTCTGCAAGGCAAAGCACAGGGTCAACAGGACAAAACGACAGCCTACAGAATGGGGAAAGATCTTTACCAACCCTACATGTGACAGATAGCTACTATCTAAAAGTTATAAGGAACTCAAGAAATTAGACAACAGACCAAACAATCCAATTAGCAATGGGGTACAGAGCTAAACAGAATTTTCAACAGAAGAAATCTCTAGTGGCTTAGAAGCACTTAAAGAAATATTAACGTCCTTAGTGCATCAGGGAAATGCAAATCAAAAGGACTCTCTCAGATTCCATCTTACACCCATCAGAATTGCTAAGATCAAAAACTCAAGCAACAGTACATGCTGGTGAAGATGTGGAGCATGGGAAACTCTCCTCCTTCGCTGGTGGGAGCACAAACTTGCAAAGCCATCAGCAAGCATAGTTTAGCTTACCAGAGATCTCCACAAAGAGGCTTATCTACAAATCAAAAAGGCTCCATTTACAATTCCCTGCAGTTTTTGGCTAGAAGTCCATTTTTGCAGCCTTGGCTGCAGGAAAAAAAATGGTCAGTTTAAGTCTTCCCCATTAGCCTAAGTGCAGCCAGTCCTGAGCTGCTAGGGAAGGAATCCTGGTTCCCTCCCCCCTTTCTTTTCTTTTTTCTTTTCCTTTCGTTTCTTTTTTTATTTTGTGTGTGTGTTACTTTTCTTCTTCTTTTTAAAATTTATTTAATTTTTATTAATTACAGTTTATTCACTTTGTATCCCAGCTGTAGCCCCCTTAATAGTCCTCTCCCAGTCCTACCCTCCGTCCCTCGTCCCTCATCTCCTCCCATGTTCCTTCCCAAGTCTCCTGATGAGGGAGGTCCTCCTCCCCTTCCATCTGACCCTAGCCTATTAGGTCTCATCAGGACTGGCTGCACTGTTTTCCTCTGAGGCCTGGTAAGGCTGCTGCCCATTACGGGATTGGTGATCACAGAGCCAGAAGCAGAAAAACACGCAGGGACTGTCTCTGACATGAGCTCAGGGGCTGGCTCTTTCTTATTCTTTCAATCCTCCGTCATGACCAGTCATCTGAGAGAAAGCTGATCCTGCATCCCATCCCAAGATTCTTTCCTGGACCCACCAAAGCTGGACTTTGGCAATATTCTCAAGAAATTTTGCAATTTCTATAGCGCAAAATAAAAAGGATAAATGTCATAAATAATCTGTTGTCCTGAGAAAAGGGGGATGTATATATGTGTAAATACACATCTGTGCATGTATATGTGCATGTACACTTGTGAATGTGTATGTTGTATTGTATATGCACAAAGGCATTTATACATGTATACCTGTGCTGGCATATGTGTGTATGTATGGTTGTGTGTCTTTATATTTGAGGATAGTATGTGGAACACTGGCTGCCCTGTGTTATCAGTCTCCACTTAGCACATAGTTACATTTCCGGGCAGCAGTGTCCAGTAACACTCTTTGCACTACATCCCTGAACTGTGTTACAAACGCAATGGCCAAAGACAGCACTTAAGAAGAAACAAAAGCATGTGTGCTGATTTTGTAACTCAGCAATAATAATGGTATTATTAATCAGAGAGGCATCTAACTAGTTCCCAGGGAGATATTTGAGCAGCTGAAGAAATCACTAAGTGTCTTATAAAGATCATCTAATGTAAAAATTTGTATCTGAAAGAGACTTTGATATGAAAAAACACAACTGACCTTCAGAAGGAATCATTGTTTATTGAAGGAGAAATAGAAACTGAAAAACATGAAAACTGATGTATTCAATTCACCTATACTTTCATTTCATGTGTGTAGATAGAAGTGATTTATTAGCAAACTGAGTCCCTGCCATCCCTTAATGATATGTGGATGTTATCCCTAAGGTCTTTATGACTCAAAAAAAAGCTAAAGTGATTTTTGTGACTAATAACTAAATCAAATGAATAGACAGTAAGGTAATGAATCATAAAATTAAATACAACTTTCAACAGTGCAAGAGCATTTTTAATTTATGGACCAATACCTGTCATTATATAAAAATAAAATTTGGCAGAGGGACAAATGTTAAGTTTGAAACCAATATTTACAGTAAGTCTTTGAGTCTGAACCTACTAGAGCCCCTGCCTTGGCTTCCCTCAGTGATGGAAGATGATAGAATTATAAGATAAAATAACCACCCTCTTCTAGTAAATGAACTTAGGTAATGCACCTAGAGAGACTTTCTGATTTGGATTTGTGGAAATCAAAACTGTGGTTATTCAACTACAAATAACTTGGTATAGATAGAGATCCTGGAGCACTGATATTAAGCAAGCCAACAAGATGCTTCCATTTTGGTAGCTGCAAGAGACCAACTTCTAGGTAAGAGTACTGCACAGCAAAGTCTCTAATGCCCCATTGCTGTCACCAGTGAGCAATGATTCAAATGGCCACAGTTACAGCAAGCATTTTCTGTTATGGTGACTGTTCATAAAACTTCCACATCACTGGATGTTAAAAACATCATTTCCTATCTCTATATGAGAAGTTTTCCATTCAAAGCAGTAGAAACAATTAAAAGGGGAATCACACATTACCTCTAAAAAGGTAAGAAAATTACTATGAAATTGTCATTAAGATAGAACTTTAAATCATGATTAAGTAGTTGGAATTTTTTTCAGTTGTCACTTACAAGGTGCACTGAGTTTAAAAATTACTTGATTTCCCATACACTTTTTAAAGCAATGTATTTCTATATTTACTTTTCATATTTTATTAACAGATAATGTTGTATCTTTTATTCTATAAATAGTAAACTGACAAAACAGAGCTAAGCTAAAATATTCCATGAGAGGATGCTCATTATTTCAGGAAGACATATGCATGAATAAGACTAAATTTGCTTCACTGATATTAACTATGCAAAAATATGACTAAATTAACCTGATATTTGGAAATGGTAGGACATTTATATGCTTCATACTATACAAGCAAGCATTGCAACTTAATGACATTTAAAATATTCTAACACTGAATAGACAGTGATGCAAAGATCAAAGATGATTGTGAATATTGGTTCTCATTCTCTTATGCGTGGGTGGAAAATATCAGGTTACATATTGAAATTTTAATTTGTTCTATATGTGGGTGAATCATTCAGCAGTATAAAGTCCAGGTGGGCAAGAACTAGACAATCCCAATTTCTATCAGACCATCTTATGTACTATTTAAATGACCAAGTGAAACAAAGAAGCCTCTCTACTTTGAACTCAAAGGCTATCATATCACCAAGTACCAGATGGCAAGAAATGTCAAATATTTCTATGATCTGCAAATGCAATTATTTGTGGTAAATCTTCAGTTTGCTATGACTTATTTTGATTACTTGACATACTGAACCCAGTGTACCTCAGTGAAAGTTTCTGAATACTAAGAATGTTGACAGGCCTGAGTAAGCAAAATACCAATGAAGAAATTAACAACTTTGGAAAAACTCAGGTCTCTGAATTGGAAACTGAGAAATTGAGAATAAATAAGTGAAGTCAATATCATAGTGTCTTAGTAACTGAATGGGATTTCGCTGATGTTCTCTCTATACTCAAAAATGGAGCAGTCATAAAGATAAAATTATGACAAAACCTTTATTCATATTTAAAGCATAAATTAGGTAAATTATCAAAAACCAAGCAAACAGACAAATCTAATCCCTTGGCCAGAGAGAGCTGCTCTATAGAAAACAGATCTAGACCACTATTACATATAATGTAATTACTATAATACTTAGTATAATTAATATTTAATTGTTTGCATCTTTGGATGGACAAGTAATGTGCAAATTATATTCACAGTATCTTATTGCTTACATTTTTGTCTCAGAGGCAGGAGAACATTTTTAGATTTCACTGGCATCCAGCCAAAATATGGTTTCTTTTGTTTAGTAAAAAACATACATGCTTTTAAAACAATATTGTAAGTTAAGCATGTAGAAGAGTAATTGTTTCATTTCTTCATTTGCCTTAAAACATCCATTAATCATAGATTGTGTCAAAACACTACAAAGCAAGAAAAAAATGTTTAAATTAGAAGGAGGCTCTGTCCTAGAAGCACTGTTGAAACGCACCTAATGAGATGGATGCTAGAGTTGAACAACAAAACTCATGTGAGAAAGAGAAGAAGTGGAACTGAGTACATCTGCTGAAATTGTTTGACAGCACAGTATTGATTTCTCCCAGGAGAGTCTAATTTCAAAGGCACAAACTGTATTTCTGAAGCCTCTATAAGCTCAGAAAGATTTAGAAAGGGTAACTTGTAAGAAATTTTCTTTGAGATACTTTCAATAACTTCCTTATTATTTTTGAGCTAGCCTATTTACATTATTCAATGTGATTATTACACTCAGAAATATTTTCCCTGGCAATATAAAATTGCAATATTGAATAATCCTGAGGATTGGGACACCTGCTGCAAAATAGTATGTTCTGTATATGACAAGGAAGGTGAGACTTCCTTGGTGACATTTCAACAATATTTTTATCTAAACAATATTTTTATCTGTAAGCTACAATACTAGCTGAAAACCCAATGTGGATATGTGAAGTCTCAGAAGGACCCACTGCTAGAAAAAGAACTATAGGGATGTAATGGCTGCTGAGGAAAGGAGAATCTGTCTTCCCCAAGATGAGCTCCCTGATAAGTTATCCAATCCCAAGAGGTCAGCAAGAAACACAAATACATAGGGGCAACCCTAAAAAGACTCAGCAAGGTATAGTGTGTATGTGTGTATGTCTTTATTATCAGATTTATCAACCCTATTAATAGTAAAGTATATATATATATATAATATAGACTAGTTTATATATATAAATACCTATCATTTCTGTTTATTTTTATTAATCTTTATTAGTATGCTATTCAAAAGCAGCAATACTCTAAGACCATATTCTCTTTCAGAAATCTTTCCTCTCGCCTTTTACTAGTAATACTTAAATAGACTGAGTAAAACTATCCTTCCCATTTAACACTTTAAATATCTGCTATATACTTGATTCTGAAAAAATATATTATAGGCCTTAATACAAAACTATATTTACTTACCACTGACTTTTTTTCTTCATTAAATTTCATTGATTTAGTAGAGCATGTAGAATGCCTCTTACATTATAGTTTGTGTTTTAATCTTGTATTCTCATTTAACGTGACAACAAAATAGATACTCTGTACATCAGCAACCAAGTTCTCTTTAATTAGAAATAATGGGTTTAGGACTGTAGGTTAGGTGAGCGAAAAAGAACAGGAGAATAAGAGTACCAGACAGACATGTCAAATGTGAAGTTCACACAGGAGTTATCCTTGTATTGGAGCAGACACAGCAGTAGAAGCCTCGCCACAAAACAGTATTGATCTCCTGTTGAATGGTGGTGAGTTTATAATTGACTCAAAGCCAGGTTCACCTTCGTCAGAAGCACTCAGCACTTTCACATATTTTTTAAATGATCTTCTTACCACCTTAAAGATGGTAAAAAGAAAATTCTGCTCTGTAGGGGCTGTCTCACCATTCATGGTGGCAAAACTCACTAAAGGGTACTTAAAAAAATGTAACCATAATAGGTGCCTACAGTTCACCAAAAGCTTATACTTTATTCTCACTCTAATTCTTGCTAATGAACTGTTCAGATGATTGCAGCACTGTAGTTAGAGATAGAATTTGATTCAGTATAACTGAAAATTTCCAAGTGTATTATGAAGACCAAACTTTTTCTCCACCCACCTTTCCCAACTCACATATCTAAATGTTATTCCCATCCCTGCGAGCTCACTTAGATGGAACTAGCATTCTGAGGGTGTGCAGGATCTGGTTTAAAGTACTCTAAAGAAGCAATGGAAATTAGGATAGCCCATGATTAGTTTTTGAACTATACTTGAGAATTAGACACAAAAGAGTGGAAGAGGGTTGAACCTGTGATGGTTCTTCCATAAGCCCTGGATTCATCAAGAAAATATACTGCTATCCTGGATCTTAATGACAACAGCTCCTTAAGCTGTTTTTCTCTGCTATTGTTCTCATGTCCACAATTAGGCATGTCTGTCACCGAGATTCTCCTTGATGAGAAGACTGGAACGATACTTTCTTTACTCCAGCACCTTCTGATCATTCTGCATATCAGAGGAGCTGTCGGGCAGAATTAATGATGATGTAATCAATTTATAGAACAATATGATGTTATAACTTACATACAGACATGTTGAGCCTGAGGCAAATTCTAGTTAAAACTAAAAATTCCTTAGTGTTCCCTTTTAAATATTTGAGTTAGATATAATTATAAACTGATAGAGATATATGCCCAGAAGGAGTGTACATGCAACTTAATGCACATATATGGCAAATATATGCACATAATAATGCGTAATATTATAACACGCAGAGACCAAATATGTATATATAAATACATACAGTATCTCAAACTAAATATTCAATAGCAACTTTACATTGTGAATGTTATAATCACCTCTAGACAATTATTACTTTTCCTTTCAAGACACAAACCTAAAAAATATAATTGGCTAACAAAGGCACTACATGAAGCTATCTCATGTTCCCCTCCAGGGGACACCAACCCACCCACAAAAACTTCGACCCAAAATTTACCCTGCTTACAAGACATGTAGGGATAAAGACAGAGCAGAGATTGAGGGAATATTCAAGAAATGCCTGGCCCAACCTGAGACCTACCCCATGACTGAGAGCCAAACCTTGAAAGTATAAACTATACTCTGCTATGCTCGCAGATAGGAAACCAGGGTAGCTGTCCTCTGAGAGGCTTCACCCAGCAGTGGCTAGAAACAGATGCTGCAATTCACAGCCAAACATTGGACTGAATGTAGGGAGTCTTTTGGAAAAGTTGTCAGGATAGAGGGACCTCGAGGGGAAAGGAGCTTCACAGGAAGACCAACAGAGTCAACTAACGTACACTCAGCAGGGCTTATGGAGACTGATGTGCCAACCAAGGACCATGCATAAACTGGACCTAGGCCCACTATACAGATGTGGCCAATGGGCAGCTCTGGCTTCATGTGGGGAGTAAATAAGGGGAACAGGACTGTAATAAGGAGAGCAGGGGCTCTCTCAACATGAACCCTATTTCCTGCTTTTTTATCACTTCCCTCTGGTGAGGTTGCCTCATCAGGCCACAGTGGAAGAGGATGTGCTTATTCCTGATGATACATGGTGTGCTGGGATGGGGGCTTCCCTTTTCTGAGGAGTAGGGCAGGAGTAATAGGGGGAAGATGGAGGGTGGAACCAGGAGGGAGAGGGTTACAATCGGAATACAAAATGAATAAATAAATAGATAATAAATAAATAGATAAATAAATAAGAAACAGATACTGGTCACTGAGCATCTCTAGTGAAGGCATTGTCACATATTTTATGAGAAACTGACTCCTATTCAATTCCCTCAGCAAGCCTGCTAGGCTCCATATTAGCTGTCATTCTTTAGCGACAATGAGGTTGGATGTGTTATTTTCCTAAGTTGTAACAGCCAAGGGTCAGTGGCAAGAACTCCGAATCTAGATTTGTCCAAATTGCCAAGTCCGGGCAATTCTTCTTCCTGAATTGTCATTGAATAATGCAAAGTGATCTTAGATGCAATTCCTTCAAAGACTTGTTCTACAGAATAGTTATTTAACAGGTTATTGGATGCATGTTCCTTTATTCACAATTACAGTACTTTTGTACATAATATGCAGGTCACACTGTTAGGTCCACTACTCATGAAGGAGAGTGGCCATCCATTGCACTCAGGGACTTTAAGCCACCAGCTGTGGAGACACTGAGGAGATTGTGTGACTTAGTCTTGATAAGAAGGAAAAACTGTTTCCTCCACCTGGTCCTATGCAATAAAGCAATGCACAAAATAATGATATTTGCCACAAGACTTAAGGTGAATCTTATAATATATAGTTTTCTTTTTTATTAGATATACTCTAGAGCACCTCTTTCTGTGTAATAGACCTCGCCTTTCAAGGGGAGTATGCTCAGTGCTTTTCTGTTCCAAACACTGATAGTCTGAGCACAAATTCACAGAATATATATTTATAAAGTATAACCAAAAGTAAAATATGATTTTGGAAGATCAAATGTTACTAAAAAATCTATATAAAGATTGGCATACAGAAAATACTATCTTTTTGTTTAAATACATTATTTTACTTCAATAGTGAGAACATTTAGTCAAAAGAAATTACCTAACAATATAGGCTGACCATTTAGTTACTAGTTGATAATAATTTGTTTTTTTCTAATCTTTGATATTAAAGGAAATATGTGAAAAACTATTGAATTTCTATATATGCTCATAGAAATGAAGTGTTAGTCTTACCAGTCTTTCAATGCTTTAATTATATCGACAATTATCTTGACATAATGTTAAAATGCATTGTTATTTTGTTTTCAATTATATTTATTGACAGATAAGGCCAAAAGCTACACACATGCATACATCCATGTTTGCTAACAATCCCCCTCCAAATGCAGCTAAATTTTAAAATTATACTTCAGAACAATAGGTAACTAATTTCCCTTAACTACTCCCTTTGCTAGCATCTCCACTAATTAAAATCATTGGATCAGAGTTGAATGTTAATGAATTTTTATGCTAAAATATGTTTTAAAATGCTGAGGCTGTATTTTAATCAAACCAAAAATTTAACTCATGGGCCAGTATGTTTAAAAGATAAAAGCAGTTTAAGTGTATTTTAATTATATTTCCATTGAATGTCATATTTTAGCCATCCCTCCATACAGGTCCACTTTTCTTATGAGTGATATGTAAGCCTCAAGATAAATAATATTATCATATGGAAATTACACATAAAATATGTACCATATATAAAAATGTTACTTCTTTTTTATTTTACTTACTGTTTAATTATGTAAGTGTATAAATTAGATATGGAAAGAACATTCTTTTTAATTTGAAATTCCACCAGCAATTGTCTGAGCTTATTAAAAGGCCAATGTGACCAAGTCTGGCTTGGTGGATGGTTTTGAAAAGAAGTATGATGGCCTGACTATTCCTGTGCTCGAGGATAAATACACAGCCCTGGTGAACAATAAAAAAAAAAAAAGGAGGATGTGAAGAGCTATGCTGGGTTCGTGTCTGGCTCCCAGATCAGGATCCAGGAATATGAGAAGCAGATGGAGAAAGTGAAGAACATGCTTCCCTTTGACCAGATGACCCTTGATGACTTGAATGAAATTTTCCCAGAAGCCAAGCTAGACAAGAAATATCTGTACTGGCCCCACCTGCCAGAGAACTTGCACAAAGAACCTGTGCAGCAGGCCAGGAGGGAACTTCAGCCGACATTAAAATAAACATTAACATAGTGAAAAAAGAATTCCTGGTAGATTTTCAAATCCAAACACCACCTAACACCATGACTGACAGCCAACTTTGATCCCGTCTTTGTGATTTTGGAAACATAATTTGCATCCTGTAGAAATGAAGATGACTTTCTCCTATGACAAGGCTGAGTTTGATACTGGTTAGTTACCGTGCAGATGGTAGGGAAGCTGCCCACTTTACCTCCTATACAAATCTCACATTCATATTCAGTACATATTGCAAAGAGCAATTTGTGCACAAGTCATATGGCAGTAATCGGATCTTCACTTTTGAAAGTTACAATAAAGAGCCAGGTAACGATTATGAACTTCAAAGTACAGTGTGCTCAAATAATTGGACAAGCTTCACTGAGAAAAGATGAGGCAGAATTTAATACACTATATTTGCTATTTAATTCTTAATTCTTAGAAATACAAATGTGTGTGAAATTTATCTAAGAGACTTAAATATTAATATGATTAACAAGAAAAATGAGAAATGCCATATATCTTTAGTTTAAGGGTCCACTTTTGAGAGTTCTTCAGAATACAATCAACTGAGGGTAATGAGCTCATAGGACATAAAAACCGTCAGGTTTCTCTGAACAACTGACATTGAACATAATAGAGCTGCAAACCCTTGCCTAAAACATTGTGCTCCCTCCATTCTTCTTGAACATAACTGTAGTCAGGGTAATCACTCAACGGTGACCAGTTACAAAATTTAAGTATTTATAGTCTCACAGCATAGATTCCCAATGTTAAAGAAATGAATATATAATATACATATGCATTCAATATATGACACAATACACATATACACATATATGTGTGCATAATTTCCAAGCTTTCTTCTAAGCTATATTCTGCTTAAGAAAGGTGAAAGCCCTCTCCAGATCATACTAACTCCCCCTTCTTTCATATGAGCTCAAGGACCAAATATATCTGAACACAGCGGTCTTTTCTTTTTTTTTTTCTTGTAGAATTTACAAGTTTATTACCCTTTACAATTTATTCATTCTGCAAATATTACCCAGGAAACCTTGAAGATATACAGTAGAGGTACATCCTTCATGCATTTGTTCCAACAATGTGACTAAGTTTACAGTAAGCACTAGGGTCCCTGTGGATTTTTGATTGACACATTGTCACATTTGCCATATACTCACATAGAAACAGACAGACATGAGAATAAAATAAATGTGATTAAAATAAAAATCTAATAATGCCAAATGTATTGCCAATATAGGCACAGCAATGGTGTTTATAATATAATTTAGCACAGAGGTCTTTTCTGAGACTGTTTCTCCAAGCAAAGACCATGCATGGATATAACCTATGCTCAGATGTAGCCCATGGTAGCTAAGTATCCAAGTGGGTACCCTAGTAAGGGGAACAGGGGCTATTTCTGTCATGAACTCAGTGGCTGGCTCTTTGACCTCCCTCCCCACCCCACCCCCTAGGAAGGAGCAGCCTTGCTAGGCCACAAAGGAGGACATTGCAGCCAGTCCTGAAGAGACCTGATAAGCTAAGGTAAGATGGAAGGGGAGGAGTACCTCCCCTATCAGTGGACTTGGAAAGGGGCAGGGAGGAGATGAGGGAGGGATGGTGGGGATAGGGAAGGGGTAGGGGAGGGGGCTACAGCTGGGATACAAAGTACATAACCTGTGATTAATATAAAATAAAAATGTTAAATAAAAATAGAGGAAAAAAACTATTTTTTAAAAAGAGAGGCAAAAGCAAACAAGAACCTACTGAATGTCCATTTAGGAATTGCTTCATAATTCAGTTTATTTCAGCGCACTCTGACTATGAAAATGGAAGACTGACAAAATTGATATAAAACCTTCAAGTCCAGGTTGTTGGTGAATAACAGGCTCACTTTCCTGAAGGCCTGTGAGCTAGGATTTCAGAAACCCCCTACCCTCACATTTTAATATTAGATACAAGGGAGTTTCAGAAAACAAAGGAAAATTAGGTAGGGTTGAACTATTACTATTTTGTCTTAGAGACATTTGTTTTGTTCATTTAAGTTCAGTTTGATGTCTATAGTATAATAGAATATTTTGATGCATTGTCTTAACATAAAACCTCAACAATTTGGTCTAAGAGACTCCTGTGTCTTGATTCTATTAAAATCTCCAGGCTCATTTTCAGATGCCTTTTCTCTCTAGTGATCTCACTTAACATCCTGCAGCCAAATTTTGCAACTTTTTATTGTAAAACAACAAACACAAAAGCCAGATTCTTGTACTTACATACGTATTCATATTTCTTCCCTACACTTACTTTTTTTTGCACAAGTGACCAGCTCTTTGTCTGTTTTTCAAAGGTTGCCTTTAGGGCTGCTAGAGTTTCATGCATCCCTGGCAGTGACACTTTTCGCTTTGAAGATGTCAAGCAAGGAAAGGAAGTATCTCATAATTTTAGAGTGAGAATGAATGTGATCCCTGAGCACTGGTCATCCTTGAAGCAGAAAACTTAATGTGCACTCCAGACAAGAAATCTATTGTATAAGACAAGGACATAGGCTAGCAGCCAGGCCTTACTTCAGCTTAAAATACTGTTTTAAAAATTACACATGCTGACTCACTTTCAATAAAGTTTATTGATTTCAATTTCTTTCAGTGAAGATTCTTGTATATTTTAAGGTTATAATTATTTTATCCTATACACTCTATAAACTATATATATATATTATAAACTATGTATTTATATAGCTTTTATATTATATTTAAGTAGTTTATAAATATATATTATATTATGTATATTATGAGAGTCTGAGTCAAAAGCAACTTTCATGTCAAAAGTGCAGCTGAATTGTATAAACTCCAAAGAGAAGCTAGCTTTGTTCCCCAAGGACACACAAGACATCCAGAATGTCTTGACAGTCAAAGAACAAGAGATTCTTTCAATAGGCCCCATGGGTGGAGCAGGCAATTCTGAACAGGCAACTATGGAGCAGTGAAACAAAGTGCTGCGAAGTTCATTGTATTTCAAAGTCGATTAACTTGTTGCACTGTGAGGAGGATTGGATGAGACAAGAAAGACCACCAGGTGCCTTTCACATGGCAGTAATGATGAAGCAACTTTCTATTTCAGAGGAACATGTTTTTTACTTTAGTAGTCATGAGAATGAGGTAGCATCTACAACTATTCATATAAAAAGAGAACTCTCAAAGCAGGGAATGGGATGGCATCAGTTTTCCATTAGAAGGCAATAGTTTTTGTAGATCTTGTAATTATTGTTAATTATAGATGTGTACTTAACTTCATTAAGAATAAACTAATTATGACAGAAATTTAAAGAAAATTATACAAGATCAAAACAGATTTCATATTGGAGTTTCCTAAGTAGACTAGAAGTTGCAAAAGGCACTGGATCTATGAGCCAGATTTGGGCATTTGTAATAAAGGATTATTAAAATAACATAAAGGCATATAGCTTTAAAAAAACAAACTGACAGGAGCTAATAAGACAGTTCAATCAGGAAAGTGTTTGCTCTCAAACATGACCCAGGGTCCATTCTGGTACCTTTGTATAAAAGGGGACCTAGTGGTGCATACTTTAATTCAAGTGATAAGGAAGTGGACCTCTAGGATTTCCGGACTTCACAGTAGCCTATTTATGAGCCTTATCAAAGAGAGACCAACTCTGTCTTGAAAATGCAAATTGTATGGCTTCTAAGGGATGACATTCAAAGTTAAAGTCTTGTCTTCATTTAGACACACATGTACACACAGCCGCTTACATACATGTATACACACACATATATACACAGGAACTGAACATTATTAGCAGCTTAAAGTTAAATAAAATGAGCAATTAATTTTTAAAATCAATATTTCACAGTTCTATCACAATGTTTACTTTCTTTTGGGAAATCGTTATGAACATAAAATTAAAAAAAGAGGAAATAAAGTGTTGTTTGCTTGGAGTCTGAGAGAGCACTTATGCTTTAGCCATTCACCCAGTGTCTTAGGAGTTCTTCAACTCAAATGCATGTGAAATTTTTCTACTAATAGCTTTCCCATAAATATGTATTTGCATGTGGAGTTCTTGAATGTACTGTTGAGCAAACATCTCTACAAACATTTATAGAGATTAAAGATTAAAGATTTTTGGCAAGGACAGGGAGAGAGCGCCTAATTTATTTCTGACTATAAAGATACCATATTTCTGTCTACTTGAAGAAAATAATACTACAAGTTTTTATGCTTTAGTCTGACAAAGTTGTTTTAAAATGGATGCAATCTACAGAAGTTGATGTAGATCCAATGAAGATCTCACAGAATTGTACACTGAAGGGTAAATTTGATTTTCTCTAAGGTCACGATAGAATAAGGAAGATGTTGTTTATATAGACTAATTTATATTTAAATGTGCTTAAGGGAAAGTAAAAGATATTACAAGGGATATAATCAATGTGAAAGCATGTATCATTTAATAACTTCAAATTCACTTAATATACTTACTTGAGACTACGATATGAAAAAAAAATTTGAATTGCACCTTTTAACTTTCCACAAGGAAATGTTCAAGTAAAAAGTTTAATAAAATCATAAATTGCAAGACACCTTCACCTCTAATTCCTACAGTTGTAAAACATCCTTATTGGCATCCCAAGTAAAATATGTCAGAAATAAACTTGAGCATGTTTTATCTAGCAATGAGGGCAATTCAAGTATGTAACATGAAGTCATACCAAAACATGAATCCATTTCTTAGTCCCTTTCTTCTCAGTAATCACACATAGTAAACATGGAAACCTTATTGTTCATATCTTTTAAGTTGTTCTACTACTAATAAATAAAAAAGTGAAAAGGTGTATTGGTATTCTCTCCTATGGAAATATCAGTCAATATATAAGCCAAAGATGATCTAAACAAACAAGATGAACATAAAATGGTAATATAGCAAATGTAAATCTAGATATGTCAAATAAAGGTAAATATATCCAAATGTAATGATGGATATAGCGGCGCAGATAAAGCAAGGATTTGTTACAATAGTAGCCTTAGAGATCATTGAGGCTCCTGTTTGCTGGTAACTCCAGAGCACAGGTTCTCAACCTTCCCAATGCTGCGGCCCTTAAAAGTTCCTCAAGTTGTGGTGACCCCCAAGTCCCCCAAATAAAATTATTTTCATTGCCGCTTCCTAACTGTAATTTTGATAGTGTTAAGAATAATAATGCAAATATCTAAAGTATATGATATCTGATATGTGATCCATATGAAAGGGTCATTCATCCCCCAAAGGAGGTTGTGAAACACTATTCTAGAATAGTAAACATACACTTTGCCACTCCTTAGAATTTAAGTGCTCATATAAAAATTTGGAGGTGTGTAACCTTTGCTGAGGCCTTTTTGAGTGATAGCTATTTCTTCGAAGACACAAAAGAAAAAAGAAAAGTGTAAGTTTTGCTTGTGGCCCAGGAAAGAGACCCAAACCGTTATTTGCAATAACCACACCTACCTCTCCATACACAAAACACACACACCTCTGCATACACTGAGACTTTAAAATACTCCACGATTTTTATTGAGAAAGTTAAAGCTTTACTTCAGAGTTGTGAGGTTATTTTAGATTTACTCAGTAAATTACATGTTATTTTTGCTTTGTTTTTCATTGACCTGGATATACATTTATTTGAGGATTTATTTTATTCACATTAAAAATTGACACAAAATTGAAATACTATGAAAATCTATTAAATTCGTTAAAATTCAAAGTGCTGAAAATAAATTCTTGAGGATAAAAAGAAATCCAGAAATTCTCATTCATTGCTAGTAGGAATGTTATATAATGAAAAACGCTCATAATTAGAAGTTTCTTATAAAATTAAATATATATTCACTAAACAAACCAAAAATCAAATTACTTCTTCTTATCTAAAGGAGATATAAGCTCACATTCATACAACCTACTTTTATGATTAATGCTTTATTTATAAATACAAAGAATGGAAGAAACTAATATGTTCTTCATCAAATGAGTGATTATATTATCTGAGGTATTCCCATACTACAGAATAATCCTCAGTATTAAAAAGGAATGCGTTAGGAAGCTATGAAACACCTAAAAAATACCTATTGATAAATTAAAGAATCCAATTTGAATGGGATACATACCATATGAGTCTATTTATGGTATTCTATTATTCTTGAAAAACACAGGTATGAGGGAAATAAAAAGGAGCCATTACTTGTAACTTAGGGAGAAAGGAGAAATGAATACAGAGTATCAGGAATGTTTAGGGCAATGAAACTTTTCTGTATGACACAAATGATGGCAGACGTCTTCCATCATGCATTTATCAAAATCCATACCACATTAAAAAAAAAAAACCTAGGAGAGAATTCTAGTGGAAACTGTAAACAGACTTCTTGTCTGTCTACTGTAAGATAGAGCATACAGTATAGTATGCAGGCAGGAAAGCGGGTTCATGTAGACTAATAAAACATTTGGCAAGTCTCTGTACTTTCTCTACAATTTTGTTAGGAACCTAAAATTACTCTAAGTATTAATACTATTTATTTAATTTTTTTGTTTTACTTGCAATTACGTACATAGATATGTTTTTGCATGTGAGTTTATACAAGTGAGAACCGTGGCCGCAGTGGCCAGAAGAGGGTCGCAGACACCTAGGAGACAGCATTAAAGGCAGGTGTAAGCCACCCAGCCTGGGAACTCAAATTGGGTCTGTTAGAAAAACACTGAGTCAATTCACAGCCCATAAAACTTAAAAAAAAAAAGATTAGAGAAATAGACGACATATAACCTAATTATGATGGGGAGGAGCTGACCAGGCATGAGATGGAAAAAAAAAAAAGCTACCTCGCTACCTAGTTCTTACGTGACATTTTCTTATGTGACACCTGTCATCTTGGAAGATGGATCATTTCATTTACCATTGTACATGCTTGTTACCAGCCTGGGTTTGTGCGGATTAAAAGTTTTACAATTCCAGTGGCATGGGAAACTTGTTTAACCCAAGAGGACATTTTAAATGTCCATTACTGAGCTGCTATGCAAAGAACTTGCTGCCAAACAATGTCTTCCCGGGGCAGGCTGGTTGCTGCTTGACACAAATTCCAGCATATTGAAAACAGCTTTGTATTCCAAAGAGAAAAATAAAATAAAATAAAATTCAGTTCCTCACATGGTCTGTGTACTTGAAGCCACACATCTGCTTCCGTGTTTAAATGTGCCGCTGTTTTCATCCGAATATTTCAAATCTTTCAGTATGCTTGCTAACATTTGCATAGGGCTTCATAATTTAGAAAATGTTTTAAATATTTCATTTAATCTTCAGAACAATCTATACTCTCTAGCAATTAATGCTCCCTCATGCCAAAAATGAACACTTTAAAATAATAAGTAAGTCCAGAAATTCCAAATTATGAATGGCCAAGGTCCTAATAAGTCAACCCTCAGGGAGCTGAAGGCCATAAAAACACACTCTCATGTGTTTGTGTGAGTGTGCGGAGGGTTTAGAACAAGGAAACAGTGGTTACATGCCAAGAAATTGCTACTTTTTAGAAACTGTGCCCTCTGCTCCTCGTTGTTTTAGTAAAAGGAATTATCTTTAAAAGATAATATAGACAGGGAAGTACCTGTCTCTATAATGCGGAGGCCTATTGTGTTGCTGACATTCTGCTTCACTGTGTAGGCTCTGGGAGAACAAAGATGAAAAGCATTCTTTTTCCCTATGCAACTTTATAAAGGGCAGTAATTACCATGAAAAAGGAAGGGCTTCCTAGTTTCTGGCATTTTGCCACTATTAATTTGTCCCAGGACAGTTTCCCTTCAAGTGCCTTGCATTCTGTTTTTAACATGAAAAACCACACTTCACAGTTAGCAATTTCTGTTGCTCAGCTGGGAGGCTAGAAAACACTGGCCCTACATAATGCCCTGTTTTCATGAGTTTCTAGTTATTTAGACAGCCAAGAGAAACAGGTGGTTCAGAGAAGAAAGTCTTCCAAGATAATCGTTATCTTTCAGAGGATGATAATGCTAAAGATAGTAATATTTTACTAAGTTCTTCTAAACCATTATGGGATTTGTTGGTTTTATTATTTTTTCTATAAATTAATATTTACCTATAATATAAACAAATATTTAATTAGACCATGCTTCTTTGTAAGTAGGTCTCTTTCTGCTATAAGAGGAAAGAAAACAAAATGAAAGATTTTCCTCTAACTGCTAAATATTTAATTATATTGAAAATGGTTTTTAAGTATGGGTTTTGACGACTTTTAGAGAGCTATTAGAAGAATGGAAATACAGCTATAAATTCTGTCAAATTATTGACCAATAGACTTAAAGCATATAAGAGTTTCACAGCCATCTCTAGCTGAATGGTTTCCAGAAACATGATAAACTTTAGTGGGAATTTCAAATTACTATGACCTACAACTTAGATGCTACTTACAAAAGAATTTACTACCAGTACTAACACAGAAAGTACACATCCAGTAGATAAAAATTTGCATGAAATATGTTTCAGGTCATATACCATGGATTAACTTGGGTAGACTTCAGTGCTCAACTTTTCATCCAAATAGTGACTGAGATTACCTCAAGCGGATCCTATGCAGATGTGATCCTCTGCTTAGTCTTACTGACCAAGGATCCTGAAGACAAACTGGGAAGTCCTTGTTTGCTCAGCTTAAAGGTGGTGATGAGGTTTGCTTTAGAAAAAAGACCTCCATCTGCATGGCTCAGTGATTCCCAACTGGGGGTCATGACTGTTTGGAGTCAAAGGATTCTTTCAAATGGTTGCATGTCAGATATCTTGCTTATCAGATAAACGCATCACAGTTTGTAACATTAGCCAAATCACAGTTAAAAGTAGCAACCTAATAATTTTATGGTTGGGGAGTCACCACAACCATAAGAGTTAAAGACAAAGTGCAATTAGGAAACTTAAGACAAATAAAAGCCTCCCTTACACTGTAGTCACCCACAATCTAACAAAGCTACAAGGGCAGGTAAAGAATAGTTAAATCCCATAGACATTTGCTAGACATTACACCACCTGCAAATCTAGAGTTCAGTCTATGTAACAACACAATATGCTTTTTCTGAAAAAGAACAATCATACTTTTCTGGTTATCCAAACCTCCCCCCCTCTACCCTTTCATCCCCTAAAATTATAAAAATCTGCCTCAAAGATAATTTACAGAATAATACAGAAGTTCATAGCCACGATCTCATTGGATGTAATGCTCAGATATTATATATTGTTCTTCACAAAGAGGTAAATGGTTCTTACATGTTTAAAACAGATATAGTACATGTAAATGATTCATAAAAGGACTATTCAATTAACAACAAATAAAATTTTAGCATAGTGAACTTAATTAGATTTTGTCGATTAATATGCAAAAGATATTTTTTCCAAACAAATTCTTACAGGTTCAAATGCTTAATTTGATGGGCATGGAGAGTCATACATCTTAAAAATCGAAAATTTTCCCCTAAATTTGTATTTCCATGAACAATAGTCATGAAAAAGAAATAACAGCAGAATACCTTTCAGTTCTTTCTCAACACTTTTTATTCACAAATACTGGATCCTTTCTGACCCTTCCATTACTTCCCTTGTAGGCATTATGGAATCACACACTTCAATTTTTCCTTTTCTGAGGTTGTGCTATACCTATTTTGTAAAAGGAACTTTTATTTGTCCAATTTAATTGTTGTTTTGGAGGCATACTGCCTCTGTCTGTTAACCTAGGTCTAGTCCTGGAAATTTATAGCCCCTCTACCATCTGACCTAGGCCTAGAATGTTGTCAGCCTCTGGGAATTATTGCTTAATACTCTTACCCTTTCTTGTTCTTACTGATTTCTGGGCTGGTTGGTTCAAATTACCTGAATTGGATCAAACTCATCTCCCAGCTAACTTATTCAATCTGGCTTTTCTCTTGACCTCTGATTTGTTCTGCTTGGCCTCAAACTAACTTCAACAGTCTTTTCTAATCTTTTGGCTCCTTCTCATTCTCTCACCATTCTGTCTTCACCTGTGTGTAGCTTTTTCTCTCATTCAGACTCACTGTAAAACTCTTCTGGGTAAAACTGTCTCCTCTCTGCATCGCCCCTTAAGTAGCTTCCCTTTCCTCTCTTTTCTCCTGAGAGATGGGTATGCAGCATTCTGTCAAATTTTTCTCTGATTACTGTTACTTTTTCTGCCACTCAGTTAAACATCACTTTCAAACATGGGTGCTTCCTTCTACAAAGTACCTTCATTGTTTGGGATTAAAGTCCTGTACCACTACAGCTAGACATATGCTTTTCTTTACCTGGTATTTGCTCTATAGCAGACTGGCCTTGAACTCAGACCTGCTTCCCTTGCACCATGGATTAAAGGAGTATTTTTATTCCAGCCAGATCACACAGACCTAGAAGGTCTTTGGATGTGATCTCTTGCCAAAACAGCCACTTTATGAAATAAAATTCTGCGACACCATCAATGACCACAAGACTATCCTTAATGAGAGGACTTGTTAAGTTCCTTTGTCTCACAACTGAAAATTATGAGCCAAGGGAAAGTTTTCATACGTCATCACCTAACGTTAGACTTTTTCCTGTAAGTATCCAAAGCTACCTTAGAAACAACTTCTATAACTTCAAAGAAAATGGGAGGGGGACTTCATGACAAACAACCACTTCTATTAATAACAAAATTACAAAAATTGCCGTATTAGTTTCCTGTTTCCTTTTGTAATACTGGGAATAAAACTGAGTACCATATGCACCATAGTTCAGCTACATGCTTGGCCTTATTTTTGCTTTTCATTTGTACTTGGTCTCTCACACACTGTTGAGAGTGATATGGCACACTGAGCTCTTAAACTCATGATCCTTCTTCTTCAGCCATCATAGAAACTGAGATTCTAGACCTATATGACAAGGATGTCTATGACATGTCTACGATTTTCTAGAATCACTCCCAAGACAAGAGTGGTTACTGGAGTATCATATAAATCATAAATACCACAGTTTCAAAAAGGTGATAACTGTAGAAAGCTTAAAACACCCACTATACATAATTATTTATTGTTCTTGATGTTAAGTTCATTTTATGAGTTTTGGTATTGGCACTGAATTTATATTTCTACAGGAGACAGATTTTCTGATAGTGTTGCTACAGATTTTTAACTGATACACAGTAGTTTCTTTTTCTTGATGGCTCAGAGCTCATCGTTGTAAATTATATTCTACAGGAAGTAAAAATGTTTTGCTTCAGATATGTTCCTAATGAAATGCATAAACTTGTGAGATAACATACATAATGTGTTCAATAATGTAAAAAGTTAATCCAAGTTAATGATACTGGCATAGTAGCATCCCAATAAATTTCACTGTCTTAATCCAAAGGGGGCTAGAATAAGCCCAAACTTATATGTTTTGCATTTAAGTATTTTACTGGAAATTAATGAACACAAACATAGAGTAAGAAGTATATTTAAATCTAGGATAATTAGAATGTCCTAATTATATTCAATATAAGAAATATTTTCATTTGTTCTTAAAGCTAATGATAGAAATAAAAGTATGGTTAATTTAATTTTCTACAAATTATTTAATTCCCTTGCTTGAATACACTAAAACTCATAGTCTGCAGTTATTGAAAACTATAAGATAAGTAGAGTCTATTTTGACTGCGGCTTTTCAGATTTGCTCTCCCTTTAATTTTATGATTACACAAAATTCCTTTTATTTTTCAGGTTTAGCCATTTCCGAAAGCAGTTCATCTCCTTCATTTCAACTGCTAAAGCATAGACCAGAATTAGTTGATAAGAAATAGAATTAATTATATCAATCAGTTATGTAGATGTGTGTGCCTTTATGCCGACCAGGCTAGCACGCAGTCATTAGCTGTTCAAGAATTAGAGGTCAATTAGAGTGACCTAGAGATAGACAGAGACTCTGTCCTACAGCAGAGAAGCTATCTAGAGAAGACTGGGGTGTAGAAATCATGGAATTATTTAAGAAATTCAATGAATTGATGTTTAAAGACAATTCAGGGACATGGCTTCAAATAGAATGGAAGCAGTAATACTTTCTCAAAGGTCTGATATAGATAATGTCTTCTGCGTTGAACATCAAGTATTTAGATAATAAACTGGGAGGGTTAAACACGAAATTTAATAGAAGAAAGTATTTTGACCAGAATATTTGACATATTCCAGAAGTAGCAGTGAACTTCAGTAACTTGCATTGTTTTTAAGAATCTTGATAAAAAGGTATTTTTGCATAATTTGAACATTAAAAAGATATGGGAATGGCATTTCATTATTCTGTGAGCATCTGGCCATTTCCTACAGTCTGATGATTTCTTTCTTTTTCTTGTTTTGATGATCTGTCAGAAAAAGCATTAGGTCAAAGCGCCAATAAAGTCATTTTCAATCTGCATGCTAGGCAGCAGATGTTTCAAGTGATCACTATTTTTGTAGTTTTAAATGACAAACATGCGTTTTGAAAAAAAAATCTGTACTGAAGGTAACATTGTAAAATTCTGATCTCAGAAGTACAATAGGATACTCTGATGAGATATACGAGTCTCTAAATGAACTAATCTTCAACATCTAGTGTGGATGTGCTGTAGGAAACAAAATTTACTTGATGAAAGTCTGCATCTCCATAGACCAGAAAAGATAAGAAATAAGCTCTTGGAAAGATGGCAAATGTACTTCATCAATCATAGTTATAGAAGAGGAGTTTATACTTACTTCTTTTCCTTGAATGGGCCTTTATGGACCTTGGACATGGCCCATCAAGTAAGAAATGTTGCTGTCAGCCTAAATTTCACCCAAGTACCCATGGAGTGGAAGAAATTTGACTACAGGAAATTGTCCTCTTAGTCCATATGCATGACATGGAATGTATGTGCCCCATACAAATAAATATAAATGTAACAAAGGAAAGCAATCTTTTTTTCCAGCATAAGAATACTAGTTAAAAAGTCTAGACCACGTTTATGTTACCATTAATGATAACCTGCCAGTCACCAAACACACATTCACAACTTCAGAAACAATGAGACTAACACAGCAAAAATTTCTGCTGTAGAAGTAGTATATGGGTTTAGACTGCCAACACCACAGTCACAGTTTCTGTGGGAACCAGCTGATCATGCTGGCCAGGGAATCAGGTGGGTAATTCCCTAATCTCTCTCCTATCTTCCATTTCCAATACCACAGTTTGATTGGCAGCCTTGTAGTCTTCCTGTATGGGACTGTCTTCCTTCTTTTTCTTTATTTCCTGAGTAGTCCACAGAACCTCCTGACAGACAGACTTAGCTTCCCTCCTTCCTGTCAACACTCTCAACCCTCTCCACCCATTGCCAATTCTTTTTGTCAGGTCCCAACATCTAGAAAGAGTTCCTATCCAGGACCCCCACATCTGTGCCTGACAATGATTTCAAAGCACTCCTTACCAAGTAACCTTACCAAGTAACCCATTCCTTAAGATCCAGGAAGGGAAAGGAAACATCAGGGACAGGAAAAACAACAAGGACAAGCAGTGATATCAAACAAAGACAAGAACTGATATCAAACAATCCAACAAACAAACAACAACAACAAACCTCACATCCTGTCTGGCCACCATGGATTAAAATGATATCAACAACAACAGAAAAGCTCATGTAAACTGAATAAAACACTACTGAATGAAAATGGCTCAAAACAGAAATTAACAATATTTTAGAATTGAACAAAAATGAAAACACAACCATTTAAATGTTATATAATTAAAGCATTTCTCAGAAGCAAGTTCAGATTACTAAGAGGGAACATTAAAAAAAAAATGGAAAGATCGGCACACCTGAATACTTTGAAACAAAAAGAGCAAAAAATGCCCAAAATGAGGAGATGGCAAGAAATAATCAAACTCATTTTCAAACAACACAAAGTTGAATAAGATGCAGCCTCCCAGTGTAATATAGCAATAATGATGGATTATTCTCAATTTTTCATAATGATGTACTATTTCAGAAATATTTGCAATTATGAGTTACTAGGATAATATTTAAATGTTTATATCTTAGATTTTCATACAGGAGTACACATGTTTGTTTGTGTGTGTGTGTGTGTGCATACACATGTATACATATTGATTTCAGGGCATACCAACTGTGGACCTTCTAATCTGTACCTACTAAGAAAAAAAATCTGTCTTAAAATAATCTTGGTATGTAGGAAATGTATTCAGAGTTTCTGGATCCTTTCAGAGCAGCACTTAAATTTTTGCTCCTCAAACCAGGTAGCACGTTAAGCTCAGAGAAAAATAAAGGTTCAGTGATTATCAAAATTAGATAGTTAACTATTAAGAATGACAATCAACATCTTCATCTGTCATCTATTACCTAAGAAGGTGTCCATTTGAAAAATGCTTTGATTCTCAAAGAAAACTTTCGATGCTTGCACAGTGCTTCAAAGGAAAGGAAACAAATATAACAACCATGGTAACAATCTCCCTCAGAAAGTAATTCAAAAGATAAAAGACCCAGGCTCCTTGGCCTGTCCATCAGTGCAGGTTGAATGAGAGAAATTGCCTTGAGTTCGACCCAGCTTTCCTCTAAGTGCTCTCTCTGCCTCTTTGTTCCATACCCAGGAAGCCTCACCTACATCACTGTGTAAACTGGAGCTGTGTAACAGACCATGATAATGTGGGTGGGGGAAAGGCCACATTATAAACATTAGGCACTTATTTTAACTTTTGAATATGCTTAAGAACTTGGACTAAATTATACCTAGTGATTTCAGAAGATATATTATAGACTTTTATCTAAATTGTGTAAGTATTGACTTTGGCGTTTTGATAGTTCTGACCTAAAGAAAATTATAGTATCATTTTATTTTTACAAATGTCAAACTCCTTTACAGATGTGAAATTTGGCAAGCAGTATGATTGAGTATCAACCTCTCACTCATAAACTGAACTACCAGTTTATGCAAGCATTGCACAGCACTGTCATCTACAAGATGCAAATCACATGATACCTGCATCTTAATAGAATTCAAAGTGCAAAGAAAATCAAATTGTGTTAATAACATTCAGCATGCTCATTTTAATAACTCAAGTAGCAATGACACTTAAAAAACACTTTCTATTTAATGCTCTAACTGAAAATGATCTTATTTTAATAAGCTAGATAAAGGTACACATAAAGTAAGAATTATTTTACTAATTGAAATTCTTATTAAAATCATTAGATAATTTAAAATTCACACTTAAATGTTTTTTACTTAAGGGGTGATAGTTAAGTGGGTAAAAGTGATAGAAGGACTCTTTTTCAGGGAAGATTATAATCAGTAAGCTCTGTAGAAAGGAGCAACTAACCATATTATTTCCTATGACATCAAGCTTTTGACATTCCTTTGCTGCATTTTTTTTTTTTAATTTCAGTGGTCAGGTATATTTTCTGAGCAATCACATATGCCCAGAAGATGCAATTACTTCTATCTGTGATGGCAGAGGGGAATGCCATTTTCTCCCCATGCTATTTACCCATTTTCCTGTTGGAAACCTGTGATTGCTGAAAATCAGGTAACTGTGGTTTTGGGTAAGAGAAGGAGGTTGGATCTCAGGATAACTATACAAAGCAGAGTCCTACACCCTTGTAAGTGTAAGGAGAAAGGTGTTTTATTTGTTAGATTAAAGGAGGTTGTCTTATAAATGTTAGGATGACTTTGAGGAGCATGATCCTGTATGTGGAGACGATGTACCTTTTAATTTGATTTTCTTAAATACCTAATCTCTTATTTAAAAACACTTCATGGGGTTTGGTTTAGAGTGATGATTGATTTGTTGAGTTGTAATATACTCTTAGGGCTATTTAGGTAGGCATCTGAATTTCCTTCCAAGCTGATATGTTATGAGATTCCATAAATTAAAGCTGCTATGAACACCTTTTGATGTCATCTTGAACCTACCATATATTTTTTAATTGGATAAACACGAAATTGACTTTTTTTTAATTTAAAACAGATAAACCTAGGAAATAAGTAATTTAACCAAATAGTTTCACCAAACTAACTGATACATGATAGATGATAACAATAATTAGCAATAGAATCATATTTTTCATCATGAAAAATTTAATCACTCATTTACATTATAAGAGCTGTAACCATGGAAACGAATAATCAGTTTAAAGACACAAAGAACCAGGATCATCCACTGACTGTGATGCTAAGATCACTTTCCTTCTTCACTGCACAGACTTTAAAAGCTAAAGTACAAGAAAAGAAATAACTTTAAAATAATTGTGGTGATTTGAATGAAAAAAAAAAAGTCCCCAAAGGCTCAACTCTCTGAAAAGCTGGTACACACTTTGCAGCAATAATCGAGAGAGTTAAGGAACCTTTTCAAGGTAGAGCCTTGCTGAAGGAAGAACACGATTGGGCAAGAGTTCCGACAAGCCTGCCCGACTCCTGCTTCCTGTGTGTGAACGGAAACAGGATCAGCAGGGTTATTGCTCCTTCTGTAAAATATAGAATGTAAAATGTAAGCAGCTAGAAGTGCTCTCTTCCTTAAGTGGCTTCGTTTAGGGTATTTAAATGCAAAAGCAGAAATATAACTGATATAAGAAGGAATGGGTATTAAAATTATTCGAAGTTCCCTTTAACTTACCTAAAAATAAGATACCACTTGATGTGGCTCTCATACGGCCACTGTTAAATTCAGTTTTAAGTAAATTAAAAAAAAAAGTATTGGATTTGTGGAAATGGTAACAAGATACACATTATGCCGGGGAATGTTTTTTTTTTTTTTTGCCCCTTTGCAATTTATGATTTAAAATGTCTCTAAAAAGGCTATAAAAAAAGCTCAGATTTCTATGCATGAAGGATTTTGTAGGTATGCTACTTTGTTGTTTAAGATTCTACTCATAATGTCCGGGACAGACAAAGCTACACAGAGAAGCCCAATATCAAAGCAAAACAAACAAACAAAATTTCAATCTATATTGAAATATGCACTTTATAAGAGAATATTCTGGAAGTACAGATAGAGTATTTTTATTACTACCATTTATAAATATCTTTTAGTTCCTAGCAAGAAGAGAAATTTGAAACATGGGTCTCAAAAGCATGATATGTTGAGTGTGTTGACAAGTTTTTTTAAGTACTCTTAAAATCAACCAAATTTCTCAGAATTTATGTTAAAATGCTTGTTGTGATGATATTTAAAGTAAGATTTTTATCATTCTTATTTAATTATATATTTTATTATTTATTTAGAACATTTTTATTATTCCTGACTATATATATATACATATATATGTATTTCATATTATGCAGTTTAGACAACTTGACAAATTTCATTTTGAGGACGACACTGGCTTTGACTTAAACCGAAAGCATGTTAGGAAAGCCATGAGGTGAGCAGTAACCATGCTCCACTTGAATGAGAATTTGAAGATTGATTTGAGGAACTGTAATTGTCTCTAGTAGCATAATTCCAAGGTGTGAGGAAGAAGCAGTTCCTTGCAAAGCTCCAGGCAAAACGCTGTATGAACATGATTCCCTCTACTCATCCTAATTCACAAAATGACTCCTGATTTTTTCTTTTCTTTTAAATTAATTAAGTTATTTCAATTTATTTACTTTGTATCCCCACTGCAGCCCCCTCCCTCATCTCCTCCCAATCCCACTCGCCCTCCCTCTTCTCCCCCTATGCCCTTTCCTTAGTCCCCTGATAGAGAAGGACCCCTCCCTTTCTATCTGAACCTAACCTGTCAGATCTCATCAAGGCTGGCTGCATCATCTTCCTTTGTGGCCTGACAAGGCTTCACCCCCTAGGGGCAGGTGATCAAATAGCCAACCACTGACTTCATGCCAGAGACAGCCCCTGCTCCCCTTACTAGGGTACCCACTTGGAATCTGAGCAGCCTCTGGGCTTCTTCTGAGCAGGGCATCTAAGTTCTATCCATGCATAGTCTTTGATTGGAGTTTAGTTCTCTGCAGTCGCCCACCACTGGGCCCAGGTCTATTGGCTTTGTTGGTCTTCTTGTGGAGTTCCTGTCCCCTCCAGGTCTTTCTATCTCCCTCTTCTTCCATAAGGTTTCTGGTACTCTGCCCAAAATTTCGCTATGAGTCTCAGTATCTCCTTCAAGGCACAAGATTCAGAATTCTACTTGTTCACACACTCTGGAGTCCCATAAAACCACTTAACTGAAAGCCATAATATATACGCAGAGGGCCTGATGTAGACCTGTTCAGACCCTGTGCTTGCTGCTTCAGTCTCTGTGAGTTCATATAGCCTTGTTCATTTCATTTATAGTCCCTTGTTTTCCTGGTGTTCTACATCATAGAACTCTTTCTGACTCCTCTTCCATGGGATTCCCTGAGCTCTGAATAGAGGGATATACTAGATATACCCAATTCATAGTTGAGTTTTCCAAGAACTCTCACTGTCTGTGTAAAGTTTGACTGTGGGCCTCTGTATTTGTTCCCATATACTGCAGAAGAAACTTCTCTGATGATGACTGAATAAGGCACTGATATATGAATATAGCAGAATATCACTGGAAGTTATTTTCTTACTGTTTTTTTTTTCAAAAGACCAGTAGTATTTGGTTTTGCCATAGGGGTTTTGGTTTTCTAGTCTGGTTCTTGCTTACCCAGTGTCAGGTAAAGATCCCATTTCAGGCAGTGGGACTTCAGTCAAATCAGACTTTGGTTGGTTATTCTGACAAGTTTTGTGTCAGCTTTGACCTAACTTATTTTGCAGGCAGGGCAAATTGTAGACCAAAGGTTTTGAGGCTGGATGGGCTCACATGTTTCTCTTTTGGTAGCCTGCAGAGTGTCTGTTTTTATACCAAAGACACCAGAACATAAGGGTGAAGGTTTTTTGTAGGCAGCAGCTTGACCCCCTCCATGTTCAATGAGTTGTGTGGGTGTTGTCCTCAGCAACAGGGCCTTGTAAAATATTTTAAAACCCACTGAAACTTCTTCAAGGAAAAAAGAAAAGAAATTGAATGTTTTATTTCTTTTTTTTTTTACTTTTGACTCACATATCAACCCAACTTTTTAAAGAAAAAGTCTAGAATCATAAAATGTGTTTTATCAAGAGAGAGGAAAAAGATTCTTGAAAAAGTATGCAACAAATTTTCTTTATTTTAACATACTTTGCTATACCCAGGCAAGCAGTTTTGAACTGGTAAAAAAATGCAGTATTCGTGGATTCATAATTATTAATTATATCAGAATATTCTATCAAAAAGGACAAAAGAGCTGATAGGAGCCACATAAGCTCAGGTAAGTACAGATACTGGATGTGCATCAAGTGCTTATTAGGAAATATTTATGTAACTCAAACATAGATTACTCATCTTTACTCATTGCACTGTATACTTTTGTGTCTGAATTATACACATTATTTAGAAAATAGTCTTCAATACGAAGTCCATTGTTTATCAAAGAGTTTAGTAGACTCCAAGAAGCAGATTTCTTAAATCAGATTCTTCTGATTCAAGCAAACTCAGCTCACTGTGAGGAGGTAGGAGAGAGAAAAGTCTTCTACAATAATTCTGCGAACTTTCAGTATCTGGCTGCAGCTATTAAATTTAATGATTCCTCCTGGTCAGACAACTGTTTTTGTATCTATGCAAGATTCTTTTCTCTACCCACTCCACTCAGCTAAGATAAATTTAGGATGGGCTAAGTGGAAATCTTTTACTGTGTGTGGCAATAACTCCCTCTTTCATTTACTCACTCAGCAGACATATCTGAACTCTGCATTGTGCTAAGTATTAATAGAAGTGCATTAAGTAAGAAAAAGTTGCTACAATGCAGAGCCAGACCAGAGAAAACAGACAAAAGAACATTTAAATAGTGGAACAGCTACTGCTGTAAAAGGACAATAATGCAGAAAAAAAGGAAGAAATACAAGAAGGAATTGGAAAACGGAAAGCAACCATTAAACAGATTTGGATTACACAATGAAGTAAACCATGTGAGGATTTGCCTTGGACCCAAGATGAAAAGGTCCAAATGTGGTGGCAAGTTATGATAGATGCCAACTAAAGATCGCACCTCGCACTGCTATTAGGCCAAGAACGTATAGCTAGGCAGGTCATGGAGCCTAAATGGACTGAGTATCACACCAGTTCCTAATGACTTATTATTATACCCACAGATCAATAAATATTGACAATCCTTATAAAATAAACTTCTGTGTACAGAAGATGGTGGTTAACACAGACACACAAAAGGGCAATATTTGGAGACTAAGAGACTGTAGACTGCTCAACCCTAAATAGGACATGGATATTTTACCCCCTTCTCCAAAGGCTCGAGGATTGTTACAAAAGACGGTCAGAAAAAGTGTTTAAGAGATAGAGGTGATGGTTGACTACAAAAAAAGTGCATTCTGTACTCACAGTGGTTGGGACAGCATGTACAAATCCTGTGCAAACTTTAGCCAAACCTTTAGATAAGTAGCTATTGATAATTGCCAGGTTCTGGGAGAAGGAGGTTCAGGGTTTTCTAATAGTACGACCTTGATAAGTCAACTATAGGCCATTCAAAGCCAACACTCCCAAAAACATTTTAGCATCTCAAATAGGCCTTAACAGGAACTGAAGAAAAGAACATGAAGTTCAGTGGGTAAAGAAGGGGGTGGATGTGGGAGGAGTGGAGGGGAAAATATCGTCAAAACCTGCAAATTCCTAAAGAAATAATACAAATATAAGCACATAAAAGAGAGCAATCCAATTAAGTTTTCTTTCCTCTAGGACTTTTTTTAACCTGCAAATGAGGTATCTATTGAAAAGGATCCTTTTTTACAAAATACAATATATATGAAATAAATCATCCTATTAATGTGCCCACAGTCCCAGGTTAAACTGACAGATTTAAGACTCCTGTTTAACGCAAGATAGAGCACACAGGTATTTGCTGTGAACCTTCTCAGGTAAGAGTTAAGTTTGAGTCTATCTCTCCTCAGTGTTGAACACTTAGGGTGTAAACTCAGAAAAAAACCAAAGATAATAGTTTCTACCATGTTAAGTAAATAGACTGTACTGGCTCAGAAAGCGAAAGAACCAAAAAAGCCACTAAGATTTTCCTATCAGAGTTTGTCTGTTTGTTTACATTCTCTTAGTTAATACACTGATCTTTTTGCCTAAATTAATTTCATTTGCATGATATCATGAAATAAGAAAATATTCATTTTGATATATTACAAAATTGAATAAATCAGGTGTTTTGCTCCTTTTTATTGAAAAATAGATTCTTTCCTCATATAATATATCCTGATTGTAGTTTCCCTCCCTTTTTCTCCCAAAACTATTTCCTACATCTCCTCCCCTCCCAGTCTATGCCATTCCTGTCTCTCATTAGAAAAGAAGAGGCTTCTAAGAGGTAGAAACCAAACATGACAAAATAAAATATAAGATGAAGCGAAAACTATGATATCTAAGTTGGACACAACAACCCAACAGGAGGAAAAGTGTCCCAAGAGCAGGCCAAAGAGTCAGAGACCCACTCATTCATTCCTATAGTCAGAAAATAAAAATACTAAGCTAATATCTATAATGTATAAGTAAAGGAGCTGGCGGAGGCCCACGGAGGCCCTGTACTTGCTGCTTCACCCTTTGTGGGCTCAGAGGTGTTGCTTAGTTGACTCAGAGGGCCTAGTTCTCCTGGTGTCCTCCATCCCCTCTGACTCTGACAACCGTTCTGCCTCCTCTTCTGCAGGATTCCCTGAGCTCTGAGAGAGGGATTTGATGGAGAACTCCAATTTAGACTCTGGCTTTCTCCAGAATGTCTGGCTGTGGGTTTCTGAATGTATTTCCATTTCCTGCTAAAGGAATCTTCTCTGATGGTAATTGGATAAGGCACTTATCTATGAATATAACAGAGTATCATTAGGAGCCATTTTATTGATACTCCCTCCCCCCTTTGGCAATTAGTGTTTGTTTTTATCCTAACACTCTGGGTTAACTAGTCTCTGGTTCTTGGTTTCCCAAACAGTGTCTGGTATGGGTTCCTTCTCATGAAGTGGGCCTTAAGTCAAATAAGAATCTGGTTGGTTACTCCCCCAAGCTTTGTGCCACCATTGCCCTAGCATGTTTTTCAGGCAGGACAGATTGTAGGCCAAAGGTTTTGTGGCTGGCTTAAAGTATGTACTTCTCCTTTGAGACCCTGCAGAGTGATATCCTACACCAGAGACTAAAAGGTAAGAGTGGCAATCACTGTTAGTGCCAGCTTGACTTCTCCATATGCAGTGAGTTGTGTAGATGTTGTCCTCAGCAATGGTGCTCTGCTGTTGGTTTAGGAGAGCATCCCCTTGTCTTAGCATATTGAGATTTTCATGGAACTCCTTTGTTCAACAACTTAGTTAAATGCAACCCAGTCCCATCATTGAAATCCTTGCCAAGCTACAAGAGATGGCCACTTGAGACTCTGGATCATTCATTAGTAAGAGGTCTCATTTAGATAACCTTCATACATTCCTGAAAATTTCTGCTGTGCAAGGTTTTCACACCACCCACCAAATTAATTCAATTGGCATAATTTGGTGTAGTCAATAAGAAAATATTCATTTCATATATTATATATTTCAAAATCTAATAGTAGATTACATACCATCCTTTAACTTACTAAAATTTATTCAAAAATTAAAAAGAAATAAAAATTTGCAGCTGTTGCCATAACAAAAAAGATATGCTGGATTTTTCTACTTTTAGTTGGTCCCATATTTACAAAGCTAAATTGATTAGATTTACAAAGGCAAGGTCTTGACTTTTTCATTTTCAAAAACTTCATCAGGAAAAAGAAATTTCTATAAAAGACCTTACTCTGCTACAGATATAAATTCCTTAACTCATATTTTATTCTTGATAGAACACTTAGTGTTTCACCTTTCTTATTATAATATATTGCTTGAATGTTAAAATGTAGTAATTTACAGCAATTAGGGGTGTGTGATTGTAGCAGGTAGCCCATTATTTATCACATTTAATGTGTAATATGCTTTGTTTTTTGATGAACCATTACAAAACTAAAAAAGAATAATATGGCTGGTGGTATAGCCCAATGGTAGAATGTGTGCAGAGTGTGTAAATGTCCTTAATTTAATTATTTTTGAATGGAATTAACCTCTTGCAATACCTAAATTTTATGAAGGCTAAGTTTCTCAAGATATCAACAACTTTTGTTAGATTTAAAAGAAATCCATTTTAAGAATATGTAAATGAGTTTTGATCAAAGTAATAGTAGCAATTTATATATATATTTATTAAGTAATGTTAATAATGTGGGTACACAGTGATATGCATGATAATATCTATCATATATATAATATATATATATACTTATATATAAATATATATATGTATTAGTGCATGTACCATATAGTCAGCAGTGGAGTATACACTGATATATATTAAACATATGAAATACCAAAGCCAAAAGCATATAAATTTATGATTTTAATAGCTTAGTAAATTTCATAAAATAGCTACTAAAATATATAGGAATATGTAACACATAAGTCATTCTAAATATTCTTATTGCCAAAACAGATTAAGTCAATAGCATAACCTTGAAAATAGTCTATATAATAGTATTCTAGAATATTTCCTACATTAAATAATATTTCAATTTAAAATATTTTGGGAACTTCAGACACAAATAGCTCCTCTGTGTTGTAGCCATCTATTCCTCTCTCCTTAGGGTCTTCCATTTCTTCTTGTCTTTCTCGAAAGTTCATGACCTCCTAGTGTTTTATATACTCCTAACACAATCTACCAAGTCCATTTATAATTGTGAGTGTGTATATATGACCAGCATTGAGCATTTAGGATTTGACATCTATTGAGACTCACCCACAGCGGAAGCTGGTCACCTCTTTCTCAGCAGGCATTGACCCCCTACCTGTAGCTCTTCATCTACGAATGGGACCTTGTGGAATTTTTCCTGCCCATATTGGCAACAGATGGTATCTTTATGCCAATGACTTACATAATTTTCTGAGCAAAAATGAATGGAATTATTTTAATACATTTGACAAAATGTTTAATAGGTTGTTACTATGTTTATACCTGCTTTATTTTCCTTCTAAAAGAATGTGCTTGAATTATAGACAATTTCATAACTACTAAAGACCTTTAAGTATAAATCGGCCAGCATATAGCAATGTCTATTATATTCATATTATTTTAAATAAAATTTGTGGGAGATATGTAACTTCTTCCATGTAAATTAAAAAGGAATCCAATAAAAAAAACTTTGTTTCATTTTATAAATTAGCATTTTTATATAAAATTGTTTTCAACCTATTCTACATGAACCCAAAAGTGTCCCTTCAAAATTTAGCACACATACAACAATATCACTACATTGTTAAAGAATCCTTGAAATTATTAAATTAGGTCAAATGGGATGGCTCAAAAAGTACAGGAATTCCTGAAGCCCCATGGAGGAAGATGAGAACTGATGCCTCAAGTTGTTCTTTCACAAGTTTATTTTGTTGTATGAACAACCCCACAAACACAAGTAAATAAAGCTAAAAAGATCTCATCTAAAATAAATTGGACTTAATCTTTTGCAGTTTCAATACTCAGAAATATAAAACCATTGTTAGAAATTTGTATTATCTTTACTGGTCAGCTGCATGTGACCAGTTGCAGGTGATAAGTCTCTCCATTACCCTATCAGATTTTGCAGATTTATGACCAGTTTATACAGAAATCCTGATTTGACTGACAATGAGGTAATATGATACTGTATTTTATCATCAATATTCTGAATGTTCAATTTGTAAAATGATGATAAGCTAGACAGATACTAATTAGATTTTTGCTTCAAACACCAGCTTAGATTCAGTAGTAATGACAAGTAATTTGACATTGAGGCAGAATAAATGTTTGGCTTTTCTGAGATGCCATATGTGTTTGGTGTTTCACAAATGAGAAGGAAATGTTCAGAAGCCCATAACTATGGCCCCTTATACTCCGAGAAACATTACAATCTGGTGTTTTGTGAGCTCAGCAAAGAAGTGTACTAATTAAATAAAAATCAATGGGACTGGGCTGGGGCTTTAGGTCAGTTTGTAAAGTGGTTGCCACACAGACCTGAAAACCCAGGTTCTATCTGCAGCTCCAGTAGGAACGAAAAACAACAACAATGAACATGAGGGTGACAACTGTGGTATTACTAGAGATTTTAGCACGGAGGCAGGTGTTAGAGAGAGACAAATCCTTGAGGTTCATTGCCTACCCAGGCTAGCCTATTTGGCTACTCAGGTCCAAAGACACACCTTATCTCTTAGACAAAGTGAATGGGTCTAGCAAATAACAGAGATAGATATTTAGCATTCACATGCACACATGTACATTTGTTCTCAAACACATATGAACATTCATACTCATGGACACACAGATAAACCCCAAAACACACCATAAACATACTGTTCTTTCACCTAATGGGTTCAACCTACACACTCATCAACATGGACAAGTTATGAAGAATATGAGATGCATATTTTTCCTTAATGAAAAGAAAAATTAAAGCCTATAGAGCGCCTCCACTGCCTGGTTTCATAGTGCCATATCACAGCATGGTATGTGTAAAGCTTGAAAAGGAACATACTCACAGTTCAACTTAAATATGCAAGCGGAAACACGTTAAGCAGTACTTACCACTTATAGGAGGTAGACATTTAAATAAAGAAGATTATTTATTTATAAATAACTGTGATTATTCATATTGCACATGTGCCTTTGCAGGTATATGCAAGCTATAACATAACTAGAGCTATTCTCATCCACGTAGTGCCTTTCATAAAATACTTGCTTTCTTTCATAGGAAACATGAAAAAAAGCAGCCTTTTATAGTTTGACATTACAAAAATTATAGTGAGCTGATGTTTTCTTTGACAGGGACAATCAGTGTAGAATGATATGGATGTAGAATATTGCCTAATTTCCCTAAAGAATGACATGCACCATGATTCTCTTTAAGTTCTTTCTCAAGCTCAGGGGACATTCCTCACAGTCCTTAAGAACAAATAAACATAGGCTCTTTTACTCTGGGTTTTATTTTCCAGAGAATAACGTGAAATCATAGCCAGAGATAGCTTGAAAGGTTAATTCACAAGACCTACCAAGGTAAATGTCCAACTTATTAAATGGAATTAAGGGAAAGTTTAAATAGCAAAGACAACCATCAACAACCAAAAGCCTATGTAACATGAGGAGTAACCCAGGTTCCAGTTTTAGCCAACAGAAGAAATTGGCACCTTCAGCCATCTAATTCTGGCTTAAGAGTCAAGGATACAGTAAAAAGATTTTGCAATTTGCCCCCACGGTTCAGAAAAACACTAAGGCCCAGCATAATGCAGGACAGACCCCGATTGAAGGCTCAGAGAGACAATTGTGTGAAGCTGTGTAGATGATGTCTGAATTTTATTGGAGACTCCAAGATCACCTAAATGCCAGAGATTACAGGGGTACTTGTCAAGGAGAGCTGTTTAACAAAGTGCAGAACCAGCCGAGAGAGATTAGTGTTATAGTCAACAAAGCTGGAAGGAATTGGAGATATGTGGAGCACTTTGGCATCAGATGCAGAGATGCAGAATTTGGAGTGTGTTCTGCTGTGTTTCAGCCTTGCTTAGGTCCAATATGTCACTGTTCTCCACTTCCCACTTTTGAAACAGTAATGTATATTTTTGTGCTAGTGTATGTTGGAAGTGTGTGCTTTGGTTTTTTCATTTTGATTTTAAAGGAAGTTACAGTTAAGAGAGTGTCTACAGTCTCAGAAGATAATTGAACTTTGGACTTTAAACAGTGTTGAGATTTTGATACACAATGGAGGCTTTTGAAGATGGTTGGTACACATTTCGCATTATAATATGTCTATAAGCCTAAGGGAGACATGGAGCAGAACAGAGCAGTAACTTGAAACACTGAAATAAGAATACAAAATATTTGTTAATATAATGTTCTTTTGAAATGTATACCCCTTACCCTTTTTCATTTAGATGCTGATTTCTCTCCCCCACTCTCTGGTTTCAATAGGACATTGCATTGTGATACTTATTCTAAGCATCACCTATCTCAACTTTGTGTAAACATGCCAAAATAAAACAACCAGCCTCAATGTTGAGCAATGAAAAGGAAGCAGGAAGAGAGGGAGGAGCCAGAGGACAGGAAGGTGAGAGGCAGAGGAGGAGAGAAGGGCAGGAGAAAGCTGGGAGAGCAGAGGGAGGAGAGATCTTGGAACGATGTGGAGAGATGGACTGGACCTAATATATCACTAAAAGCAAGTATAATGTAGGAAATCTAAATGTCAGGAAACTATGAGGGCTTGGAGGTTTAGGATGGAGTAACTATTGCCCAGCATTGTCCTCTAGGTTAATTAAATAAATCATAGTCTCTGTGTGGTGATTTGGTTATACAGCTGTTTAGGATTAACAGCAGCTTTAAAAAAAGATAAACCAATAGTAAATATTCATAGTCACTTACAACGTATGAACTTGACACTCTTATGGTTACAACTTTTGTAACCATAAGAAAGCACTATTTCACCAAAATCCTTTATATTTTACAACTATGATTTTTTTGCAAAAGTTACTTTGTATATAGTAATAGGAATTATAAAAAAACCTTACATACTTCTCAGTGGTAAAAAAGTATAAAAAAAGAGGAGTCAAAAAGTATATCCAAGAATTCTATTCATTCTGAGGTCTTGACCTCAGGGATTGTTGTGACATTTGTCTGTCTTTATTTCCAGTTCATTTTATATTAACCCAACAATTGTATCAGTGGAGACTAGTGTTCTTTCTTTGCAGTATTAAGGCTCACTGTAAGTAAAGACACTTTGCAGCTTTTATAATCTAAATGACATGGGTTCCTTTCATCTTGGCTCACAGGCTCTACCTTTGATTCTTTAATTATCTTTCTTCTGGTCTTTAGATATTCTCCTAAGCTTCAAAATAATACATCCTCAAAAATACATTAGATAAGATGGCATTATTGGAGAAAATCACTTTTTGCGATTATGAACCACACAGGAAAAATCTTGTAGAAGCAGTTTTGAAGCAGTTATCAAAACTAATTTGCAGTTTTTTGTACATATACAAGTAAAGATATCAGTAAGTTACTCATAGGTATTTGATAAAACTTGACTTAATTGTTATATAACATTTCATATGAACAATTTTTAAAATTTATTTAAATAAAATTATATTAAATACCTTGTAAATAAAATATCACTCAAAAGGACACATTATAAATTCACAAAGAAAATGCCAATGCAATGTTAGGTCCAAAGCAGACCCCCAAATGTCAGTGCTGCTGACAATGTTCTAAACAGGAGGAGTTGGCTGGATAAACAGAAGGTTTATTGTTGGGTAAAATGAAGCTTTATGGGGGGAGGGGTCTGTTTAATAGGAGCATCCCTTAATCTGCCCCAAAGTTGATCTACCTTGGGCAATTCAATATGAATAACCTATATCAACTCAGAGACTGCCACCCTTTTGAGAGATCTAACTGTTGGCAGTTTAATCCCCGAGAAACCCTTCTTTCTACCCATGGAGTGGTCTAGTTTGGTTGTTTCATGGTACTTTCACAGTAGTGCTCCTTTTACTTCATACACACATTTTTTTAGTTTATAATTTCTTTTCAACTACAATGCATGCTTGTGCTTATATAAAATAAGCTGAATCTTCTTCCTTTTGTATATGTGTTTTGTGTCAAATTTGCCTCATCCTAAAGGTTGCATCAACACCCATGTGACATTGAAGCAACAGCATCACAATTCTAATAATGCAAACATGGAAGACAGTATAATGTGTTTCATATATAAATATAACTGATCAAAGTTTCAGGAAACAGCTAAATATCAAGGAGAGATCGATGAACCATTCTAAGTTAGACATCATTCCACTGCAATGTTTGGTCAATTAGTAGATGTATTCACACCAGATTAAGATAATATTATCCAAAAGTAAATTCACATGCACACATGCATTAACATTTTCTCTAAGCTGGCTTCACCCTATTTACATGTCTTTTGAAACAAAAGTAATTTGTTACAAATATGTCATATGATCTCTAAAATTAATTAATGCCTATGGAATTAACAGACTTGCTGTAAATTGTAAGTACTTTTTTAATATCAGATTTTCCCAATTTCCTCAAAAAGCATTTAAAAATCATTTTACATGTAATTTATATTCATTTTCTAATACTGTAGGAAGAAACTTTGGATTTTTGTCAAAGTGTAAAGCTCAGGTTGCACTGTAAAATATGCTCTGTGACACTCTGTATGCCTAGTTTTCCACACTTCGGCTAACCTGAAACTTAGGTTTAAACTTCAGTAGGAACCATGATGACACCGCAAAATAATATGAATATAGTCTAAAACAAGTACTGAAATCTAAAATTAAAAAAAAATCAACTGACTTTCATACTCATATCCTGAAAAAACAATTCATAACAAGATTATAAGACCAACTTGCAAAAGTCCATTACAGGTTGGTCACATTTTTTATTTATTTTTTATTATGTTTTATTCACTTTGTATCCTAGCTGTGGCCCCATTCCTTATCTCCTCCCAATTCCACCCTTCCTCTCTCTTTATGATAAAAGGTAAATGCAAAAGGCCAAACTAATCAACAATTTGTTAACATTCTAAATCTGAGAAAGCACTGCAGAATAACTTTTACAAAGTAATTTGGTCTTAGAATATAACACAATGGAAATGCTATTTGCTTTTATGAAATGCCTATGGAAAAAGCAGAGACTACCATTGATACAAAAACAAAAATTTTATTGTAAGTTTAAGATTTCGGGCAGTGCAGAATAATTTATGATTCCAACAGACCATGCATACCCTGCTACAAAGTGTCCTCCTGAATCTAAAACTTACATATTTGGTACTTCGAGACCAATGTGATAAAAGTCCTATCCTTTCTCCTTTATCAGAGCTTTCACTGTTTTATCATCTTAAGTCAAGTAGTGGGACATAGTGGCTTATGTCTATGATCTCAGTACTTTGGGAGCTGAAACTGTAGGAATACAGGATTCACTATTCACTATGATTCCAGGATTGCATGGGCTTAAAAGAACTTGTCATAAATTAGGAAATCAAGGGACACCACAATTTCAAAAAATGACAGAATAAAACCTACTTTGAGGTAGGTTCAGTGACCCTCTGAAGAACACACTACACACACACTCACACACACACACAACTGTAATGTTTTTTTAAATCAATCAAACAAATAAACACTATCTGAAAACAATTGTTTGTAATCAATGAAATGTCACCATTCTAGAGACTCTGATATATGCAAACTATTTGTTTATGCATAGTCATTTAACCCAGATACAAATTATAAATGCATTCTAAGTTCAGTTTAATATATATTATACATATACACTTTATAAAATACAATGGATCATAAATTTAATGTATGAAATAAAATATCTCTATAGGCATTTGAAAAGAATCATAAATGTTTTCTTTTTCTTGTAGAATTCTTTTTCTAGCCCCTTGAGAGCTTACAATGGAGGAAGTACACTTGGGAAGTAGTGGGTCTTGGCTTGAACATGAGTGGCCATGAATCCATATTGTTGCTCTTAACATTTGGTGTGAAAAAGAAGAGACTACAGCAGACACGAAGCAAGGATTGTTTTCCTATCCTACAGATCTGTACCATTTTTAGTAAAGATCAGCACATTTAAGTGAATACATTTCCCAATAAGAACCTTATCTTGAAGAGAGATTTTCTCTGATCACCCTTTGATGGATATGTATACTAGGATTGCTAAGATTTATTACTTTTTATCTCCACCCCATCCTCAGCAAATAAGCCTTATTGCCTGACTAAGAATAAGCACTCTTGCCAACAACCAAATCCCAAGATGGGTTTAAAAGGAGTAGCATGCGAGGAACTGGGAAGGCAAATACCAGGAGGCCAAAGATTACTAAATGCTTTAGTCCAGGCCATGATTTAGTATGTACAGTCTTGGATGCAGGCCAGATAAATCTGCATGTTTATAGTATTTCCATTTTTTTCAGTAAACATAAATTTTTATTGAGTATATTGATGTTTCTATAAAAGTAGCCCCTTGTCCTTGGGTTTCAGGGGCCATGCATGTTCTGATTTTAGTACTTCCACTGTGAGTATTCTGTGGCACCATCATGTATAACCATTACTTTAATTGAACAAGTCATAGTTTCCTCTATTCTTTTTCTCTTTTCGTGTAGCAGACTTTCTGTGAGCAGTTATTCCTACAGCAAAATATGAAACTGCAAACAATAAGTTGATGCTAAAACTGTTAATTGATAGTTACTAGATAATTTTACATTACGATCAAGAAAATTTTCCTTTAGGTGTACAGGTTTTAGTATGTTTATCCTATCATACAGGTCTAGTATCCACTTATAAGTGAGTATATACCTTGTGTGTCTTTCTGCTTCTGGGATAACACACTCAGGTTGATCTTTTCTAGATTCCACCATTTATATATAAAGTTCATGATTTCCTTGTTTTTAGTTGCTGAGTAGTATTCCATTGTGTAAAAGTACCAAAATTTCTGTATCCATTCCTCTGTTGAGGGACATCTGGGTTGTTTCCAGGTTCTGGCTATTACAAATAAAGCTGCTATGAATATGGTTGAGCCAACAAGAAAGAGGAATCGGGGGTAAGATGATCAATCTTCACTTAGAAAGACAAATGGGATGAACATTGGAAACAGGAGAAAACAAGTAACAGGACAGGAATCTACCACAGAGACTCCTGAAAGACCCTACCTAGCAGTGTATCAAAACAGATGATGAGACTCATAACCAAACCTTGCGCAGAGTTTAGGGAATCATATGAAAGAAGGGCTAGTTAGTATGTCCTGAAGAGGACAGGAGCTCCACAAGGACCAAATATAATTAAAAAAATTTCCTTCACATATGACAATAAATTTCTAATATTGAAAGATATGTTAACAATTCAGTGTTTGCATGTGCAGAAATTAAGGAAGTATACAAAAGTAACAATTTGAAGGTCTTGGTTTACTGAACTCTCCTCTGAGAAAAGATGTGAAAAACTGTCACATTAGTGTGGATTCTGGAAAACAAATAATAAAGGACATGTCTGCAAATTTGGATTATAAATAAGGGATTATTTGAGTGACAGCTAATAGTATACAGAGTTTTACATTCAAAATTCCCTAAAACCTATGTAATATACATGTGGGTCTCAGCTTATATATCAAATAATTTTTAACCTAATTCAGTAAGAGTTTCACAGATGTACCCATCTGTGAAGTAGGATCAAGCAGTACAAATAGGACATATACTCAGCTGACCCTGATTTTTAAAGTTATGCCCTCTGGTTTCTTGAAAGGACACTTTAAGAAATTAAGTTTAAGTATATTTATATTTTATGAAGCTATGTTGATATTCTTGTTGTTGCTTCTAACCTTGAAGTGATTGTAAGCTCTAAATCTCACAGTACACCAAGAATGTGTGTATTTTTTCACATGAATGCTTGCTTTTCTGCTTCCTTAAAGTGTAGGTTCCAACGTAAACAAGGAAAGATAGTGTCTCTGATACCTCAGTGACATGACTATAGTCACTAAAACACCTGTAAAATTTTGAAGAAATAAGCCTGCTTTCTTTTCTATTGATGTTCTTTGATGTGATACCATTCAGACGTTAGAATAGAGAGTGACATAAAGTTGTTCCTACATAGATAAAAGGTCTTGGCCAGGTGGTAAATATCTCAAAGACAAGGAGGAAGACCACAGTGTAACTTAATCTTAATTGTAATGTAGCTTCAGTTTTCAAAATTATATCCTCCAGAATTATAAGAACAAATACTCTTTTTCATTAAGGAAGCCAATCTGTAGTATATCTTTTATGCCCTTAATTTTCTTTTTTCTTTCCATAATTTTAAAATCTCCATAGTTCTGCAATTGATAAAGCTAGTTGCACAGCTTTGATTCACAATTGCTCTTCACTCCCTAGCTATCCAGTCATGAACAGCACTTGGTATTCAGTTCTAAGACTCTTAAAAAGAGCATTTAATTCCCCTTGGCCAATGAAGAGAGTGCAGTGAGGAGTGGTTCAATAAAACACCTTGTAAGACAACACTAATATAGCAGATAAACAAACAAAGAAAGAAAAAGTAAATACTTGTTGATACTGATAGCCATGTGGGAATGCTGATACTTAGGAATTTGGTAATTACAAATATATGCCGATTATGTAAGTGTATAAATGTGGACACACAAGGATCATTTGCATGCCTGATTATATCTGTTTACAGTGATTAGTCTTACCTTAAAATGATAAGCATGTTGCATACTTTAAAAGAGTAAAAGTTAAAAAATAAAAGCAACATCCTGAGGTGCTCTCTCACACCTGTGATCCTTGGACTCAGATGGCTGAGGTAGGAGGATCATCTATTAATCTGAGAGCAGCCTAACAGAGTGAGTCTCTATCTTAAGACAAACAAAGTAGCAAACAACAACAATAATAAAAAAAATAATGAATGAAATATAGACTACCCTACAAAGATGACCAGCCTGCACGGTAAGCTGAAGCAAAAGTGGCAAAAAGCTTATGGGAGAAACCATCTACTCTCTGATTGGATTTAAGTCCCACTCAATAGGATAGAAACTACATCTGAAACTGAAACAGCTTGACAAGAACTTGAGATTGCATAGGTCATGGGCTTAAGGGAAAACCAAAATCTTATTATTCTGCTAAAGGGACATCTAACAACATTCTATTTATCCCCATAGATCAAGATCTTGCTCAAAATTGTTGGAGAAGCTTCCTTTTGTAGTGGATGAGAACAAATACAGAGATTCAGAATCAGAAAGTGTGTATAGAGTCAGGGAATTTGGAATATTTGGTTCTAAATTTGGATATCTTCATAAATACCCCCCCTCAGGGCTGAAGGGTCTATATAGAAGATGTGGTGGAATGACTATAATAACCAGAAGGGATGGATGACACCAAGGAAACCATGACTTGCAGGCACAGTGCTGATGCACAGATGAACTCATACAGATTATGGCAGCATGCACAGGTTCAAGCTAGACAGGAGCCCAGTAGTGAAAGGGCTTAGTAGATATGCTCTCTTCTCACTAACCAAGAATTTAGCTCTTCTTGACATCCAACTACAGCAGAAAAGTTGGTATTCTCCAATGGAATATCACTGACTATATTAATTACACATAATGTTAGACCATATGCCCAAAAGTACATGGCCAACATAAAACGGACTCAATGGTACTTTCACAGATTTTTAGTCTCATATTGTTTCCTGGGGAGGGGTATTTTGTCTTACTGGTCTTTTGCTTGTATGATTCCCAGTTTTTCCAGTTTTGTGTTTTTATAGTTTTGATTGTGCATGTGTGTTTGTTTCTTGTCTTTTTTTTTTCATTTCTTATTGTGTGTGTTTTTCTGTTTGTTGTTTGGCCTTGCCAATTTGTTTGTTTTCTAAAAACAGAGAAAGAAAGGGGGGATTCAGTGGGGGATTTGTGGGGAGGATCTGGGAGGAACTGCAAGAGGTGAATGCTAATCAGAACATAGTGCAAATTTTTTCAATTAAAAATATATTTTAAACAAATAAAGAAAAGCCCAAACAACCATGGCATGTGGGAGACTATGCTTATCTTTGTTGGGAACTGCCCTACTGGTCTCTTAAAAAGCTGTACTATTTTTAAAAATTTTTAAACGAAAATACAAAAGAACTTTTATGTATAAATAGTATCAGTCAAAAAATATATTAATCATAAAACAGAGGAACTAACACAAAAAGCAGTTATTTGGTTAACTTTCTCAACAAACCTAAAATCCCTTAATTTATCAAGATAAAATAGATACATAAATGCTTACTTACCCTTATGGTAAACATTATCCTGTTTCCTAGGAGACAACCAAGTATCTTTTTTTTAAGTTTTTTTTTACATTTTTTTTATTAATTACACTTTATTCACTTTGTATCCCCCCATAAACCCCTGCCTCCTCCCCTCCCAATCCCACCTTCCCTCTTCCTTCTCCACACATGCCCCTCCCCAAGTTCACTGATAGGGGAGGTCTTCCTTTCCTTCCTTCTGATCCTAGTCTATCAGCTCTCATCAGGAGTGGTTGCATTGCCTTCCTCTGTGGCCTGGTAAGGCTGCTCCCCCATCAGGGTGATGTGATCAAAGACCAAGCCAATCAGTTCATGTCAGAGGCAGTCCCTCTTCCCATTATTATAGAACCCACTTGAACACTGAACTGCCATGGGCTACATCTGTGCAGGGGTTCTAGGTTTTCTCCATGCATGGTACTTGGTTGGAGTATCAGTCGCAGGAAAGACCCCTGTGCTCAGATTCCTTGGTTCTGTTGCTCTCCTTGTGGAGCTCCTGTCCTCTCCCTATCTTACTTTTTCCCACATCTTTCATAGGATTCCATGCACTCTGCCCAACAGTTGGCCATAAATCTCAGCATCTGCTTTGATATTGTACAGGGCAGAGTCTTTCAGGGGCCCTCTGTGACAGGCTCTTAGCTTGTTTCCTGTTTTATTCTTCTGATGTCAATCTGCTTTTCCTTTCTGGCTGGGTATTGAGCATTTTAGCCAGAGTCCTCCCTCTTGATTAGTTTCTTTATGTGTACAGATTTAGTAGGTTTTTCATATTTTATGTGTCTATGAGTGTGTATATACCATGTGTGTCTTTCTGCTTCTGGGATACCTCACTCAGGATGATCCTTTCCAGTTCCCACCATTTACCTGGAAATTTCATGATATCCTTGTTTTTTTATTGCTGAGTATTATTCCATTGTGTAGAAGTACCATAATTTCTGCATCCATTCCTCAATTGAGGGGCATCTGGGTTGTTTCCAGCTTCTGGCTATTACAAATAAAGCTGCTACAAACATGGTTGAGCAAATGTCCTTATTGTGTACTTGAGCCTCTTTTGGATACATGCCTAGGAGTGGTATAGCTGGATCTTGAGGAAGAGCTATTCCTAGTTGTCTGAGGAAGCACCAAATTGATTTCCAGAGTGGTTGTACAAGTTTACATTTCCTCCAGCAGTGGAGGAGGTTTCCCCTTTCTCCACAACCTCTCCAGCATGTCTTATCACTTGAGTTCTTGATTTTGGCCATTCTGATGTATGTAAGGTAAAGTCTCAGGGTCGTTTTGATTGGCATTTCCCTGATGGCTAATGAGGTTGAGCATTTCTTTAAGTGTTTATCTGCCATTCGATATTCCCCTATTGAGAGTTCTCTGTTTAGCCCTGTTCCCCATTTTTAATTGGATTACTTGATTTGTTGCTTTTCAACTTCTGTAATTCTTTATATATATATATGGGACATTAGCCCTCTGTCAGATAAAGAGCTGGTGAAGATTCTTTCCCAATCTGTAGGCAGTCCTTTTGTTTTGATGAAGGTGTCCTTCACTTTACAGAAGCTTTTCAGTTTCATGAGGTCCCATGTATTGATTGTTGCTCTTAGAGCCTTTGCTGTTGGTGTTCTGTTCAGGAAGTAGTCTCCTGTACCAATGAGTTCAAGGCTCTTCCCCACTTTTTCTTTTAACTGATTTAATGTGTCTGGTTTTATGTTGAGGTCTTTGATCCACTTGGACTTTAGTTTTCTGCAGGGTGATAAGTATGGATCTATTTGCATTTTTCTACATGTAGGCATCCAGTTAGATCCAACACCATTTGTTGAAGATGCTGTCTTTTTTCCATTGTATGGTTTTGGCATCTTTGTCAAAAATCAGGTGTCTATAAGTGTGTGGGTTTATTTCTGGGTCTTCTATTCAGTTCCATTGATCCACCATTTTGTTTCTATGCCAGTACCACGCAGTTTTTATTACTGTTGCTCTATAGTACAGCTTGATATCAGGGATGGAGATGTTTCCAGAAGATCTTTTAATTTAGAAGATTATTTTAGCAATTCTGGGTTTCTTGTTATTCCATAAGAAGTTGAGAATTTTTCTTTCAAGGTCTGTAAAGAATTGTGTTGGTATTTTGATGGGAATTGTAGTCATTCCGTAGATTACTTTTGGTTAGATGGCCATTTTTACTATGTTAATGCTACCAAGCCATGAGCATGGGAGATCTTTCCATTTTCTGATATCTTCTTCTAATTCTTTCTTCAGAGACTTGAAATTTTTTTCATACAAGTCTTTGACTTTCTTGGTTAGGGTCATACCAAGGTACTTTATGTCTTTTGTGGCAATTTGAAGGGTGTTGATTCCCTAAATTCTTTCTCAGCCCTTTTGTCTTTTGTATACAGGAATTTTTTGTGTTAATTTTGTATCTAGCCACTTTGCTGAAGGTGTTTATCAGCTGTAGGGGTTCCCTGGTAGAATTTTTGGGGTTACTCATCATATCATCTGCAAATAGTGATACTTTGTCCTCTTCCTTTCTGATTTGTATCCCCTTGATCGCCTTCAATTCTCTTATTGCTCTAGCAAGGACTTCCAGAACTATGTTGAAAAGATATGGAGAGAGTGGGCAGCCTTGTCTTGTCCGTGATTTCAGTGAGATTGATTTAAGTTTCTATTTAGTTTAATGTTGGCTATAGGCTTACTGTATATTGTCTTTATTATGTTTAGGTATGTGCCTTGTATCCCTGATCTCTTCAATACTTTAAACATGAATGGATGTTGTTTTTTGTCAAATGCTTTTTCAGCATCTAAGGAGATTATAATGTGTTTTTTTTTGTTTCATTTTGTTAATATGGTGGATCACATTGATGGATTTCCGTATATTGAACCACCTCTGTATACCTGGGATGAAGCCTACTTGGTCATAGTGGATGATATCTTTGATGTGTTCTTGTATTCGGTTTGCAAGTATTTTCTTGAGTATTTTTGCATCAATGTTCATTCTCAGCACCTCATGGAACCTTCTCCAAAATAGACCATATGGTTGGTCACAAAGCAAGCCTCAACAGATACAGGAAGATTGAAATAATCGCTTGTATCCTATGTGATCACCATGGAATAAAGCTGGACTTCGACAACAACAAAAATAGCAAAAATCCTACACACACATGGAAACTGAACAATTTGCTAGTAAATGACAGCCGGGTCAGAGAAGAAATAAAGAACGAAATTAAAGTCTTCCTAGAATTCAACGAAAATGAAGACACAACATACCCAAACTTAAAGCATTGGTAAGAGAAAGTTCATAGCACTAAGTGCCTTCAAGAAGAAATTCGAGACTTCTCATTCATGCAACTTAATGGCTCACCTAAAAGCCCTAGAAAAAAAAAAAAAAAAAAGAAGAAGCAGCCTCACCAAAAATGAGTAGACAGCTGGAAATACTCAAACTCAGGGCTGAAATCAATAAATTAGAAACAAATAAAACAATTCAAAGAATCAATGAAACCAAGAGCTGGTTCATTGAGAAAATCAACAAGATAGACAAACCTAACTAAAAGGCAGAGAGACACCATCCAAATCAACAAAATTAGAAATGAAAAGGGGGACATAACAACAGACACTGAGGAAATCCAAACAATCAGAAGGACTTACTTCAAAAGTCTATATGCCACAAAATTTGAAAATCTAAATGAAATGGACAATTTTCTTGATTGATTCCACTTACCAAAGCTGAATCAAGACCAGATAAATCAATTAAATGGTCCTATATCCCCTAAGACAATCAAGTTTCTGGTAATGCATTCTCCACTACATGCTCTAAAGATAGTTGTTGAAAGTTATTGCTTCAGTCTGTGGTCACCACTTTTTCTCAAATTCAATGCAGTTGCTTTCATTCTTTCCATCCATTTCCCCTTCCCCTCTTCCACTGTTCATTAAGTAGTTGGGCAGTCTTTAAATATTTATTTTTAATAGTTATTTACTTTATTTCTATGTGTGCCTTAATTTAGAATGTATGGCACATGGGTGTAAGATCCTCCGGAAGTCAGAGGGACATAAGACTCCCTGGAACTGAAGGAAAAGATACTGGTTAGCTCAAACACAGGTTTTAGGAACTGAAATCAGACCTTCTGCAAAAGCAGCCAGTACTCATAACTGCTGAACCCACCTCTCCATCCCAAAACTTTAAATTTTAAATTGAGATTTCTCCCCAATCCCTTGCTGAGAACTTTCAGATAATTTTCTCTCTGAATGAAAACAGGATTGAGTGCAGCTCTTTCAAGTGGTCTATGGCGTCCTACATGGTCTGTGCCTTGTTTGTCTCTGCAAACCCCTGTGCTATGATGTTCCCACTATGCTGCTTCTTTTCAAACACTGAAAACATCTCTCTGTTCCAAAACACTGTCTAGTACTCTTGAGCTTTCTTGTTTCCTGTGTTCCTCCTTTGGATCACCTGGATATGCTAGATGTTCGTATCTCTATGGCATCACTCCTAGATTAGTTCAGAGAATTGCTCATTTTCAAAACTTGTCTGGCTCCCTTCTTGTCCTCATTGCTGAGATGCTGACAGCTACTCTCACGGTCATCACGGAGGTCTTTGATAAAGAAGGATGCATGCAGATCTGATGAGTATCATATGGAATACCTGCTCAATCTACTCTGATAGGAAACATCATCAATGAAGAAGAAACATTAAGATCATTCCCTTTATTTCTCTCAGTTACTACTTAATTATCAACAAGTATCCCAAGATTTACTCCTCATTCCCTACAACCAATCCTTTACATTTTTTTCAATCAATTATGTCCTGCATGCATTTGTGTCCATACAGGTTTCACTTCTATCAAAAATAAAGCTACATCCTTAACTCTACTTTCCCAACAGACTGGATATAAAATTCATGGACAATAGAGTTAATTAATCCTTTTTCCTGTATCTGCATCTCCCTAATATTTATATTTCTAGACTTGTTCTTGCTACTGTGACTCTGTTTCAGGGGTTTTAAGGTACAATTTAAAACTGAAGGCACACAAAGGACTGTGAAGTGAGGTCACATTATTTTATCTCCATTTATGCCTATCTCGTTTTACTCTTTGAAATATCAGCTTTCTTATTTCTCATTCACAATTCATCAATTATTTGTTTCCCTATTATCACTGTGTGTGAGTTCCCTAACCCTGAGTTCACCAGCACAATATGCTCTTTGTTTTCCTTCAAATTGTTTCTGTCATTTATTTCCATATCATAGAATTGTTAAATCACATCAGCATTGCCTTTTGACAGAAACCCCACAGTAAGAACGTCAGCATATATTAAGTATATACATTTTCATTATCTGTTTTAAATAAGCCTCTCATCACTGTCACCTTCTGGCATCTCCTCAAGTCTAAAGCTGTCTTCATTTACTTGCCTTACTCTTGCTCATTTAATATCCCTTGAGCAATTGTTCAGAAACCATGTACCTACTAAAGCAGCTGATATTTAAAAAAAATCAAATGAAGGAGTATAATACTTTGCAACTCTAAAATGCAAGCCACACTTCCCATGTAGTTTCTACACTTTCTTTTCTGGACCACTTTTTATTTTTCCTCTCAGGAGATATGGTATTACATACTTATAGCTCTGAGTAAAATCTACATTTTAAAAAACTCTCGCAACTAATGTTTGTTCAAGCACTACAATATTGCAACTCCTTCAAAACATTCACTTCATGTGTACTTATTACAAGACTAGAGTTCAGATACTCACCACCCACACAGTAAGCCAAGCATGGTGACATGTCTGGAAACTAAGTGCCAGGAGTCTGGATAGAGTCATGAGGTTTTTGCAACCTGCTGGCACCCTACAGTAATTAATATGGCAATAATCAGGTAAACATGAGATTCTGTCTCAAAAATCAGGTGGAGAGAAGCAAAGGAAGACATGTGACGCCTATCTCTGAACTCCACATACAAGCAGACATATGTTCATACTCCCTCACATAACCTTCAACAAAAACAATGCCAAAGCAAGAGATGGAGAATCTGCAATATGAAATACAGAAGAAATTCAAGCCTAGACAAGATAGAAATTTTAGGGTTTTGACCCCTAGTCTAGAATGTAAAGTGGATTTCTACACACATGCACATATTCATATATAGTTCCTTTATATGGAAAGGAAGAGCGCTAAGTTAAGGATTTCATTACTTCAAAAGCTTTACTAGTGCATGTAACGGGCAATTAAACCAAAGGATTAAGAGAAATAGCTTATGGAGGCAAAATGAGCAAGTTTCAACAGTGAACATGTCAGTTGAAGACTTTTCACAGACAAGAGAGTTAATAAGAAAAAGTCACTTTGATAGCATCTTCCTTTGAAGAATATGGCTTCTTTTTCTGACATCACCTAATTAAACTTCGAAGTATAGAAGGACCATCAACATCTGAAATTCATCTTAGAAAACAGACCTTTTCGGAGCATTTATTTTAGCCTACTTACTTTGTTTGTTTGGGGCATAAACTAGACATCATCATTGTTTTTTGTGGCTCCTTTTTCTTGCTTTTATATTCACAGCTCGTTCATGTGTTGGTGTGGCTGATTCTCTGGAACTGATCCTTAACAACCTTAGGTCAAGAGTGAGACAGCAGCCAGCCACATATGTGACAACAGCCATTGTTCACTCTCCTCAGGTTAGTGAGGTTCATCTGAACATTCATAATGATGGATCGAAATGTCACGCTTTCTACTGTTTCCTGAATGAAGGCATAGTGTAGTGGCAAAGGTTACAGAGATGTTTTCTGAGAGTTCCCAGTGTAGCTCTTCCTGTTATAATATGTATCTATCATGTAATCAAGGGGGTGAGAGAGAGCAGCAAGAATGTACTGAATTCTACAAACATAAGTATTACCAAAGAAGATGCATAATTTGCTGATAATGTTAATTTTTATGAAATATGTCATTCAGAAAATGAGCAGATTTATTATATACTCAAGGGTTTAGAAGATAATGGTTAACCTAGCAATCCTGAAGTAATCACACAGCTTAGAAAATGTAGCAGTAAAAGTAACCTTGACCACTTCTATTTCTTCAGAATACGCATTGTATAATTCATCATTCCTGTGGTTTCCTCAGTATTTGTATTTCTGGTAATGTAGCTATGCCTAAAATTGAATGCATCTAATTTGGCCAGTGTTGATATCACTATAAGAATAACTCTATTTTCATAGTTTGTATTTTCATTCAATATTTGGCTTGTGTGAGTCACCCATGTAGATGTAGGCTCATTCATTTTGACTGAAGAATTTTCTACCATGTAAATATAATATGGACTTTAACAATGCTAGTATGAACTGCTTCTGTTGCTTTCCTGAATAGTGTACAATACACAAATTTGCATATGCATTCTTATATGCATAAACAGAAGTATTGCTAATCCTTGAGTGACTGCACCAACTTCTGATTTTTCCCAACACATGAGGCCTTATTTCCTAAATTCTTATCAATGATAGAGATCAATAAACCTTTTTCAATGCTTGTCATCATGTAACTAAAACTGAGTATTGTAATCAAAATTTTAATGTATTTAATGAATAAGAGAATTAGTTTATTTTTATGACTTTTTCTATTTTACCTTGTTTAAAAAGCAGGTCCATACATTCTTTATACCTACTACTATACTATTTTTTAATTGGTGTGTTAGATTTCTGTACATAGTTTATAGATAACCTGGAAACTAAAATTTTTTGAATGCATTTTAGTATATTTTAGTAATATACTGTGTTCTTATAAATTTGAGTCACTTCTTACAATGGTGGCTCTTAGGTTGTGTGGTAGTTTCATAGGCAGTTTTATAAGGGATTTACAAAAATTTTCCAGATTATATATAATACTTTACATTCCTATAGGCAATTCTGTGCCTTTATTAAAGTTTTGCATCATCACGAGTTTTATGTTAGCATTGAGTTGCATCATAGGAAAGTGCTAATTTGCATTTTCTCATAGTTAATACTGGGCAACACTTTTCATCTGCTTATTTGTCATTTGTATGTTCTCTTTGTTGAAATGTGTAACTGATTTCGTCCAGGAAGTTACAGCACATTGGGTCTGTCAGGTCTTCCTATACATTTTAAAATAGCTGTTGAAGGCCAATGTCTTTTGGCAAAGTCAAGAATAGGCACTTTCCCTTTCAGAAACGCCTCTGAGGCAGCTTCTTCTGGATAGAAAGGTGGCCAGCAGCTGGATTCACTGCTTCACAAGGAGACATTTCAGGCCTGGATGTCTTTTGTTACTACCAGCTGGTCTTTGAGGACAGTTATAATTTCATGCCATCCAGCATCAAAGATTTCCTACACAGAAGACAGATCTGTTCATGACCATTTGCCTTCAAGCCGTTCTCCATTTCACCAATTAGGACAACATCATCCTGATGTTGAACTGAATAAAGGCTGAACTCTCATCTGTATGTACTTTCTGCTGGGATACAGCTTTTTCCACGTTTGACATTTCACTATTCATGCTCTTTATCTGTGAAGAAAGGCTCTCCTCCTAGTGATTGCTTAGCCAGGAAGAACACTATCTGATATTTACTTAAACAATCTTGCCAAGCTACACATCTAGATCAAAACTTTCCAAATGGCCTATTTCTGCTTCAACACTGTGATCCTGGAAGAGCCAGCAAAAATTTATCAAATGAGAGAAGGTTGGAATTAAAGAAGGAACAGCATTAACAAAAGACTAGTAAGCCCTGCTAGGTCTTTACCCAGGATTCAGATGTCTTCCTCCAGTGGATCCAGGACAACAGAATGTGGTTTCTCATTGGCTCCTTCATGTTTATCAGTATAAAGTGGGAAATGATCTGCCTGGAGGGTTCTGTACAGTGGAAAAAGCAGGAATTTCATCTTGAAGCTACCCAACAGGAGCAGCAGAAGGTCTGAGTTAGTGGAAGTCAGGTGAAATTTAAAGAATTGCTGGTGGCTGTAGAAGAATCCTTCATCTATACTTCATGAGAAAGTACATGGAGCACAGAAACATGGGCCTGGCCTAGAAGTGGTTCCCTTTGGCGTGGTCAGGCATGCACAAAACCCACAACTTGGAAGAGCAGATTGAGGACAGGAACACAATGGGAATGATCAATGAAGCTCTCAAGGAATTAAGCATGTTATTCATTCAGTTTGACAAGAATGAGTCTGGCCAGACAAACCACAAAGAGTTCGGCCTTCATTCCATGGGTTATGACCTCTCCAAAGTACAGGAAAGAGAACCCAACCTGAGTTCAAGGTGATCATGGATACTATGGATTCCAATGTGGGTGGCCATGTCTGCATGCAAACGAGTATGGCTTTCATGCTCAGCTACAGAATAAGGAATATCAAGCCCTGAGAAGGAACCAGGGCTTTTACCAAACCAAGAAGGAACTTGTCTAGAAACTGATCAGAGAACAAGCCACCAGCTATGTCTCCCTCATAAAGCTCTACATAGATGGCAGGGACTTAGAACTCCTCACTGTCTTCAACCAAGCCACGTTCACTTGCTCAGTCTTTGTGACACAATTCTTGATTCACACCTCTCTCCCTGTGAAATTATCATTAGCTCATAGGTTGGACTTGACTTGTCTTGCTGCACTCTACCTCTTTTGCTTTCAATGAGGCTATTCTAGACAGTGTCACTTTCCAGTATAATTGTAAGCTTGCTTAGCTTGCAGGAAGACTTAGGAGAAAATGGAGTTTCAGGATGATGTTTCTGGCCTCAACACATTAGCATGTTGTGATGTGGAAAATATCCTTGCTTTGAGCTAACTGCCTTCATTCTGATGAGAAAATTGAAGCTCCAAGATTTTACTTTCTTTCTTTCCTTCTTTCTCCTTCCCCAAATTCTGGTTCATATAATACACAAATAAAGAATTTAAAAAAACTATGAATATGTGTTTTGACCATTTATTTAAAAATGTTTTGATTCATTTAATATGTAAAAATTATTTCCAACAGGTGTATATATATTCACCAAGTTTGTGTGTATGCATGTGTGTGTGTGCCTTGCAATAGGCCAGAAGAGAGTGTCACGCCTATGAACCTGGAGTTTTGGATGATTCTAAGTGAGCTTGGAAGCAAACTGGAGTCCACTGCAAGAGCCCCAATGCTTTTAACCTAGGAACCATTGGTCCTTCCCTGTATTGTCCATCTGTAACTACAAGCTGTTCTTGTGTCGGAAGTTCTGTATGTATCCTAGATAGCAAGCCTTTGTTAAGCACACAATCTGCACATGCTTTATCCTAGCTCTAACTTATTCTTTTAGTTCTTCTCAAATAATTTTTCAGAGAAAAAAAAATCTTGTATTAATTTAGTTTATTTTTCTTATGTACAAAGCTTCTGTTGTCAAGTTTAAGCCTCTCTCTAGACTTTGTAACCCAAATAGTCTCTCTTATTTATGTTAAATAATGCATATGCTTATTTTTACTTTTAACTTCATTATCCATGTTGGCTAATTTCTATGATCTGTGGTAGGTCAAAGACAACATACACACACACATGCACGCACACGTTCTAGAACCTTTTTTCTCTCGATATTGAATTGTTTCTGTATTCTTCTCATAGAAAGAAAAAGATTAGTATAAATCTCTCTCATATCTTGGATTTATTCATCATCATTATTTTGAAGGACAATAATTAAGCTTCAAACGAAACCAGTTAAATCATAGATCTCTTCATTGTTTTGTTATTGTTGTCAAATTGATTAACATAATATTTTTCAAGCAATTGGCACATGTATGAAAGTCGTTTAATAACTTCAGTATAAACTCACAAAATTTTAATCTAATATTGTGTTAAATTAAGTCATAAGATTATGTTTTGTGGAAATATTTTAGGGTATTTTTTTAGTACTGTGTTTTCTAAATTTAGTGAATTTTCACTTATATTTGCTACTTTCAACTCTAAATAAGATATTACAATACTTTGTCTTACAGTGAGTAAAATCTATGCAAAGTTTT
>CM053767.1:16548816-16565897 GCA_028658305.1 Pachyuromys duprasi
AGCCAGCCCTGAGGAGACAGGATAAGCTAGGGTTGGATGGAAGGGGAGGAGGTCCTCCCCTGTTGGTGGACTTGGAGGGGGCGGGGAGGAGGGAGATGAGGGAGTGAGTGGGAGGGTGGGAGGGAATGAGGGAGGGGGCTACGCCTGGGATTCAAAGTACCTAACCTGTGATTGAGATAAAAATAAATAAATTTTAAAAAAGAACAAAACTATAAAAAAAACAAAAAAACTTTGTTTTGTTCATAATTTTTTCAGAGTTTATTTTCATCAAGAGTGTTTCTTGTTGATAATTTCTTTAAGCTTGAAAAACTGTTTTAGAATAAAATGTATTTTTGTATGCTTACATGCTTGAGGTAAGCGGAGCTTCATTTTTGCCTTTTTATTTTTTATTCACATTACATCCTTGTTGTAGCCTTATTCCTCATCTCCTCTCAGCTCCAACTTTTTCTTCAGGAAAGAAGAGCTTCCTTTCCCATACAACCCAGCTCATTACACTGCATCAGGGAAAAAAATGTGTTCTTTTCTCCTGTGGCCCTGCATCCCTAACAGGGAGAAGTCATTTGTTCAACTATGTTCGTAACAACTATCTTCATAATAACCAGAATCTGGAAACAACCCAGATGTCCCGCAACAGAGGAATGGATAGAGAAACTGTGGTACACTCACACAATGGAATACTACTCAGCAATTAAAAACAAGGAAATCATGAAATTTGCAGGCAAATGGTCAGAACTAGAAAAGATCATCCTGAGTGAGGTATCCCAGAAACAGAAAGACACACATGGTATACTCTCTTATAAGTGGATATTAGACATACCATATAAGATAAACATACTAAAATCTGTACACCTAAAGAAGTTAAGCAAGACGGAAGACCCTGGTTAAGATGATCAATCTTCATTTAGAAAGGCAAATGGGATGGATATTGGCAGAGGGAGAAAACAGGGAACAGGACAGGAGCCTACAGCAGAAGGCCTCTAAAAGACTCTACCCAGCAGGGTATCAAAGATGCTGAGACTCATAGCCAAACTTTGGGCAGAGTACAAGGAATCTTATTTAAGAAGGGGAAGAAAGAAAGACCTGGAGGGAAGAGGAGTTCCACAAGGAAAGCAACAGAACCAAAAAAATCTGGGCACAGGAGTCTTTTCTGAGACGGATACTCCAACCAAGGACCATGCATGGAGATAACCTAGGACCCCTACACAGATGTAGCCAATGGCAGCTCAGTGTCCAAGTGGGTTCCATTGTAAGGGGAACAGGGTCTGTCTCTGAACTCAGTGGCTGGCTCTTTGATCACCTCCCCCTGATGTGGGAGCAGCCACAGAGGATAACAATGCAGTCAGTCCTGATGAGACCTGATAGGCTAGGGTCAGATGGAAGGGGAGGAGGACCTCCCCTATCAGTGAACTGGGTGAGGAGCATGAGAGGAGATGAAGAAGGGAGGGTGGAAATGGGAGGAGATGAGGGAGGAGGCTACAGCTGGTATACAAAATGAATAAATTGTAATTAATAAAAAAATAAATTATTATAAAAGAGCTTGCAGGTGAGTCTGTGCAATGCATTTCCCACTCCCTTTATTAAAAGGGGACACCATCTAACTGCTATATATTGTTACTATGATAGTCCATAGAGAATATAAAATAATTCAGAGAAAATTAATACCATAAATGAGATGTTCTATAATTAGAATATAGAAATCCTCTAATTTATGACCTAATTATTTTCTTTCCTTTCTTTAGGCATAGCAAAATAGATTTCCTTTCTGTTCTTGACAATAAATGCCATAAAATTCAAGTTTTATGAAAATAAATGAAATTAAGCCACAAAGATACTATTTCACAAATACTTATTGAATATGTAAATTCAACCATAGCAGCATAATATTTGATATCCAACTGTGAGAACTTTCTTTAATTTCCCTTACTCTCAAACACTTTCAAGAAATAATTGACATTCAGGAAGAGATGATAAAGTCAAAACAATAAGCACACTGTGTTTTTCCTGTTTTCAAGTGTTTTGGGAAGGTATCTATCGGGGTATTCTAGAGTTGTTTGGGTTTCATAAACAAGAAAAAGAACTTAAATGAAAAAAGATATTTTTAATCCCACAAGGACTAATATAAATGTGACAAAACTAAAAAAATATGACATGAAAAGGCATTCACAGTTATTTAAAGCTGTCTTCTCATGTAAAAGTGATCAGAGCATTGTTAAAGGAGGGGACAAAAAAGGAGAAAGTATGGTTATAGTGTGAATGTCATCCACTTGTGAGTTCAAGGACACCAGCCACACAATGTCAACACAGTGTATGTTTAAATTATTGAAACATTATTCCATGTGCCCATAATAGGCAGATAGTTGCCCAAAATGCAGTACTTGACATTTTAACCCCTTGGAGACCACTTAATTGCCAATGGAACCTAGGTTTTGGCAAAGTATGTCTCCTCTGAAGGAAGGTCCTAACTACAGTTTTAGTTTACCACAGACAAACTAACACTCTATAGAAAGAAACTATGAGAAATTTAAGCTCTTAGAAGTGTCAGGAGCTGGCTCAGAAGCCAAATTATCTACAGAAACAATGTGTTTGGTTGTTTTCTGTGAACGGAGAGCTGAAAGCTTCCTTAAGCAACAGATACATCAGGAATAGAGGCAAACATTAGTTACACTTGAGCAGGAGCCAGGAATGAGAAAAGATGTCAGAGATTCCAATACAAGCTAAGCTTCCCTGCCTATATCAATTAGGGATGCTGTCTAAAACCCACACAAGGGATGAAAAGTAGGAAACAAAACAGGGCTAATAACTGACCACACTAATCACCAATTGAAGGAATTTAAAACAGAAGTAACTAAATTATACTAAATAGTGTAAGTACACTTTTCCCCCCAATGATCAGAAACCCTCCATGAGCTACGCTGGGAGCTTAGGTGCCAGTGTTTCATCTTTTTTTTTTTGCATTTGAATTTGCATAACTATATAAATATCAAATTCACTATAGAAACTTGATAAGCACTCATGGTGATATTTTTTGTGTTGCCAAGACTGAATGAAGCTGTAAAGCTGAACCATATCCTCAGACCTTAAATGAAATGCTTTTTAATTATTAATTTTATTTTGATATTATAATATAATTACATCATTCTTAGTTTCCTTTTCCTCCCTCCAAGTCCTATCATACACCATTCTTTGCTCTTTTCTTTTCAAATTCATGAACTCTGTTTCGTTTTTTTGCTGCTACATTTATACAGATACATACAGATACATATATATTCCTAAATATGCAAATGCAATCAGGTCAATCTGTATAGTGTAACTTGCATGTGTGTTTTTAGAGGTGACGACATGGTATTCAATCAAATACTTTAAGTTCGTAGTGTACCTTTAAGGCAAAAAGCTTGTTATCTCTCAAATCTCCTGAAAATAAGCATAGGCAATCTTCAATATTCCCAGGAAAATGAGGTTATATTTGTTACACTTTTTCTGTACTTCAGTAGTAAGGTCAACTCTGATTCATATTTTTGAGTGATAAAAGATGAGTGGTTCCTGAATGGCTAAATCTCTGGCGGCATCTTGTTCCATCAGCTCAGTGCAGCTAAGACAGAAGTCCCCCACACCAATGGACACACAGGTTTTGTTCTAATCTTGTTATGTTTCTTGAGGTCTTATAATTTTCCATATGTTCTAAGGTGGAACTTAAGGCAGAACCAAAGTCTGTCTCCACATTCCTGAAAGTAGCAACAGAGTGACTGGGTCTGGAGAATTGGATTAATTAGGGAAAAGCTTAATGATAGGGGTAAAGAGAGAAGATTAATAAACCTACGACTACAAGAGCAAGCTAGGTCAAATGCATCATTGTAGAGGTCAGTAACTATGGTCTAGAAAGTGTCTTAGCCCTGAGTCATCCTGGTGGTCAGTTAAAATAGGCACCAATACACCAACATTCTTTCTATTAACCCATTCCAGGAAAGAAGTGATAAAATGTAAAAATGGTCCAGTGAAACATTCTTGGAATGAAAGGCAACAGCACCTCAGTAATTGAGTTCACCTAGTCTATTGTATGGATTGTGCCTTTCTAATGCTTTTTCTGTGTCTTTTTATCTGCTAATGGGCAGCAAATAGTTTCATACCAAGAAGATTTTCAATAACTTTCCAAATGATGAATAAATATGATATATATTGAGAATTCATGCTTTTCAGTCACTCAGAGAACTGTCATTAACTTTGAAGCCTACATATAATACGTTTTGCATAATTCTTGATGGCAAAATAAAAATATTCTATTTGAAACCATAGCAACGTTTTGTATTATGCAAAAGGGAAGTCTCAAGGGTGAAGATTGATGCCTAAAGCTAACTCAAGATGCTTTGCTGTTTAATCCTTCCAGTAGTGGATGAGAACTACATTCAGTTTTAACAGTCTTGGTATTGCAAGTTCCCAGCTAAAGTTTGCATACTTTAATGCAATGGCTTTTTACTCATGATGGCTGATGCTTACAGCTCCTGTTCTCCCTGACTCAGGTCTCCAGCAAGTAAAGAGAAATTGAGGGTGTGGGGCATAATTTCTGAATCTATGTGAGGTGGTGAATCAAAGATTTTAATATTTAGCCATCTTTGGTTATAAAATTTTTATCCTAATAAAATTTGTGTGGAACCTTAACTTTTATTTTCCAAGAGAGGAAAGTACAGAGAAATATTCAGCTTTTGGAAAGTGTGGCTGCTCTTAGACCATCTGTTACATTTAGTTGTGATCATGGAAAACTGGAATTAAAATAATTTAAGATAATGTTAGAAAAAAATAATAGAAACTTTCAATAATTGAAGCATTTTGTAAAGTTAAAGTTTGCATTAATTTAATTTTATACTTTTTTATTAACCATAATGGGAAAGTTTTACTATCCAAATGAAATACCTCAAACAGTTTACTGAGGACACCCATTTATATATCCCAATCAATGTATGAGAGTAATAAACCACATGAATCTGTACAAAAATGATAATGAATAATGTAAATTAGCTCTAGGTAATTTTTTTCTCACCTAACGACTACCTTTAACAACTGTTAGAAAAAGCAGATTTTAATAAGTAGCTTAGTTAAATGCTTTTCACCTAACATTAAAGGCATTAAAAATATTGGAAACATTCTAAACACCACATAAAATAATAGCATACTTATGATCCCCTTGCCAGTAGTAATCATTTTAGGCAAAATTAAATGGAACACAGACACAATGGAGTCTCTAGCAGGGCACCTCTATCGTTGGAGGGTGTGTTGAACTTGTTACTAATTGAACAAGCAGCTTTATTTAGCAGTTTGGCTTCCTGGAAATACTACTGATTCTACATCTCAGATAAGTTCACATTTATCAGTTTCTATCCACTATCATCTCTATCATATAAACAATAAAATTTGTGTACCTGAATAGTTCTTTCACACACTTCATACAAAACTAATCATACACATATTGCATAACACATACAATATTTTAGTTGCTAGTACTGGATATTAAACTTGGAGATTGCTGCTTGCTAGTCAACTATGCCAAACTGAGCTATCAACCAGTCATTTTGGGGGAGGGGTACAAAGAATTGAACACAAGGCTTCCGAAGAATTAGACAACCTACTGTTGAGCCATTTTAGAACCCCTTTTAAGTTATATATATATATTCAAATAGGTAATTAAGGTCCACAAATTAAAGAAAGTGTGTCTGTTGATCTTACCTGTTAGATTTCTATACTGAAATCTACTGGAGAATAATTATACCTACAGTATAATTCACTTTTATCCTGTACTAATTCCTTAAAAGCCTTCCTATGTACCCATATATGGGTATACATAATAGAATAAAATAAGAAAACGACAGAATACAGAATATTTTTAACATTGATCAAAGGTTAAATGCTGTTATATCAGCATTTGTGATGTGGAAACAGTATGATGAGTAATTCGAGGTTATTATTGGCAACATCGTGAAAATGAGGCTCAGCTAGGGCTACACATAACTCTATGTTAAATCAGAATTAATTCTCAGGCTGATGATAGATATTTTACAAAATGTTACAATGCTTAATGGTCTGAGAAATTTTTGTTTGAAATAAGGATTATACAAGTGTTCATGGAGGAGGGTTTGTGATTCATCATTAATGAGAATAGTTTTATACTATGAGATAAACATATGGGAAGCATGTCTTAGGTGAAAGAGTGACATTAGTAATATCATAGCTTCCTCATAACTCTGCTTGCATCCCTAAGCCACAGATCCAGTAATTTTTAATGCTACAACCCATCTGCCTGGGTATTGTGACAGAACCTTAATTAAATTACACTCTGAAGGCTGCATGCACATAGCTCAGTAGTCGAACACTTGCTCAGCATGGATTCAACTCCAGTATAACTGAAACAAGAACAACAACGAAAACCTACTCCTGTTTTGATCATTTTGATCACAATGGTTTATAGGTAGATTCATGCTAACTAACATGGCTAACCATGTTGTCATGGGTTTTAGAGTTTAGCATGGTTTATATGAGACTTTTCAGTTACATAAACCATTTTTTCTTGCTTTCTTCTTTTTCTTTTCCCTTCCCTTTCCCATCCCATCTTTTTTCCTCTAATTTCTTCTTTCATTAATAGTTTTTAGTTGGATTTTTAACTCTTAGTAAAATTATAACGTACTATCTTTAAAAAAAACAGCACTTTTCACTTAAAATTTTTGAAAAGTATTAACAATTACCTTTTCAGTTAATTTGCCTGGCAGTAGATTTTGCAAGATAGTTTGGAGAAATGGATCTCAAATGAGGCCCACAAAACAGCCAACAGCAGCAGCAAATTTCCAAGGCCTACTTTGAGGCTCCTGTTTGGAAAATGGCCACATGCATTGCCACTGATGCTTGTAACACCTGCAGTTTTGAATCACTGCCTTCAAGGGGCAGGGTAGCAGGCTCATGTCATTCATACACTGTGTGAGCATGTGCTTGTTACAGGAATAGCAGTGGAGAAATTAGAAAGTACAACACTTTCTGAAAAAGGCCTACTTCATGGATATACACACATCCTAATGTAAAAAAAATGATGTGAGAAAGCAAAACAAGGGAAATATTCATTAAAGGTTTAAAAACGCAAATGCAGTTGTATATTCTGTGGATATACTACCGTGTTTTAAATCCCCATTGTTCCCTTTTCTTCCTATGTTAATTGTCCTCTTACATCATTTCTACTGTTTTTAGAATGAAGCTATATTAATTTCTATTCCTTGTGATTCTTATGAAGATACAATGACTTGAATAGTGCTTAGATTACACAAGATAGATGATGCATGGCCAATAATATTAGCTAGTAGTTAGCTTTCAATTGTCTCATTAAATACAATAAGTAATACCTGTGAATGAGTAGGTAAAAATTCAGTCCTTTCTTATTACATATTTAAGTGCTCAAATTCCATCTATGTCACAGAAATTTCAGAGGAAGTGTGACTAGATCTCAGTTATCTAGGCTGTGAGGTTAGTATGTTATACATAGGGTCTGAGAATTAGCATAAAACTTGTTCTGTTACATCTCACTTTAAAAGATTTAGTACCTTCAGATGGCATCCACTGTGTCTACAGGATGATCTTGAGCACAGGAAGATGGGCTTTTTACTGGGAACCTAATGTCAGACTAGGAATATCCCTGATACTTCTCACTTCATGAGAACAACTTTGAACATTCCCAGGTTTCTCCCCATTGCTCACCACTTTCAATATCATAGTTACAAATATGTATTGTTTTCTTGGGAGTTAAATATGTCACAAGTAGATAAAACCAAAGGTAGAATGGATCTAAGGATATTTTGTTATTCAATACCAGATTATAGAGATGTCAATTCAACCTAGAATTAATAAAAATCTTCAAGAAACTGCCTTTCCTTTCCTGAGATTCCATAAACAGTTCATATTCTACTGAAGGTTTGTGTTTATGTGGTTGGTTGATTGGTTGGAAGGTCTTGTTTTGTTTTGTTTATCTGACTATGTGTACCCATGCATGTACACATGTCTTTTGGGTCCTTTTGATTATAATTTCTCAACCCATAAACATCTGCTTAAGATAAATTCTGAATGTCGCTTATATCATTACTTCCCTGAAAGTATGTCTTTCAAGACATAACTCCGAACTTATTCAAATTGATTCTCAAATGTATGAAATCCATGTGATACATGTCTACAAAAATGGTATTATTGTAACTGAAAGTCATGTTGTATCTCTTTTCCCCCTTTAGAGGAGGCAAACTGGTGTTGCTTTGAAGAAATAACCAGTGATCAAGTCTGCTACATTGTATATAGCTACACTGTAGTAGATGGCATGGCATATCTGATTGCTAGAGCAAGTTCTCTAGTACAGTAGGATTCTTGTACATCCTGGTGGCCTTTATTAAGAGTGTTTACATATCACTAAAAATATGCAGAGCTTAATTGCAGCTGTGTATTTAAATGGAGTAAGTAAGGCTTCTGAAAGTGTGTGACAGATTCAGTTTTCTCTGTCAGGGAAGAAGCAATCTGCTCATGTGTCACAGAAGATAGAATAACAAAGTCTGAATAATCATGAAAAAATGTAAGCTAATGAATAATCAGGGGATACAGTGGATTGCAGAACTATTGCATATTCACCAGGAAGTGAGAGCAAGGGAAAATACAGCAGTAGGGTCTTGGTTAAGTTTCCTGGCATTCCTGAAGTTCTTCGGAGACAGAGTATTAGATAGAACAAAATAAAAGTTTGTGACTGGGGTAGAGGCTTGGCAGTCCAAGGCTAACAGGATGGAGTATTTGTAGGTCCCCATCATGAAGCAAGGGCATGAGGCAGGATGGAGAACAGGATAACTGTAGGAGCATAGGTTAGTGACACTCATATGAGAAGCTAAGTAATTAGATGAATCATCTACAAGAATGCTCACCTCAGCAATAACTAGGGGCAGAGGTGCACCGAAGAGTGGAACTAACATTAGAGAGCAAGTCAAGAGCTGAACCTCTCAAGGACACGGGGAAGTATGGCCTAGCATGCATGCGAAAAGATATAATCTGGATCCACACTGTGCATGCTTGTGTGTACCTGGACACACTGGATAAGGAAGAGAGAGAAAGTGAGCTGGGACTGAGTTGTATAAAGTTGCTGTAATTAAGTACATTTTCATATATTTGTCTACTTATAGAAAATGCATTTTTCTACACTGTGTAAGCGTACATCTATTTATACATATTTGGAATTTACAATGGAGCAAGTCAAACATGGTTACCGTTAAAAGACAGAATGACTTTGCTTTAGATGATGTTCACAAAAAAATTGTTTCCTTTCCTCAAATATAAATCTAAATTCAAAAAGGTTCTAGTCACACAACAAAAAAGATGCAAAGGTGCCTATTACCTGTTATTTGAATAAATGCAGTAATGGACACTGTAAAGCTAGCCGAAATAACAGCAAGGGTGTAGACTGAGAGGTGATAATGCTAACAGTGAGAAGAAGAGCAAAGTATAGATAATGATGAAAAGCATGTGCCCATCGACCCCCACCTTCAGAGAATTTCCAAAGAAAATACCACCTGTCCGTCTTGACTCTGAAAAACGGTGGTGTATAAGGGAACAAAAGAAGAAAAATTTCAATCTGAAGATCAACAAGAAACTAATCATTTGTATCAGTTCTGTTTTCTTTTATGGCTCACAAGGTGAGAAATGAGCTGATAAAAAAAAATGAGTGGAAAGCAATTTTGAAAGCTCACATTCTTGCAATTCTAGCATTGTATCCTCTTCTCCTGTGCAAAGATCTGTGCTGACTGAGTAACATTTTGTTTTAAAACATGACTACATTGAAAAGCAGGATAATTATTCATAATGAATAATAGATTTGTTGATGTGATTTCTGTTTACATTAAATCATTCAAGTTCCCATTAACACTTTCCCATCAATGTACTGTAAATGGAAATAAAATAATTGACATAGTCCTCACAAATGAAACGATATAGATAATATTTTGAGGTGATTACTGAAAATTGAGTAAAAACAATTGAACTATGTACTGATAGACAAATGGAGAAATGCAAAATATGTCTGCCAATAAACTAATGATAGATCACCTTTCTTCCCAAGACATGACAATGAAATACAATGGGTTTTATTATTTGCAGTAAGTAGAGACTGATTTTCATGGATGTATATATGTTTTTAAACAATTTCAGACAGAGCATATAAAAGAACACCCAGACTGCTCCTTCAATGAGAAAGTGAGAAAAACAGTACTACATAGGAAGGACACCATCAGTCCATACTAAATGGCCAGAGGTATTGATGAATCCATATTCTGCATTGTGAAACAACTGGGCAGTGTAATTAAGCAAGGCCAAGTCTTAGATTTCTCTCTTAAATGTCTCTTAATATCGATTAGCTAATGATCTGGGTTTAAAATGCAATGTCATCTCCTTGCAGCCTACAACATTCTGAATCAACCACACATAGGAATGGTTAGCACATGTTTGCCAGTTTCTCCTCTGGTATGCTAACTTCTTTTTTCTCTCCTAGGAACAAAATCACATTATCAGACTAAGGTCCTTAGAGATCAGGCCTCATACAGATGCATTTTTCAGGAGCATGTCATTGTCAACCACAAGCTCATTCAACATGAATATACTAAGAGAAAAGACCATATTAATTTTTAAAATTAATTTTTATTAACTACAGTTTATTCACTTTGTATCCCCCCTGTAGCTCCCTCTCTCCTCCCCTCCCAGTCCCATCCACCCTGCCTCTTCCCTACCTGCCTTCTCCCCCAGTCCACTGATAAGAGAGGTCCTCCTCCCCTTCCTTCTGATCATAGTGTATAAGGTCTCATCAGGAGTGGCTGCATTGTCTTCTTCTGTTGCCTACTAAGGCTGCTCCTCCCTCAGGGGCAGGCAATCAAAGAGCAGGCCAATCAGTTCCTGTCGGAGATAGTCCCTGTCTACAATACTATGGAGTCCACTTGGACACTGAAATGCCGTGGGCTATCTCTCTGCAGGGGTTCCAAGTCATCTCCATTTATGGTCCTTTGCTGGAGTATCAGTCTCAGAAAAGACCCCTCTGCCCAGACATTTTGGATCTGTTGCTCTTCTTGTGGAGCTCCTGTCCTCTCCAGGTCTTACTATTTCCCACTTCTTTCATAAGATTCCCCACACTCTGCCCAAAGATTGGCTATGAGTCACAGCATCTTCCTCGATACCCTGGAGGGTGGAGCCTTTCAGAGGCCCTCTGTGGTAGGCTCCTGTCCTGTTCCCTGTTTTCTCCCTCCTCTAATGTCCATCCTCTTTGCCTTTCTGAATGGGGATTGAGCATCTTAGCCAGAGTCCTCCTTCCTGATTAGCTTCCTTATGTGTGCAGATTTTAGTATGTTTATCCTACATTATATATCTAATATCCAGTTATGAGTGAGTATATACCCTGTGTGTCTTTCTGCTTCTGGGATACCTCACTCAGGATGATCTTTTCCAGTCCCTAACATTTACCTGCAAATTTCATGTTTCCCTTGTTTTATATTGCTGAGTAATATTCCATTGTGTAGATATGCCACAATTTCTGTATCCATTCCTCAACTGAGAGGCATCTGGGCTGTTTCCAGCTTCTGGCTATTACAAATAGAGGTGTTACAAACATGGTTGAGCAAATATCCCTATTGTATACTTGAGCGTCTTTTGGCCTAGGAGTGGTATAGCTGGATCTTGAGGAATCAGTAATTGTCTGAGAAAGCACCAGATTCATTTCCAGAATGGTTGTACAAGTTTACATTCCCAGCAGCAATGGAGGAGGGCTCCCTTTCTCCGCATCCTCTCCAGCAAGTGTTGTCACTTCATGTTTTGATCTTAGTCATTCTGATGGGTGTAAGGTGAAATCTCAGGGTCGTTTTGATTTGCATTTCCCCGATGACTAAGGACATTGTACACTTCTTTAAGTGTTTCTCTGCCATTTGATATTCCTCTATGCAACTGCTTTTGCATTCAGTGTAGGGAAATCTCTTAGGATGTTTCTAATCTCCTCACAGATCATAGGAGAGTTGCATCTAGTATTGGAATGATGCACAGTTCTCCTTTTGAGAAACAGCACTGACAACATGACCACTTCTAATCTAATGATTTGCTCTTCTCTCACTTTTAGAAATTAGAAAACTTAAGGTGCTCCATGCTTCTTACTTATTTTCTGAGCATTTCCATTAAATCTTTAAATTTATGTTTGGGTTCATTTTGGTTGGCTATTTCTTTTGCTACTGGTTTGTACTCTTTATATTGCATTATCTATTAATATATGTATATTTTAATTGACACCTCATCTTTATTAAGTAAGATGATAAAGTTAAGGTATAAATACATTTATTATTGTTCTAATTATTATTGTTGTTTAGAAAAATAACCCAAGAGAAAAGATGCTAGAAGTTCTATTTCTGTAACAGGAAGCTTATTCTATGATTCCATTTTGTCCTGTCTTAGGGCAGTGGCTCAGTTTAAGACACTAGAAAATAAGAAGAAAATAAAATGCCCTGAACCCCAAGGACTTCAGCTGAAAAAGGTCAGCAGCTATCATCTATAAGGTTGTAAATTGCCCGGAGAATCGCATTTCTTTATTGTGGTGAGAATTCTCGCTAAGGCATTTTGAAATGAACCCAAGAATTTTGGAGCTCTGAGATGGAAAACAAATGAGATCAGGGCAGTTGTACATTTCACCATGGTGCCATAGATCGAGCAACATGGAGCAAAAGTGCTGGTGCTGAAACAGGTTCTCACCTGTGCTGCTGAAATCAGATGACAGCAGAACACATACAGACTTCTAAGTCAACTTTCTGTGTTGCTATGAAACAAAAACTTACAGGAGCCTTCTAATGTTTCTTTAGTAGTGCTTGTTTCTGGGTTGATCCAGAGCATTGAGAAAGATACGTTAAAATGCCTCAGATACATCACCCTAGAGCAACTGCTTTGCCCTGTATTTAGGTTGAGGAAGCATACTGTAGAACTTTGGCTGGTAATCCTACACACGTGAGCAAACACTATACTATCTATTCCCACTGCATCCGTCTGTACAACTTATTTCTATGAAATAGAATTTTCCTCCAAACTAAGAGTAGTAAATCACTTGTAATTTATTAGTTGAAAAAAAAAAAGACCATGCAATTAACCTCCACCATCACAAGGTTTTTACCATAGTAGAAAGACAAGTAACAATAAAGGTAAAAGCCTCAAAATGCCAAACATTTTATATCTAATCGTTTACAAAACTGAATTACAGAGTTATCAATTTCAAATGCTTCCTTAATTATATGTGGAAGTCTATATCTGAGCATTTCTTAATGATTGTGAATTTGGTTTTGCTCCATATATAAGCAGTGATAATTAAGCAAATTGACAAATATCTCTATCATTTCCTCTTAGTTTGATCTCTACTCTAGTTATATAACCTCATAACAACAAACCTCAGTTTGCTAATATAAGACTATCTCCTCAAAGCTGTATGCTAAGTGCTACCACATGGCCACATTGCCCTCTATAATCGATTAGGTTCAAGTCTGACTTTCTATCAAAAGTCCACATGAAAAAAAGAGTGCTTCCTTAAGAAAATTTTTACAATTGATTTTAGTATCCATATGATTATGCACATTTAAGTAGAAATACCTGAAATCCAGGTATTTCTGGATGCTGTATTTCATACAGCATTCTCATCTTATATGTTAACACAACTTCACATCACTGAACAGTGTGTAAACATTTTACAGGAGTCCTATCCCTGAGATCTTCTACTATGACTTCAAGGAACATCTCTTCATAATAAAAACAGAAAACCTAACAAAACCAACACATAAACCATATTCAAGGGGAAGTACAGAGATGCTTTATGGCACAGCTATAGGGACATTTTAGTGAAACTGCCAAAGGCACCCCAGATGGAATACTAGGTAACCTCAGCCACATTTTTATATACTTCCCCTTTGCTAGAAATATCCCAAAGAAACAGCAAACGAAGTACACAAATGAAGTATAACATATTGCCAGGAAAATTGTAATCTGTCCAAGAAGAATTTTGTTACTGTTCTCAAAATGCTAAGGCATGCTTTGAAAACTCATTTAGTGAAATTAAGTAGCAATCCTTCAAACTGTAACAAAATTGCACTGGTAATATATTTAGTAAAAGTCTTCTTCCATAAATATGTGGAATATATGTGTGTGTGTATATATGTGTGTGTATGAGACATAAACATTGTTGAGAACAAATTGTTGAATTACAGATTGTAATCATTACATCATCAATAAAATCTAAAAGTTTTGCCGAATGCAATACAAGTCTTGACAGTGAAGGTAACTTATTCCTTCTAAAACATCAGATATTTTAATCAGTGATATCATTGAAACCATAAAATATGACAAACCTTTTCCATTTAGTTACCTCTTAAACTTTACCCAGTTAAAACTTCTCAGGGTGGTTTTGCTGGTCATGTATTTTTCAATTCATTAAAAAGAAAAAAACAACACATTTTCAGAAAAGTAGCATGCAAAAATCAGTAGACTCTTTAGTACTAACAATTAACTTGTGGAGAAAGAAATTAGTCAAAAGGAATCATTCACCATAGACTGAAGGCTAAGCAAAATGAAAGACATAAAAGACCTCTAAAATGAAAAGTGAAGATACTGAGGAAAGAAACTGAAGTTGGAATTAGAAGACAAAAAGGACTTCCATGTCCGAAGTATGGCAGAATTAACATTGTGAAAATGGTTACATTACCCAAAGCAATCTACGGATTCCATGCAATCTTCATTTAATTTCCAATTACACTCTTCACAAAAGTAGGAAGAAAACAGTTATATAATTTATATAAACGCACAAACAGCTCTAAATAGCTAAAACAATCTTAATGAGCAAAAACAATGTTGAAGCTATTACAATATCTGATTTCACACTGCACTAAAAACCTGTAGAGAAAAAGCCATGCTGCTGCACCAATATGACACATTTACACACATGTGGGCATTTGCATACATTCATGGTCATAAAATAAATCAATTTTTAAAAGTTTTGAAACTTTTGATATTCAAGATCATTAAGATCAGAGAAACAAAAATTGAACATACAGTGAGATTCCATTACAAACAAACCAACAAACCAACAAATAAAAATGCTGAGGAGGATGTGCGTAATATCAGAACCATTGGTTACTATAGAAATCTTCAGAGCAGTTCCTCAAATAACAGAGATGTAATTATCATATTCTCCACCTATGCTAGTACTTCATAAGTCAGGATATAACTTAGATAGCTGTGCATCCATGTTCACTGTTGTACTAGTCACAAGCCAAGCTATGAGAAAACCTAGATGTTTACCAGAATATCAGTGAATAGGAACAGTATGGCCCACATACAATGAAATTCTATTCAGTTGTGCAGAAGCATGATTATGGTACTTGTCAGGACATGGATCGACTGGAGTAGAAGTAACCCTATGTTTTCTTGTTACTCCTAACCTAAGGGAAATAGTAATTGACCTAGCGGCCATACTAAGACAGCAAGGAATGGTGTGAGTTTTTCTCATGACTTTGGCACCACTTCCATATACTTTTTGTATAGAATATGTGACGAAACATGGTGGCAATGTTTCCCCTATTCTAGAGAAGGGGATAGTCCTCTTTACTTTGGATGATTATGTCACTTAATGTAGATAAAGATTAATTGATTTATAAATTATTTTTTAAACTTCATTAAAAGAACTAAAATTTTAATTAGCAAACAACTACTAAGTTTGCATTCAATGAAATTCCCACTGTGTCCTACTTATATAGCATAATGTCAAAGTTTAGCCGCCCTATCTCAGAGTATTTATTCCACCTTGACATATGTATGTATGTGTGTGTCTGTTTGTAAGTAAATACGTGGAATTTTAACACTTTTCAAATCTATACATTTTCCAATATGCAAATCTTTCTATCCCTGTATTTTAACTTTTTTTTCTAACAGAGTATTATGCAAAAGAAAAAGAGTAGCATGCTTAACCAAAGGTCATTCAGTATGACTGAAACAGAAAGCTCAAGTTGTAAAATATACAAAAAGAAAAAAATAAGGCAAGATAATTCACTCATTTTAGACGTCTCAGAATACAAAGACTGGCAAATGACCAAAACTATTTAAAAAGTAATACCTAAATAAAATTGCCAAAAGTAAAATAAAATAAATGTGAAAGCAGGAAGTGAATACTAATTTTTCTCACACACAAGGCACACCATAAAACCTTCAGTCTCTCCATAGAAACTGTTTAGGCTGGAAGAGAAAAATGATAAAGTCTTCAAACTATAAAAAATAACCCTGCCTGCTGCAAGCATATGTCTGGTATCTGTATCTCTCTCTCTCTCTCTCTCTCTCTCTCTCTCTCTCTCTCTCTCTCATATATATATATATATATATATATATATATATATATATATATATATATATATATATACTAAAGACTTGTGAAAAGCCATAATGATATCTACTATCATTGAGACATTCTAAAATCTCTATACATTAAATGAGTTTAAGTGGAATTTCCTTATGATGAGGTGGCAATGCCTCTTCCACAGAACATAGGCTATCAAATAAAAAGTACACTGTCAGGTATGGGTAATTTCCTATTGAATTTTTTGTCAGTGAGCTCTCATAGAGTTCTTTAAACATTATAGGTCATTACTGTTGTTCTTGGTTACCATTAAGACGTAGATGGTGCCAATGAGTTCTAGGGTCTTTCCCACTTTTTCTTCTAGAAGGTTTAGTGTGTCTGGTTTTATGTTGAGGTCTTTGATCCACTTGGACTTTAGCTTTGTGCACGGTGATAAATATGGATCTATTTTCACTTTTCTGCATACAGATATCCAGTTGGACCAGTACCATTTGTTGAAGATGCTGTCTTTTTTCCATTGAATGGTTTTGGCTTCTTTGTCAAAAATCAAGTTTCCATAGGTGTGTGGGTTCATTTCTGGGTCTTCTATTCGGTTCCATTGATCCACAATTCTGTTATTATGCCAATACCATGCAGTTTTTATTACTATTGCTCTGTAGTACAGCTTGAGGTCGGGGATGGAGAT
>CM053767.1:16566397-16580996 GCA_028658305.1 Pachyuromys duprasi
CCCAAAAAAAAAAAAAAGACGTAGATGGTAAGACTCTTTTGCTGAAGATACCTCATAAATAATAGAGTCACAGGCTGTGCAGAAATCAAATTGTTCCAACATATAATCTTCATCCCTACTGGCTACCTTTCCTAGTGCCAGAATGTGTTTACCACTACCAGGAGAGAGAAAAGCCATAAATAGTGTTACCCATCTGTGAACCCTGAGAGGTACAATAACAATGTGTTTGGTAAGAGATACCCACTGAGGGAATAGTGTTGAATGCAATGTGTTTAGCCCAAACACTGTATGATTTCATTTAAGGCCCCCTCCACAAGACAGAACTCATATCTGGTACAATTAGGTGGCCCAGGAACTCATGGTTGAGTAGTCCTAAGCTACCAAAAGTCCTAATGAAGAATGCAATACTATTATTATGCTAAATTGACATAGTAAATAAACTGTACCCTAAAGTTTTATATTTATAGCATAGGTTAGTGTGTTTCTCATCCTGACTACAGAGGCTTCTTTTTGCTATAGACGATATTAACAAAGAGACCACAATCTATCAATACAGAGAGACTAAGAGGTTGGATGGTACCTCTAAATTCGATATCTATATCACTCCAAACTCAGAATCATTTTGGAAAGAGGACAATAAGATTCACGTGCTAAGGTAGTGGATGTTTTCAACTGAACAATATCCAGCTAAGATGACAGACAGGTCCATTGCATACATGAACCCACTGGGTGAACAAGACCTGTGAAAGATCAAGAAAACAAAAATCCCAGCATAGATTCATATCTATGCCCCACACCTATCTGAAGAATTATTGAGAACTGCTGACTGCTGTGGGCAAGGGTTTTAAAGACAGTGCATAAAGTTTGGAAGGAAAAGTGGTGGGAGAGATTGAGGGAAAACTGGAGGGGAGATTTAATCAAAACACACCATATGCATGTTTGAAATTCTCAGACAATTAAATAATAAAAACATATATAGATAAAATATGCATAAAATGCATTGCTGTGTTGGTGGTGGGCAATCCCCAACAATTCTTGTATAAAAGAGAAAGGCATCTTTCGATCCACTGTTTTAGCTGCAGCTGCATTTCAAGTTTCACAAGTTTCCTCTGCTGTGAGCCAGAAAATCTTATTTGATCCCAATGGCAGTGCCAAAGTCAACATCCATCAACTGGTCTGGAAGCCAGTCAAAGATGAGCTGAAGCACCATTTACTGTGTTCTGGCTAGTTTTTATGTCAACTTGACACACAATTTCAAGTCATCTGGGACTATGAAACTCTGTTGGGAAAAAAAATGCCTCCATTCAAGAGAAGGTACTCTGCAGGCTACAGAAAGTGAAAGATGGACACCAAAACAGCTATATAAACCTCGACCTACAATCTATTCTGCATGCAAGACATGCTGGGGGCAATGACACACAACTTGTTTGAGGGCCAGTCTATGCCTGGTTTAACTTGAAGCCCACCTCACAAGAGGGAGCCCATACCTTACACTGTCTGGATGGCCAGGAATTAGAAACTGGGTTGCCAAGAGAGCTAGGGTAAACCCAAACATGACTAAAAAACAATCAATAAAATTATTTTTAATGATGTTATGCTATGCTCATTGATCAGTGCCTTGCCCAATAGTCATCAGAGAGTCTTCTTCTGGAATCACATGACAGCAGGTGCAGAGACCCATAGCCAGATATTATACAGGGAAAGCCTAAATTGAAGTTCTTCATTATATCTCTCCCTCAGAGATCAGGGAACCCCATAAACGAGGGGGCGGGATTTCACAGGAGTCAGAGGGGATGGGGGACACCATGAAAACATATTTCACTGAATCAACTAAGCAGGGCCCACACGGGTTCTTAAAGACTGAAGGAGAAAGTTCGAGGCATGCATGGTTCTTCACTGGGTCTTCTGAATATAGTTTATGGCTGTTAGCTTGGTGTTTTTGTGGAAATTCCTAAAGTGAGAGTGGGAGAATATCTGCCTCTTTTTCCTACTCTTGGGACCCTTTTCCTCCTATTGGATGACCTTGTCCAACCTTGATATAAGGGTTTTTGTTCTGACTTATTGTATCTGGTTTTGTCCTCTTTGGCGGTGATCCCTTGGAGGCCTTCTCTTTCCTGCAAAGGAAGTAGAGGGAGAATGGCACTGGGGGGAGAGGGGAAGTGGGGTATCTAGGAGGAGTGGAGGGAGGGGAAACTGTGACCAATGTATTGCATAAATGAATAATCTGTTTTCAACTAGAAAGGAAAAAAAGAAAGGAAGGAAGGAAAGAAAGAAAGAAAGAACGAAAGAAAGAAAGGGAGGAAGGAAGGAAGAAAAGAAAGAGAGAAAGAAAGGAAGAAAGAAAGAAAGGAAGGAAGGAAGGAAGGAAGGAAGGAAGGAAGGAAGGAAGGAAGGAAGGAAATGCCTCTATCACATTTGCCTGTGGACAATTGTCTTGATTAATAATTAATGTTGGAAGGGCCCAGGTCAGTGTGAATACTTCTAGCCCAGGCACATAATCTTCGGTTGAATGTTAAACCAGTTGAGCAAGCTATGAGAAGCATGAAAGCAACATTTTGCTATAGTCTCTTTTCTGGTTTCTGCCTCTAGGTTCCTGCTGGAGTTCCATCCCTGAATGTCCTTCATGACTAACTACTGTAAGGTGAGGTAAACCTTTGCCCACAAAGTTGTTGTTGGTTATGGTCATTATCACTAAGCTACTTGATAGTCTAGATGCAGAAGTGTAGTGAGAATTTCATTTTTTTTAAAAACACAGTTGTGTTAATCTCAATATGTGTTTCCTTTAATCCCAGATGTGGAATATGAGGCTGTTCAGATTGTAGACAGCTGCTAACTATGATTTGCCTCATACACTAGCAGAGGCGTGATTGTGCCAGCTGTGGATAATTTATGTTTGGAATTCTGGGGGCTCTTGAGAGAGTATAAATGCCAGAGCCCATAGATAGAAGAGGGCATTCCAAGGAAGAAGAGGCAGCTGCTGCTTTCCTGCTGCTGCTCCTTGTTGCTCTTGTTGCTGTATGACTAGAAGAAGCTGTAGATATCCTGACTACAAAGATTGGACTTGCCCCAAGGAACCTGACTACCCTAATCAGCAAGAAGTAGCCTAAGAGGAGAACTTTGCAGCCAGTCCTGAAGAGACCTGATAAACCAGGGTCAGATGAAAGGGGAGGAGGTCCTCCCGAGATGAGGGAGGGAGGGTGGAATTGGGAGGGAATGAGGGAGTGGGATACAGCAGGGACACAAAATTAATAAACTGTAACTAATATTAAAAAATCTATTTTCTATAAAAGATGAAAAACATTACGCACACACACACAAAGATCTCAGCTTCACCCTCTTCCCACTAACCTTCTGCCTCTCCTGCCTGATATTGGGATAACAGTGGAAGGGAGGTAGAGGAATAAGAACACATGTAAAATAATTTTAAAAAGTGCCAACATGAATGGTCCTTGGAATTCATGGAGATAACCTAGAACCCCTGCACAGATGTAGCCTATGGCAGCTCAGTATCCAAGTGGATTCCCTAGTAATGGGAACAGGGACTGCCTCTGACATGAACTCAATGGCCTGTTCTTCAATCATGATCACCACCCCCTGAGCAGGGAGCAGCCTTTCTAGGCCACAGAGGAAGACAATGCAGACAGTCCTGATGAGCCCTGATAGGCTAGGGTCAGATGGAAGGGGGGAGGTCCTCCCCTATCAGTGGACTGGAAGAGGGGTGTGGGTGGAGAAGAGGGAGGGAGCTACAGATGGGATACAAAGTGAATAAACGATAATAAAAATAAAAATTAAATTACAAAAGAAAAATGTTTGACACATTTTAAAAAAGAAAGAAAAGCATCAACAGGAAAGCAATATAGATGTCTAGTGACAGGTTAATGAAAATGATCCATACACATAAAACACAGTATTGTTCAGCATTAAAAGAAATTCTGTCATATGCAGCACTGTGAATGAACCTGTAAAAACACTGTGATTTATGAATTGTCCAGTGACAGATTTTCAAATACTACCTGTGCTGGCTAGGTTTATGTCAACTTGACACAAGCTAGAGTCATTAGTGAAGAGGGGGCCTTAATTGAGAAAATACCCCAACAAGACTAATCTGCGGCCAAGCCTGAGGTGCTTTCCTCCATTGATGACTGATGTAGAAAGGTCCATTTTCCTATGGGTGATGTAACCCCAAGGCCAGTAATCCTGGGTGCTACAAGAATGCAAATTGAACATATCTTGGGAAGTAGGCCAGCAAGCAGTATTCCTCCATGGCTTCCACATCGGCTCTTGCTTCTTTGTACCTACACTGTTTTACTTCCTGCCCTGACTTCCCTCAATGATAGAGTTTAATATAGAACCTTAAAAGGAAATACTTTCCTCCCTAAGTTAATTTTGATCATTGTGTTTTATTATAGCAATGAAACCCTAAGACACTACCTGATTTCACTTACATGATGAATCTAAAAATGTGTGCATATATATATATACATATATATGTATATGAAAAATAGTTAAACTAGTTAATCTAGGTAAGAGGATGATGGCAATATTAATCATCATGTTTGAAAATCCCTTCTGAACTATAGTAAAAATACTATTGTGTACATAATAAAACAAGTATAGATGTTATCATTCAAAATGATAACTTTTCTTCCATGTAGTATATGCATATATATATATATATATATATAATTATAATATTTAAAGCCAATCTGGGTATAAATATGACCACGTGTGTATTAAAGGAAAATTTTTACTTATTAAAAAAGTCTCTATACATGGTGGTTCATGATAGCCTTAGCACAGGGAAGCTAAAGCAGGTTTCATCACAAGTTTAAGGCCATCTTGGGCTAAACAGCAAGACTGCATCTACAGAAACAAAAACATTAACAGAAGAAAACAGAGTATGTATAGCAGCTTTATTAGGAATAAGGACAAACTATGAACAGTCTAAATGACACAAACATGAAAATAAATGACAATTTTAATGTCTATAGCCAAAAACAACACTCTAAAATAAGAAAAAATATACTCAATAATTAAAACAGTAGAGCTATACCTCAAAAAGTGTGCTGTTGAGAGAATGGAATCAGACTCAGAGGGCATTTCATGATTAGTTTTCCAGACACAGATATTAGAGTAGGCAATCTGTGAGAAGAGAAATCAGTAACTTTTCTTTCTGATGCTTTCCCAATGGACAGGGGAAAAAGAATGTGGGTCATTTTGCAGGGTGAATCGTGGTACTTTGTAATTTGAGCAGCTGCTGCCATGAGTGCTTATACTTGCTAAATTTTAGCAATTTATAAAATTGAGATTAGTGTAGTTCACCATATGAAAATGTTACTCCCCAAATCCAGAAACAGAGCAGGATAAGATCCCAAACCCTCCCCCACTTCTTGTGTGTATCCTGCACTATCCTACACCTTCCAATCTAGTATTCCAATAGTCTGTTTTCTTTTTACCTATAATCATAACAATTCTCACAACTGACTTCTTCATTTCTTACTCAGCCCAGGCTGTTTCTTTCTTCAGGCCTTTCACTTGTTCCCACTGCTATTCCCAAATATATATGAATAATACTCTTCATCACTTGAAAGTCTCTACCATATGCAATGAACGTAAATACTGTTTTGAAAACTGTAAACACTTAGCACTCTTGGACCCCATTTCCTTCCTTTGATTTTTCATAGTTCTGATCATATGAACAGCGTGTCATGTATTCATTTATTAGCTTTTTTTGTGTGTGATTTTATCTCTTCTCATATTTTCACGTGAAAGCCTTTGTAGGCAATGGTGGGAGTGGTGAATGTGTGTGATTTCGTTGATTATATACTTTAGAAATAAAATATTGCCTAATACATAGCAGGATATACAAGTATATATATATAAAATGAATGACAATATGCATCTCTATGGAAGTATATATATATATATATATATATATATATATATATAAATGTAAATTGATGAATCTCTCTACAAGTATAATGCATACTTTCTGAATAATATCCACAGTGTCTTATTTACTGAGCACAGATGCAAGGGAGTCATGACAGGAATTCCTCCAGTTTTGCCTGATAGAATAACCAGGACTAGTTTGGGAATGCTGAAAAAAATGAAATAATACTGTCTTACTTTTAGAAGTATCAAATTACAACACCTTAATAAAAAGTTACAGCATTTATCAATTTTTATTAATAAAATTAGGTCAATTTAACTTAATATACCAAAAATACAGGCATATACCTCACTAGGTCTTTTATTTAAAAAAACTATTATAAAATACATAAATTACATTCCTCAAAACATAATAAAAATAATAAGCCTTTAGGAAACATTTGCTGCTCTTCAAACTGTTCCTCTCCTTCCAGGTTCTCATGTGAAATCCACAGATGGAAGTTGCCAGAAACTCCAACATGTTGGCCAGCAACTGCCCATCAGTAGTATACATGAAGGAAAGTCAGAGAGAGTCTTGACATAGGCAAAGCACTGAAAACATGCCATGTGCCCTCCCACGAAACTAGAAGGAACATCTGTGCTACATCATACGGCATGGCTCACATTCATGACTTCTGTTTCTGCTCCTGGACTGCTGATATTCAGGTTTCTATGACCATTCACTGTGGTCTTTCCACCCTGGGCTATAAAATCCATCTTTTGGGGAAATAGCACAGCACAATTGGTAACCAGAGTTAAATATGAGTTCATATCCAGAAAGCTGAGTTGGCCTTATTGTTTGTTTGGGTTTGGTTCTGATTTTGTCAAATGTTGACATCTGTCTGGTTTATTGTCACTGATATGCTGGAAACATCAGTATGAATCTGCTAACCATGTTGAATTTCTTTCTTCATGTTGAATCTTCTGTGTCTGCAAACTCACTGTTTTTCACAGTGCCTCCCTAGTCTATGGTATATATTTGTACCCATACAAATCAGGAGGCTAGACCAAGGCATGTCTCTGCTTTCAAACAGGCTTCACAGTACCATGGAGAACAAGGCTTCAAAAGTGTTTCTTAACCCAATAAGTTGTTTCCCTTGCTATACCATAGGAATACTGGAACATTTTGCTACTTAGGAACAAATGCCGGTGATCTTACCCTGCTATTGTAGATCAGTGTTGTATAATAATTATGAAAGAGAATAAGCATTAGAAAACCCCTGTAGTGGAAGTTTTGGTTATGGTATGTCAAAATGTTTTTGTGGTAATCCCAAGTGTGTGATGTGGAAATCCACAGCTGATAACAGCCTCGAGAGAGGTCGAGTGATCTTTGCCAGCTGAAAACTGTCGGGGGTGGGGGTGGGAGGCAAGGTTTCTGCCAGCTTAAAAAACATCCTTGTGTAGATTCTGAGAAGGTATAAATAAGAGCCCTCGGAGAGAGAGAAAAGAGGCTATACTTTGAGATCTTTGAAAAGAGAAATGCTTTGGAGAATGCCTCAAGGAGGCTGCTGCTGATGTGTGCTGCTGCTGTTTGCTACTGTTTGCTGCTGCTCGCGCTGCTGCTGGTCCTGGTTGCTGTTTTTACTATTGCTAGATTGCTGAATTGCTGGATTACTGATTTGCTGAACTGCTGGATATCCGGACGATGAAGAATGGAATCCCCCCCCCCCACACACACACACAAAGAACTACTTCTAAAGAGCTCTACATCCCCTGTCCCTACTATCCATTTTCTCCTACCTAGGGTTCAGAGGTTGGAAGAGAGGTAGAGGCTTAAGGAACCCCAAATAAATGAGGTTTAAAAAAATATAAGCCTACAAACCCTACTTACTATAATATTAATTTCTTCATACATCTCTAATACTATATGTTCTTCCATTATTTTAACTAGTTTCAAAGATTTTTTTTAATTATACATGCACATGTGAGTGCAAGGTTCTGCAGAGGCCAGAAAAGGGTTTCAGATACCCTGCATCTGGAATAACAAGCTGTTGAGAGATGTGAGTACTGCACTCAAACTCAGATTTTTCTGGAAGAGCAAAAAGCGTTCTTAACTACTGAGCCCTCTTGTCAGCCCTAGCTAGTTTAGTTTTTTAAATATTTTAAGGATAAATTTTATTTTGCTTAAAATTAAAACAGAGTACAAAATAAAAACATTTAATTTACAAATATATAAGAGTTGTGGAACTCTAGAAAACATATTTAAATAAAAGATACAAGCTTCTTTTCCACATAAAATAAACAGAATGAGATTAAAATTACAGAAATGTAAAACCACGTCATCTTCATACAGAAATTCAGATATGTACTTTGTTTTAACTTTTACAAAGTATTGGCATTGTTATCAGAAGTAAAGCAAGTGAAAGAATATCTCAAAAAGAGGCTAGAGCAGGCAAACCATCAGGTCAGAGCTAACCTCAAACTTTTCAATGAGTATACTCATTATAAACTTTGACACAAGAAAAAGAGAGAAAGAAACTTAGGAAAGATATTTTTACCTTCTCATGTTGCTATTTCTGAAAAGAAGAGGGTAATGAAAGAATGAACAGGCAAGTGACAGAGTTTATAATATTTTTCAAAAAAACATATGGCTAAGAAAAGAGAAAATTATTTTTCAATTATTCATTATTTCTCAAAAATAGGAGGAAATATTCTATTCATTCTATTCAATCACACTTGTTTTAAAGGACATTGTAATGATTTTTCCAAGTCTCCAATTATTCCATTTACTGACTGCTATTCAATAAATATGAAGACATTATTAAAAAAATAATTCCATGAATTACAGGGTCAGATTTTCTTTCGCTCTATAATACTCTTGCTTATAGTTAGATTACAAAGCTGAAATAAACTGGCAGTAAAATGTTTTACAGCATAAAATTAATAGATACTAGAAAATGTAGATATTCTTTTTAAACTGCCCAAAACTAGAGTCTATTTAACTACTTTATTGGTGTTGAACATAAGAAAACATTAATACATAAACTCTTTAAGCTAAATCTCCACATATTTTTACCAAGAATAGTTATTTTTGTTCACTTTTTTCCTTAAAGATTTATTTATTTTCATGTTCATTGGGGTTTTTTAATATGATTTTTTAATTTATTACAATTTATTCACTTTTTATCCCAGCTGTAGCCTCACCTTCATTCCCTCCCTCCCTTCCTCATCTCCTTCCATGCCCCTTCCCCACTCCACTGATATGGAAGGTCCTCCTCCCCTTCCCTCTGATCCTAGCCTATCATGTCTCATCAGGACTGTCTTTCAGACCCCTGCACAGATGTAGCCCATGGCAGCTCAACCTCCAAATGGGCACCCTAATAAGGGGAGCAGGGACTGTCTCTGACATGAGCTCAGTTGCTGGCTCTTTGATCACCTTCCCCTGATGGGGGAGCAGCCTGACCAGGACACTTAAAAAAAAACACAGGAAAACACAGGGTTTCTCTATGAAGCCTTGTCTGTTCTGGATTTGATTTGTAGACCAGGCCGGACTCAAACTTACAGCAATAAATCTGCCTCTGCCTCTCTGACTGCTGGAATTAAAGGCATGCACTACCACACCAGGCTTCTTCACAAACATTTTCATAGAATCAAGCTATCATATGTATTTGATTATTCACCATCACTCAAAACCTTGGATAAAGATAATGTCTCATTTGTTTCAGTCTATTTAGATACCTGAAAATTTTCTTCTACAATGTGTAATTTTTAAATTATTTTGAGAAATTCATACATGAGTATTGTATTTACATTATTTCTATCCCTCCCCAACTTCATATACATATATATATGTAGCTCATATACATGAGGAATATATCTATCTATCTATCTATCTATCTATCTATCTATCTATCTATAGTGTTACTTGTATGTACATGTGTTTAGGGCTTACAACTATGTGATTGGACCAGAAATCTTGCTTATGGTGTTTATTTTATAAATAAGTAACATAATTATCATTGTTATAGTCATCCACAAATTATAGTTTGGATTATTATCCTTTGTATATGAATGCCAAATGTATTGTTTCTGTGTTTGACACCACTCAAAAAGTTTTTAAGGCAATGTAAGGAGTTCTGTACGGAGTACAGAAAACATGTTTGGATGGCATGCATAAAAGCATTGTGCTATATCTCCCTTAAGGAGAAACAGAAGTTAGTGAGTTTCTCCCCTTATTAAGATTTCAGAACCAATGGGCCATGCATTTATATATAATTAGAAGCAAAATTAAGGATTATTACAAATGTTCAATCACAGTTTTAGAGGTGTCTTAGGGGATGTTTTTTATGAAACGTATTTACATGATCTGCAAGAATTACAAAAGGCTCTGTGAACAGGTTGGAAGCATTCTCAGAAGAGGATCTGCTCCAGGGAATTGCCTGTGCACAGATCATATGCTCTATTGAGCATTGCTACAGATCAATACAGAGGACTCAAACAGAAACATGAGCCCACCAACAAACATCAAAAACTATATTCTGTTGTTATAGCAACCTTCTCCTTTAGAACAAGGGGAGAGCCCACCTATCTCTAAACTCTGACTTCCTTGGTACCTCAGAGTAACTCACATTTGAATTAAACCATTGCCAGCTTCCAAGTGAGATGAACCCTGTCCTAAAACCTTCTGTATTCAGACCTTTGCCCTTTCATTGCTCTTGGGAGCTGAAACCTACAATCAATTCCAAGAAAGGGCATAATGTACTCTGCAAAAGCAGCTTGCACTAAGGTTAGACTAGTCGTCTTCATGGCTACATCATCATAGAAGGAGATTCAGGCAGTTTTCCCCACTGAAGCAGCAATACTGCCTCATTCATATTATGTTACTAATATCCTGTGCACAAACACCTCCATCTCCTGAGTCCAGGAAACTCAATTACTTCTGGACCCCACCTACTTTCTCCTCTCAAAGGGAGGGATTGCCTCACCTACACTAGGTCCTTAAGTTTGAATATTATACGAAAATCATTAAGTTTCTAAGAACAAGCCAAGCCTTCTGCCTATAATCTGAGTGTGTAATTATTTTTAAATTCTCACTATGTCCTCTGTTATCTTGGTGCTGACCACTTCTAAAATCAAACCCTGAATATTTAGTAATACAGAAGATGAAGACAGCCAAGACTGCCTGACTCTTAAGGGTAGCTTCTGTGGACACATTTTCTTTCTACCTTCCTCTCCCTGCTCTATTTTCAGTGTGGAAGTTCATTTTTTCTGACATCCACAGATGTCAGAACTTAGGTTCCTGAGTAACCTAAGTGTTTTGGTTTGCCAGCATGTAACTGTCTCACCTAAAAAGTCATTGTCATCAAGTACTGAATTGTAGCTGAGGTGGCTTTATTTCCCAAGCACTCTCTCTCATGACCCTCATCCAGATCCCAAGGAACAAAAAGGTAGTCAATTTCTCAGTCCCAACATTAGATAGGAAAAACTGAAGCAAAAGAACCAACACTCCAAGACTACACTGTTGAGAGGCACACCAAGACATTTCGTAAAATGACTGTCGACCCTCTTGGCTCAGCATGATCTAGCTAATCAGATGTCACTATTTCCTAGATGACTTACTCCAGACACTATTATGCCCAAATGATGGTCCTTATTCCAGCCAGCTTGCTTCATAAAATGGGGCAGTGACTCATCTAAGCTTGTGGCCAGATATTCCAAAACTTCTGATCCATTATTTATCCAATCTTGGGAACAATGATCTCTTTTTCTAGCATAGAAATAATGCATGGGTCCTGGTTGCTATAGTATATAAGCATTCATCTTAGGTCATCTAAAGCCCAGAAGACTAGTTCTCTCACACCTATTTGTTGTCTACTTCATTTTAGAAATATAGAAATGGAACGCTAGTATGTTTTTAGGTCTTAAAATTAATTATATAACATGCATTATAGGTCTAGAATAAGTAGAAAAGAAATTTAAAATCTCATCAAAGAAACTGACCAATTTTTTTCACACCAGTAAATAAATCACTCAGATATAAAACTGACAACAACATGTTATCTCCAGTCTAAATTGCAAAAGGTTGACCAGCCCCTTGGTGCTCCCTGACCACAGAACTTGTGTATGGCTCTGAGTCAACATGAGAAGATGTTTGTAATAAATACGCTAGAGAACAATGCTGTTTTGAAGTGTGGGGGGGTTGGGATAAGAGTGAGTGCAGTTAGAAAGAGAGAGTTCCAGAAGACAAGATAGGTGGATTGCACAGAGAGACCCATAACTAACAGAAACCTGTACCTCAGTTTATTACTTCCCTATAAAGATGCAGAACAAATTTTAATTGGTATCTTGTGGCATAAGGAATAATTATTTCTTTTCATTTCCTCTTCTCAAGTTTATCATATGAGGCAAGTGACTGATAGAAAACCTTTTAGCTCATGTTAGCATTGAAACAATTCACCTTAAAAGTAATTATATCTTTGGTTATAGATTTATATTAACACCAAATGTTCACTACACACAGCACATTGGTGCCAAATAGCTGTAGATGTTGAGAAATGTGTCAGTTAGCTTCTAGAAAATACCTGCATGCTAAATAAATTTTTGTAAAGTTCAATACAGTACAATTTGGAAGCAAAAGTAAATTTCACATATCTGTATCTACTTTTCAGACACAATGAAACTAATTTTTCTAGAGAATAGTATCTTTTCAGCCATTTCCGTTCTACATAAACTTCATTAATAGAGTTCTTTTTAGATTTAAATTACTTTCTAAGTTCATTACTTGTCCCACATTAAATTCTTAAAAACCTGCTAATTCAAAGGAAGCACAAAGCATTCTTTTGTGTCTTGAGGATAAGAAAATCTCAGAAGAAGCTATAGGTTGCTTTGTCTGGTTTTAAGGAATGAACCATGTTCCATTCAAACATGTGAGTGAACACTTCTTTAACTTGTAGAGGCTTTGAAATCCAGACACAGAAATAGAGATTTTAAAAATGAAGATGTCTTCTTTAAAAAGATTATCTATACTAGAAAACTAGGGGCAGGAAGCAACTGATCAGTGAAACAGAAAGACAAAAGTAACACCAGAAAAACAAACCTGTGACTTCTTTTGCTGAAGGTTTCATACTAAACATTAGCACCTTTTTGTTTTTGTTTTTTGGCCTTGACACTTACACACATTTTGTGTGTGTGTGTTCATGGGCTGCCCTAAGCATTATAGCATGATTATAGCAGCATCCTCAGTTTTGCCAGAAGATGCTTGTCCAATCACACCAGTATTCTCACCCCAGCAGCCATGGATATGTGACTCTCAATATTATTTCCCAATTTGCCAAATATCTTCTGGCAGCCACCGTTCTCATGATCATCACACCGTTCCTGCGTAACACCGTAACACCGTTCCCTCATGCTCATTAGCCTTTCCCTTCCTTTTCTTTCACTGGCCCCCAAGCTCCATTTTGGGTTTTGAGATAGATTCTCGAAGTCAGACTTGCTTAGATTGACCTTGCATTGCTTTGAGTATCTGTTTGGTGACAAAATTCTGATCCTCTCGCTTCTGCCTATCTGGCTACTGTGTTGGTATAGTCATTTCCTTACAGTTTTTAAGCAAGAAAGAATAAATCTTCTCTTATTAATTAAAGGAGAAAAGTACAAAGGCTGGCCAATATAATGAAATTAATATCTGTAAATAAGGGTCGTTTTCCTTCCAGTGTATTAAAGATATTATTTGAATTTATTTCAACCTGGATGAAGTTCTGTATGGTGATTTTAAAAATCTGTTCTATAAGGTTAGGAAACCCAGATTTATAAATTCCAACACAACGGGTCTTCATGTGGAAAGGAAAATAATATATATTTTAAAAATTCACATTACTTATAGAAACGTCACTTTTTAATGATGTGCCAAAAGTTTTTTTAAATTAATCTACTATCCTATACTAAAAATAAAAGTATAAAATCTTATTAATAATAAATATTTTAGGTCAAAATATCCACCTTTCCTCACGTTCCATAAATTAACATTTGGAGTATCTTCAAGGTTTCTACAAAGTCAACTTCACATTGATTTCAACTTAGTTTATGATAGAACAGATTACAACGTATGTGATAGTTAACATCTTCAACTTGAAAGGACCTGGACTCGCCCAGGAGACAGTCCTCTACACACGGGTGTGAGGGTTTAGCTGAGTTAGTCTAGCCTGTTTGAATCGAAGACCGCCGGAAATGTGGGTGACACCCATACTCTGGGATGGTGTCTTGAACTAAAGGAAGAAGAGAAAGTGAACTAAGAAGAAATCGGAATCACTTCATGCTTCATGGTTATGAACGTAACATTACCTTGAGCTCCCATCGCCATGAGCTTCCTAACAGGGTGAACTCTAAGCTTGAGCTAGGAGACAAAGGAAACCCTTCGCTCCTTGAGTGACTTCTGTCTAGTGTTTCACTCACAGTAAAAGGAAACATAACCAAAACGTTTGTGAATACACACTTTTCATTCATTACATCTTTTACCTGTAAAAACCCGGCTCTGACGGTTTCTACAATCAAGGACCATGTGTGGATGTGGACTGGAACCCCCGCACGGATGGGGCCCATGATAACTTGGTGTAGGGCTGAAGACCCTATTCAGGGAAACAGGGACTGTTTCAGTCATGATCTTGATGGCTGACTCTTTGACCCTCCCCCATATAAGCCGGGGAGTGACAGACTGGCTAGATCCCAGGGGAGG